>CP136059.1:70466868-71015675 GCA_032464435.1 Aegilops umbellulata
GCAGGCGCCGCCGGCCACGATCCAGCACTGCGCATCATGGTACCCGGGGCCACGGATTGGGAGAAGTGCGCTAGCTTACGAGCTCGAATGAGGGTGCCTCACGAAAAACAGGAAAAAACCCTCACGAGGGCACCTATCCAGCCCCCTCGCGAGGCATGCAAGAGAGAGTACAGTTCAATACAAGGAACCGAAAGCGGCAACGGAGGCAAAGGGCAATGGAACACAACCGGCAAGGAACACCAGAAAGCAAATTTTCATTAAAGAGGAACAAGCCAACTACGGAAAGCTAATGAAAATCCACGTCGGGCACCTAGTCTAGTCTTCTTGTCTTCTCACCAGCGCGGAGCTAAGTGCTGCCACTAGGACGTGGGAGGGAGCCCCCAAGGCCCAAGGCCAGCACTCCTGAGACTCCCGGGCATGTAGAGCCCCACTAATTATTATGTGTGAGTGTCACGAGCGGAGAGCTTCTTAGGCACTGGGCCATCTTCACAGGCGCTGGGCCTTTCTTCACGGGTAGAACTTCCGAAGGTGCTGGATGTTCCAGGCATTCTGTATGGGTACCCTGTCCTGCGTCTCCAGGCGCACGGAGCCAGGCCTAGAGACGTGGGTAACCTTAAACGGGCCCTCCCACATGGGTGAGAGCTTGTGCAGCCCTTCCCTGGAGAGCACCCTCCTTAGGACGAGGTCGCCCACTTCGAGCGTCCTGGAGCGGACGCTGCGGCAGTGATATCGCCGCAGCAACTGCTAGTATCCTGTCGCACGAAGCGTGGCTTCATGGCGGTGTTCCTACCCCAGCACGAGGTCCATCCCTCGCATGGCGTCCTGTTGCACCTCATCAAACGCTAGGACCCGCACGGAGCGATGCTTGACCTCGTGAGGGAGAACTGCTTCTGCTTCATAGACGAGGAAGAACGTGGTCTCGCCTACGGTCTTGGTAGCGGTGGTGCGGATGGACCACAGCACAGACTGGAGCTCATCGTGCCAGCCCCTGCCGCGGGCCTGGAGCTTCTTCTTGAAGGTCCTGGTCTTGAGGCCTCTCAGGACCTCCGCGTTGGCGCGTTCGGCCTGACCATTGCTCCTGTGGTGTGCCACCGAGGTGTATCAGATCTGCGTTCCAAGGTTAGCACAATATGTCTTGAAGAGTTTGCTAGTAAACTGAGAGTCGTTGTCGGTGATGATGCGGTTGGGGACCCCGAACCGGCTCACGAGACCCTTGATGAACTTGACCACGGATCCGACCGGGATGGTGCGGACGGCTTCTACCTCTGCCCACTTGGTGAACTTGTTGATGGCAATGTAGAGGTAGCGGTAGCGTCCAGGCGCTTGAGGGAACGGGCCCAAGATATGTAGCCCCCAGACCATGAATGGCCACGAGAGTGGGATGGTCTGGAGGCCCTAGGCTGACTGATGGATCTACTTGGCATGGAATTGACAGGCTTCACAGGACTTCACCAGCTCTGTCGCGTCGTTGAGCGTCGTAGGCTAGTAGAACCCGCTGCGGAACGCCTTGCCGACTAGGGTTCATGAGGACGAGTGGTGCCTGTAGTCCCCGCCGTGTATGTCAGCTAGCAGCTCTTTCCCCTGTTCCCTAAAGATACAATGTAGGGAAACATCATTCGACCGCTTCCTATATAACTCACCGTCCTGGATGCAGTACGTCGTAGCCTGTCGGGCCACATGCTCCGTGTCCTCCTCTTTCTCCGGCAGCGTCCCTTGCATCAGGTATTCCCTGAACTACTTGGTCCAGCACCCCTCCTGAGGCTCAAGCACCAAGAGTAAGCGTGCTCCCATATTTGGGCCGCAGGCCGGGGCTCCCGAGGCAGGTGGTTGAGGGAGCTCCTCCCAAGGCAGCGCCGGCCTGAAAGTGGTGGTGTTGCCGAAGGCTTGAAGAGCCGCTCCTCAAAGACGCCAGGCTCTTGGGGTTGTCGTTTGGACGCCCTTTTGGCGATGTCGTAAGCCTCCCTGTTGGTGCCACGGGGCACGTGCTGCAACTCTAGACCCAGGAAATGCTTTTCCATTTTGCGTACCTCCGCAAGGTATGCTTCCATGTGCTCGTACCTTGGCTCGTATACCTTGTTGGAAAAGTTGACGAGGAGCTATGAGTCTTCCCTGATGGTGAGGCGCTTCACCCCCAGTGCCACCGCAGCCTTAAGGCCAGCGATGAGGCCTTCGTACTCCATGATGTTGTCGGAGACCTTCTTGCCCTGCTGGAAGCAGAGCTGCATAGCGTATTAGAGCTTGTCCTGAGTGGGCGAGATGAGCACCGCTCCAGCTCCCGTGCCCTGGTGCGCAAATGCGCCATCGAAGTACATCACCCAGCCATCTGGCGCTTCACTCCCTAGCGAGAGGGACTGATCCTCTCCTACTTCAAGCTCCGGGGTGTCCGTCCATTCTGCCACGAAGTCGGCGAGCGCGGCTCCCTTGATGATCCTGGTTGTGCTGAACTCCAGCTGGAACACCTGCAGCTCAATATTCCACTCAGCGACTCTTCCGGCAGCGTTAGGGCTCCTGAGTACCTCTCCAGTGGGTAGGCCGAGACGACCTTGATTGGGTGGCCTTGGAAGTAGTGTCATAGTTAACACGAGGCCACCAAGAGCACGAGCAAGAGCTTCGAAGGCATGGGGTACCGTGCCCTGGCATCCTGCAGTACCGTGCTAACGAAATACACTGGGTGCTCGACGAGGGCGGGCGCGTCAGCGGTGCCCACGTCTGTTGGTGGTTCGGGCGCCTCCTGAGGTGATGCATGGGACCTTCGGAGCCTGACTACCCATTGGGGCCTCGGTGGGCCTAAGATTGTCATCTTGCTGAGCCGGGTCATCCGTTGGCATTGCTGCAGCCCCCACGGTCTCCTTCGGGTCTTGAGTCGCCCTGGCTGGGGGCGCGGTTCGGTTCGACGTGTCCCTGGCCTGGCGCTCTTCCCGAACCGCCACCAGAGCTACACTGGCTAAGTGAGGGGTGGTGGCGAGGTAGAGCACCAGGGGCTCGAGAGGGCGGGGCGCCACCATCACCGGAGGGCTGGTCAGATATCTTTTGAGATCTTGAAACGCTCGGTCAGCCTCCGGGGTCCACTTGAACGGGCCCTTCTTCTTCATCAGCTTGAAGAATGGCAGGGCGCGCTCTCCCAGCTTGGAGATGAAGCGCCCCAACGAAGTCACGCAGCTGGCAAGCTTCTGCATCTCTTGAGGGTTTTTGGTGGGCTCATGTCTTCAATCACCTTGACCTTCTCTGGGTTGGCCTCGATCCCCCTATGGGAGACGAGGAAGCCCAGCAGTTTGCCAGAGGGGACACCAAACACGCACTTTTCTGGGTTGAGTCGCAAGTCCACCTGGCGTAGGCTCGCGAAGGTCTCCTCCAGGTCCTGAATTAAAGTCCTCGCCTCCTGAGACTTTACCACTATGTCATCGACGTAAGCTTTAGGGTTCATCCCGAGCTGCTGGCCCAAGGCGATGTGCATCAGCCGTTGGAAGGTTGCGCCCGCGTTGCACAGCCCGAACGGCATGCAAGTGTAGTGAAAGTGCAACTATCCCTGGGTGGTTTTGGTAATTCCTAACAACATATAGCTCATTGAGCTAACATTATTCAAAGATCAATATTTCAGGAAAAGCTCAATGAATGGCATGGCATGGATGAGGAAAGTCGATCCCTCAAAATTCTAAGGACAAAGGATTGGCTCAAGCTTCAAGATCAAGACTCTACATTTTACATTTTTAGTGATCCAAGATCACATTGAGTCATAGGAAAAGCCAATACTATCAAGGAGGGATGAGGTGTTGCTTAATAAGCCTCTTGCTTCATGTGCTTAGTGATATGCTCCAAAATCCTCAACTATCTTCCTACATCCACATTTGACCTAAACCAAAAGTCAAACTCGGCCTCACCGATTCTTTCTATCCGGCGCCACCGAGTTTCAGATGTCATAGCCACTGCCACAAACCCTAGCCAAATCGGTCTCACCGACACCGAGATGGGATTGTAATCTCTCTGTTTCCCTTCGTAATGTTTTGGTCTAACCGAAGTAAGCGATCGGTCCCACCGAGATTGCAATGTAAACTCTTTGTTTCCCTTTCGTAACATTTCAGACTCATCGAAATGAGCGAACCGGTCCCATCGAGTTTACCTGACCAACTCTCTGGTTAGCTTATTACCAAAATCGGTCCTACCGAGTTTGTGTAATCGGTCACACCGAGATTACGTTATGCCCGAACCCTAACCATATCGGTCCTACCGAGTTGCATCTGAGTCCCACCGAAAATCCTAACGGTCACTAGGTTTGCCCGAACCCTTACCTTCGTGGGTTGAAGTCTCCATCAACGTGGATGTACGATAGCACCACCTATCGGAACCACGCCAAAAACATCCATGTCTCCAATTGCGTTTGAATACTCCAAACCCTTCCCTTTACATTCTTGCAAGTTGCATGCTTTACTTTCCGCTGCTCATATACTTTTTTGCATGCTTGCTTGAATTGTGTGGAGATTGGTTGACTTGTGCTAAAATAGCTAAAATCTGCCAAGAACTAAAATTAGGAAAAGTCTAGATTTTTATTTGGTCAAGTAGTCTAATCACCCCCTCTCTAGACATACTTTCGATCCTACAAGTGGTATCAGAGCTTTGGTCTCCATTTGCTTTGATTTCCATAGCTTTTGGTGGTCATGGCCTTGGTTTCACAACCTAGGAGAGTATGGCGTCTAGCGAGGGAAATTATCACCGTAGAGGTCCTTACTTTGATGGTACTAATTTTGCTAGTTGGAAGCATAAGATGAAAATGCATATTCTTGGACATAACCCCGCCGTTTGGGCTATTGTGTGTATTGGTTTGCAAGGTGAATTCTTTGATGGGAAAGAACTGAACCGTGAAGCTACCGCGCAAGAGTTGAAGATGCTGCAATACAACGCTCAAGCTTGTGGTATTCTATTCAACGGATTGTGCCCCGAAGAATTCAACAAAATCAGCCGTCTTGAGAATGCAAAGGAAATTTGGGATACGTTGATTGATATGCACGAAGGTACCGAATCCGTCAAGGAATCCAAATTGGATGTGCTTCAAAGTCAACTTGACAAGTTCAAAATGAAGGATGGTGAAGGTGTCACTGAAATGTACTCTAGGCTTGCTCTTATCACAAATGAGATTGTCGGTTTAGGGAGTGAAGAGATGACTGATAGATTCATCATCAAGAAGATCCTAAGAGCCTTGGATGGAAAATATGATACCGTGTGCACATTGATCCAAATGATGCCCAATTACAAAGATCTCAAGCCAACGGAAGTCATCGGAAGAATTGTTGCTCATGAGATGCCACTCAAGGATAAAGAGGAACTTCACAACAAATCAAGTGGTGCTTACAAAGCCTCATGTGAAGCCCCCACATCATCAAGTGAGAAACAAACCTTCAATGAAGAATTGAGCTTAATGGTGAAAAACTTCAACAAGTTCTACATGAGTAGAAGCAAAGATAGAAGCTCCAAGTCAAGGTCCTACAATGACAAAAGATCTTCTAGTCGAGAGCGAAAGTGCTACAATTGTGGAAGGCCCGGACACTATTCCAATGAGTGTACGGCCCCCTACAAGAGAAGAGAAGATTCTCCCAAGAGAAGAGTAGAAGAGAAGAATCACCATCTAGAGAAAGAAGGAGTAGAGATGATCGTTATGAACGAAGACTCTCACGGAGAAGCAAGGATTCGGAAAGAAAGGACAAGTCATCAAGGAGCTACACAAAACGAAGACATCAAGCTCATGTTGGTGAATGGGTATCCGGCTCCGACTCCGACAACCACTCCAAGAGAAGCTATCACTCTGATTCCGAATATACTCAAGATGAAGGTGTTGCCGGTCTAGCACTTGTGACAACCAACTCCTACGACATATTTGACTCACCAAATGAAGGAGTTGGAACATGCTTCATGGCTAAAGGCCCAAAGGTATCACACCCCAAGTATGTTGATTTCAATAGTGATGAAGATGACTTGTTAGGTGATGATGATTTACTTGTTGACAACTCTAGTGATGAATATTATGATGAAACGTCAATTAATCATGCTAATCAAGATAAAACGAATGACAATGATAAGGAGAAGATTGAGTCTCTAGCTAAAGAACGAAACACTCTTAAGTTAGCTCATGAAACTATCTTAGGAGATCATCGAGAACTTTTAAGGACTCATGAGAAATTACACTTTGAAAAGCTCAACCTTGAGCAGGAGCATGAGTTCTTAAAAGTAATCAATGATGATCTTCGTAAGAAAAGTTCTTCTTACACTGCCAAGCGTTTACTCTTATCCACTTACATGCCTCAAGTCAAGTCTAGTAACAAGAACAAGAAAGATTCTTCCTCCAGTAGTAACAATGATCATGCTAAATCCAATATTGTTGCTTCTAGTAGTTCTCTTGATTCCACTAATGATTCTCTTAGCCAAGTTACACTTGAGCAAGAAAATAGCTTATTGAAGGGAATTATAGAGAAAGGTCTTTACAAGATCCTTGCCGGAAGTAAGCAATTCGAGGAAATTGTACGCAAGCAAGGAAGGCACCAGAAGAATCAAGGTGTTGGTTTTGAACGAAAGTTCAATGCCAATGGAGTTGAGTGGGAAGAAGATCAATACCCCAAGACGAAGTTTGTTCCTCAACAAGAGAAGTATGATCCTACTTCTTTCAAGGGGACACAAGCTCAAGATGATCTTCCACCACAGGACCACAAGCAAAAAGGCAAGGACAAGCTTCAAGAGGAAATTGATGCATTTGAAGAAGCTCCTAAGGCCTTGGTCAAATGGGTTCCCAAGACTACTTCAAGTTCCACTTCATCGAGCACAACTACAACTCCGAGGATTCCCATCAAGATGGTGTGGATCCAGAAGAAGAAGAACTAGAGAGTTCTTGAGGGTGACTCCGCCAACATATTTCACTCTTATCATCTTGGCAAGAACAAGTGCAATCAACTTCCACATCTTGCACTAGTTCAAGGAGTCACAAAACCTCTTGTTGGTAAGACAAGGGACAAGGTAACCCAAAAGCTTTCATAGACATCATCTTGTGTGTGCATCACTCTATGTCTATGGATATCCTTGTTTGTTCCTTGTGGGACTAACCCGTGTAGGTATTGAAAGTGCAAGTCACTCCAATGGATAGCTCCAAATGATCTACATCAACATTTAGCATCCACATCTTCAACTTCTACATGAAGTCATCATCGACAAAACCCAAGGTTAGTTCATCCCTCTTAGGGGGGATCTCACATCTAGGGGGAGCTTTACTCTAAAAATTGAGCTAAAGCAACTCTAATGGTGTGAACACAACAATGCTTTATGTAAAAGTGCTAACCCCACTTGTGCTTAAACGATGAGTATGACCTATGATCAAATGTTCTCATTTGACTCCTGAGTCAATATACTCATATATAGATGACCTAGTCATCGCAAATTGTTTGATAGATGCTAGAATTGGTTATGCATGCTTTGCCACATATTTCATTTGCCATTTTATTGTGTGAGCATGTTGATTGCATATTTTACTCATTCGAGGACATCCACTTGTTGTTTTGATTGATTGGTTTTCTTTTCTTTTGCCAAGTGGATGGACAAGAATGCCTAAGAACCCTCTCTAGCTATCTATGCTTTTCTCGTCTCAAACTCTATTCATGCTACATCACAAAATTTGATCAAGTCAGATTCGAACCACTCTGTGTGAGGAGCACTCGGAGTCCCCGATTCGTCATAGACTTAAACTTCCAAAAACTTCTTTGTGTGTTTCGGTCTGACCGATTCCTCCATTTCGGTCATATCGAGATCACTAAGTCGATCTAGGTTTTCATCTCGGTGCAACCAATTTGAACTTTTCGGTCACACCGAGTTGTTGTAACTTTCAACAGTTATGCATCTTGGTGCCACCGAGTTGTTCCACTCGGCCACACCGACAGGGTCGGGCTATATATACTCATGGGCAAAATTTTGCAAATTTCTCCGAAACCCCTTCGCCCGCGCATAAGCTCGCTCTGCCTCCTGGGTGTCCGGATCGTCCTCCTCGTCGCCAGCCGCCTCCTGTCGCTGGTCTCCATCGTCGTCGACGGATTTCGTCTCCGTCGTTGCCGCTGTAGCGAGTTCATCGCCGAACTAGGGTATGGACTCAATCATAGTGCTATCCTCGTCCGATTCATAGCACATTGTGTTCATTATGAATCTTTCCATGATTGAAACACTTCTATCTAGTCAAAACACTCCGTAGATTAGAATTGAATCGAAAATTTAGGGTTAGGTTTCCGCCGAAACCATCTTGGACCCACCGGGTTGCAGAACTCGGTTCCACCGATTCGGCCAAGGCCATTGCACATGTGGTTCTCGGTCTGACCGAGAATTGCAAATCGGTGTGACCGAGTTCAGGACTTTGTGAAACACTAGCAGTCTCGGTGCCACCGAACTATGACTCGGTCTGACCGACTTCACTAGTTTTGGTTCCAACAGCTGCTTCGATATCACCGAGTTTTCAAATCGGTTGATCCGAAATGCTTTCTGTGGAAATCTAAAACTAAGTTTTTGACTCATTCTTTTGCAAAAATCTCTGCATTTTGTGATGCTCATCCACTCTATCTCATCTACAATCTATTCATAGGGTCTGCAGTCAGTGTTTGCAACATGTCTGACCAAAGTGACAGCCAAAACAAGTCAGAGGAGCAGGTTCACTTGAGTGAGGGCACTAGTCCCTCTAGCAGCTCAGATGAGGGTAGCAGAAGCACCCCAAGCAACTTTCCCAAGGCTGCCACTAGAGCAAGCAAGAAAAGGACTTCAGAATCTGAAGATGAAGATTATATTGCAGAGGAAGAGTGAGGGAGTCCTGTATTAGGGGGTGTTCGGATAGCCGAACTATATCTTCAGCCGGACTCCAGGACTATGAAGATACAAGATTGAAGACTTCGTCCCGTGTCCGGAAGGTTCTTTCCTTGGCGTGGAAGGCAAGCTAGGCGTGCGGATATTCAAGATCTCCTACCAATGTAACCGACTCTGTGTAACCCTAACCCTGTCCGGTGCCTATATAAACCGGAGGGTTGTAGTCCGTAGGACGAACACATCATAACCATCATCATACCCATAGGCTAGCTTCTAGGGTTTAGCCTTCTTGATCTCGTGGTAGATCTACTCTTGTACTACCCATATCATCAATATTAATCTAGCAGGAGTAGGGTTTTACCTCCATCGAGAGGGCCCGAACCTGGGTAAAATAAAGTGTTCCTTGTCTCCTGTTACCATCCGACCTTGACGCACAGATCGGGACCCCCTACCCGAGATCCGCCGGTTTTGACACCGACATTGGTGCTTTCGTTGAGAGTTCCTCTGTGTCGTCGCCTTTAGGCCCGATGGCTCCTTTGATCATCAACAACGATGAGGTCCAGGGTGAGACTTTTCTCCCCGGACAGATCTTCGTCTTCGGCGGCTTCGCTCTGCGGTCCAACTCGCTTGGTCGTCTGGAGCAGATCGAGAGCTACGCCCCTGGCCATCAAGTCAGGTTTGGAAGCCTAAACTACACGGCAGATATCCGCGGAGACTTGATCTTCAACGGATTCGAGCCACAGCCAAGCGCGCCGCACTATCTCGAGGGGCATGATATAGCTCTGCCTCCGAACAGTGTCCTGGAGGCCGCATACGCTCCGGCCCCGATCCTTGATTCGGAGTCCGCTGCGTTCTTTGAAGATGAACGGTTGGACGTCACCTCGGGGGCTGCGATCTTAAAGGCCATTGAGCCGAACGCGAGCCCCGCGCTCCGCATGGCCTGTGACTCCAAGGAGCCGGACTCTTCTCCGAACTTCGGGTCGTCCGTGCCCCCGCCGATCGAATCAGATTGGGCGCCTGTAATGGAGTTCACCGCTGCGGACATCTTTCAGTATTCACCTTTTGGTGATATTCTGAATTCTCTCAAGTCTCTCTCTTTGTCAGGAGAGCCCGGGCCGAACTATGGCCTGCGAGGTTGGGATTCGGACGACGAAGAAATTCAAAGCCCACCCACCGCCCACTTAATAGCCACTGTCGACGATATATCCGACATGCTCGACTTCGGCTCCGAAGACTTCGACAGTATGGACGACGAAGGAGGAGACGAGCAAGAACCAGCACCTGTAGGGCGCTGGACCGCCACCTCGTCATATGACATATACATGGTGGATGCTCTAAGAGATGGAGATGGCGATGGAACAGCGGAGGATGGCACTTCGAAAAAGCCTCCAAAACGCCGACGTCAGCGGCGCCGCTACAAATCCCGCCACAGCAGAAACGGTGATTCCGGCACGGGAGATAATACTACCCCGGACAGCGCCGAAGAACACCAAAACCAGCAGGATTGGGCACAGGAAGATGGAGAAGACCGCCCTCGTGAGAGAGCGGCAGAGCGAGAGGTCGAGGACGATAACTACATGCCTCCCTCCGAAGACGAGGCAAGCCTCGGCGACAATGAATTCATCGTACCATCGGACCCCGCCGAACAAAAGCGCTTTCAACGCAGGCTTTTAGCCACGGCGAACAGCCTAAAGAAAAAGCAGCAACAGCTTAGAGCTGATCAAGATTTGCTAGCTGACAGATGGACTGAAGTCCTTGCGGCCGAAGAGCACGAGCTCGGACGCCCCTCCAAAAACTATCCTAAGCACAGGCTGCTACCCCAATCAGAGGAGGAAGCCCAAGACATGGCAGATCGGCCACCTCGCGGCCGCAACAGAGAAGCCTGTTGAACATCCAAACAAGCCATGCCCCGCAGCCGCTTCACCAAGGCACGGGAACACGAACCAGACCTGCGAGACGTCCTGGAGGACAAAGCAAGGCAAACAAGATCGATCTATGGATCGCGCGGACGCCCGACGGCACGTGATAGTTTTCACTTCGGACACAATAAATCCGGCCGGGCCGAACACAACAGGCACAGCTCCTCCGAACTGCGTCGAGACATAGCCCAGTACAGGGGCGCCGCACACCCACTATGCTTCACAGACGAAGTAATGGATCATAGAATCCCAGAGGGTTTTAAACCCGTCAACATCAAGTCGTACGATGGTACGACCGATCCGGCAGTATGGATTGAGGACTATCTCCTCCACATCCACATGGCACGTGGCGATGATTTGCACGCCATCAAATATTTACCCCTTAAGCTTAAGGGACCAGCCCGGCACTGGCTTAACAGCCTCCCCGCAGATTCGATCGACTCTTGGGAGGACCTGGAGGCCGCATTCCTCGACAACTTTCAGGGGACCTACGTACGGCCACCGGACGCCGACGACCTAAGCCACATAATCCAGCAGCCAGAAGAATTAGCCAGGCAATTCTGGACACGGTTCCTAACAAAGAAAAATCAGATAGTCGATTGTCCGGATGCAGAGGCCTTAGCAGCCTTCAAGCATAACATCCATGACGAGCGGCTCGCCCGGCACCTGGGACAGGAAAAGCCGAAATCCATGGCACCCTCATGACACTCATGACCCGCTTTTGCGCGGGCGAAGATAGCTGGCTAGCTCGCAGCAACAACTTACCGAAGAAGCAAGGTAATTCAGATACCAAGGACAAAAGTGGCAGGTCGCGACGGAATAAACAGAAACGCCGCGTCAGCAGCGACAGTAATGAAGATACGGCAGTAAACGCCGGATTCAGAGGCCATAAATCCGGTCAGCGGAAAAAGCCATTCAAAAAGAATACCCAGGGCCCATCCAGTTTGGACCGAATACTCGACCGCTCGTGCCAGATTCACGGCACCCCCGAAAGGCCAGCCAATCACACCAACAGGGATTGTTGGGTGTTCAAGCAGGCAGGCAAGTTAAGAGCCGAAAACAAAAACAAGGGGCTAGACAGCGATGACGAAGAGGGGCCCAGGCCGCCGAACAACAACGGACAGAAGGGGTTTCCCCCACAAGTGCGGATGGTGAACATGATATACGCGACTCATATTCCCAAGCGGGAGAGGAAGCGTGCGCTACGGGACGTATACGCGATGGAGCCAGTCGTCCCAAAGTTCAACCCATGGTCCTCTTGCCTGATCACCTTCGATCGAAGGGACCACCCCACCAGCATCCGTCACAGCGGTTTCGCTGCATTGGTTCTTGACCCAATCGTTGACGGATTTCACCTTACAAGAGTCCTCATGGACGGCGGCAGTAGCCTGAACCTGCTCTACCAGGATACAATGCGGAAAATGGGCATAGATCTATCAAGGATCAAGCCCACAAGGACGACCTTTAAAGGCGTCATCCCAGGTGTAGAGGCCAATTGCATAGGCTCCATAACACTTGATGTGGTCTTCGGATCTCCGGACAACTTCCGAAGCGAAGAGTTAATCTTCGACATAGTTCCGTTCCGCAGTGGCTATCATGCTCTGCTTGGACGAACCGCATTCGCTAAATTCAATGCGGTGCCACACTACGCATATCTCAAGCTCAAGATGCCAGGCCCTCGAGGTGTAATCACGGTCAGCGGAAACACCGAACGCTCCATCCGTACGGAGGAACACACGGCGGCCCTCACAGCAGAGGTACAAAGCAGCCTGTTAAGGCATCTCTCGAGTCCGGCCGCTACAAAGCAGGACAAAGCAAAACGCGTTCGGAATAACCCGCAGCAAGACCGACTTGCGCGTTCAGAGCACGCGTAGCAATACGGCCCCAACCCCAGCCATCGCTACATAGCGGAGCTAGTAGCTCGAGTACACAATTATGCCCTTACAATTCCATGGGCATAGGGGAAGGGGCAGATAAAACGGCATGCCAACAATACGGCAACAAACGTACTAGTGGCTGCCGGGTTCTTCTTTTCTTTCAGGACTCCATACTCTGGATACAGTGTTTGGCCTCGCTGCCGCACAGACGATACAGGACCCAGGAAAGCACACAAAACAACGCCGCATCATGGAACTCTCAGGTGATCTCTATTTCGAGCGATATATCTGTTTCTAAATTCCGCGGCCTGCGCCTGGTCAGGACATATTAAATAGTATAAAAAAAAATTCGTACTACTTGTATCGTTCGGCTTGAGTAAACAGCCTCCTCATAAATAATGCATAGCTTTTTGTCTATTTTTTGCATTATCTTCTTTTAATATACATATGTCTACTCAAATAACATGATCGCACCCGTACACCATGGTACGGCAAACCACGCCAGGGGCTTTATTACCCTTCTATCTGGTGTGAGAAGTCCATCCACTTTCACAAGTGCGGCACCCCGAACTTATAGCATTATATGCATCGGCTCCGAGTCATGATTTTGGTCATATGTTGGGTTTGCCCGGCTCCTATGTTTTGGTGCCTTGCGTTCCGCTCTATCGGCTAAGGTAGCACTAGGAGAACCACCGCGATTGTGCCCCAGATCATGTGGGTGAGCACCTCAGTGGAGAAAGCTAAAACAGACTGTCATGATAAGGCGCGAGACCGGTCGCTGTTCGAGAGGTTTTTCGAGTCCCTAAAGGCTTATGCCGCTTTGAGCGGAGAGCTGGTTAAGTCCGGCTAAAGGCGTGGATAGTGCCCCGAATTCGGCCTTCCGAACTAGGGGCTTCGCCGAAATTTAAAATTATAACGTTCTATGGCTAAGTGAGAGTGTTCAAGCATTATAGTCCGATTTCCTGGTTCGCTGTGCTGAGCGCCTCCCTCGAAGGACCCAACTATGGGAACAAGAGCCCTCAGGTTTATCCCGAACACCCCAGCACTAGTTGCATGGGGGCAGAAGCCGACGACTCGCCATCTCTCAGTTATTGATAAACGGCCGAACAGAAAATAATATTTTAAATTCAGAAAGCATTGCTTAAGCACATATGAACAAGTTTTCAGCGCACAGGATACAAACGAGCGAGTTCATTGAAATATTACATCTTTGGCACATTCATCCGCGACAAGGCGAGCTCCAGCGAGAACTTCCTTGTAGTAGTTCTCGGGCTTGCGATGCTCCTTCCCCTGCGGCGGCCCGTCCTTCACCAGCTTCTCTCCGTCCAGCTTGCCCCAGTATACCCTTACATGGGCAAGGGCCCTCCGGGCACCTTCTATGCAGACGGAGCGCTTGATGACCTCAAGCCGTGGACAGGCCTCCACCAGCCGCCGCACCAGCCCGAAGTAGCTCCCAGGCAGGGCCTCTCCAGGCCACAGCCGAACTAGTAAGCCCTTCATGGCCTGTTCGGCCGCCTTGTGGAGCTCGGCCAGCTGCTTCAGCTGATCGCTTACGGGCAAAGGGTGTCCGACCTCAGAATACTGAGACCAGAACACACTCTCCGTCGAGCTGCCCTCTTCAGCTCGGTAGAATGCGGCGGCGTCGGATGCGCTGCGGGGAAGATCGAAGAACGCCCCTGGAGAACTCCGGATTCGGGTAAGTAATAGGTATTTCACCTTTATATTCCTACTTTGCATTAAGAATGTCTTACCCGCTGCTATCTTTTTCACATCCTCCAACTCTTGGAGGGCCTTTTGGGCTTCGGCCTTGGCACTCTTGGTGGCCTCAACAGCCGACGCGAGCTCGGATGCTTGGATTTTTGCCTCAAGCTCCAAACCCTCATGTTTCTTCATGAGAGCTTGCAGCTCTTGCTGCACCTCGCCGACTTGGACCCCAAGCTTTTCTCGCTCGGCGCGCTCCTCGGTCGCTTTATTCTTGGCCTCAGCCAGCACCTGCTTCAGGGTTGCCACCTCGGTTGTGGCCCCTATAATAAGCAGTACAATCCTGTTATTTCTTTTTGCAATCAAGCCTCTCTATAGGCACCACTTTTTTTTCTTTTTTTCTCTAAGGGGTATTTTCTTACCTTCCTTTTCCACGAGCTGCCTTTTGGCATGGCCGAGCTCTTGCTCGGACCGCTCGAGGTCCTTTTTCAGGACTTCCACCTGCATAGTCAGTGCGGCAGTGGACAGCAGGGAAGCCTGCATATGCATATTAGACTTTTTATAAGACTCCTGCGAAAATAGTTGGATCCTCTATTCGACTTTTCTTTCCGAACACCGAACAGAGCATCAGGGGCTACTGTCTATGCAGTAATGAATTTAGCATATTTTTTGCTTACCTAGAAGCCTGTTAGAAGGCTAGCGCAAGCTTCATTCAGTCTGCTCTTGGCGGACTGAACCCTTTGGACCACAGCACTCATGACAGTACGGTGCTCCTCGTCGATGGTGGCACCTTCGAGCGCCTCCAACAGACTATCCGGCGCCCCTGGTTGGACAGAGGTCGTCGGCGCAGACGGCTTACTCCTCTTGGAAGGAGTTCGCCCACCGCGAGCCAGGATGGTTGAGTCCGGCGCGGTGTCCGGCACAAAGCCGGACTGGGAGCCCTGGGGGGTTTCATCCCCTTTACTCCTGGGGTCCTGAGGATTGCCTTGCGGCTCCTCCAGGACCACCTCCTCCTGCCCTGTTCAGCGGGACGCCGCTTCGGCGTCGTCCGCCCCGCGGGGGGAGACTGCGGGCGAGACAGAGTTCATGTCCGACGAATCCAGGGAGCCGCTCGATGAATCATGGAGTGCGGCTCGGGGCGGACTGCGCAAATAACATTCGACATTAGGGTAAGCTGCGCACTTGAAGATACTATGAGTCATTCTGGCATGTGAATACTTACGATGTCGCCGGACGCTTGGTTCTGTCCGGCCACTCCTTTCCGCCCTCTTCGGCGTTTGGGGAGTAGTCCGGCGGAGGGGTCTTCCTTTTCCTCGACCCCTCGGCCTCCCCTGTTGGGGCGGCCTTCTTCTTTTTCGCTCCCCTCGATGGAGGGGGAGAGCTTCCTTGTTCCTCCTCCTTGTTTTCACGAGAGGAGGGCGTCGCAGACTCGCCAGATGACGAGCTCGACACCACCACATTGCGGGCACTCTTTCGAGTCCCGGTGGTCTTCTTCTTCTTAACCTTCTTCTCCGGCACCACATAGGGTGTCGGAGCCAGCAGCTTCTCTAAGAGAGCTGGGGCTGGGTCTTCGGGCAGAGGAACCGGACAGTTGATTGGTCCGGCTATCTTCAGCCGCGCCTGTCAAAGGCAAAGGGAGTTTTTAGATCCCACATAGAGTCAATCTATGTAGAAAAGCTTAACGAACCTGTGAAAGGTATAAATAGCTTACCTCGCCAGCATTGCGCTGCGAGCTGTATCCGCGGTCCTCGGAAGCGGATGTGGGGCACTCGACGCCTTTGGTTAGCACCTTCCAGACGTCTTCATACGTCGTGTCGAAGAGCCTATTGAGGGTTTGGTGCTGCGCCGGGTCGAATTCCCACAAAGTGAACTCCCGTTCTTGGCCGGGAGGATCCGGCGAACGAGCATGACCTGGATGATGTTGACATGCCGGATGGGCTTGTCCATCAGGGACCGGATGCAAGTTTGCAGTCCGGTCACTTCTTCTTCGTTGCCCCACGATAGGCCCGTCTCTTTCCAGGACATGAGCCGCGAGGGGGGTCCGGATCGGAACTCAGGGGCCGCGACCCATTTCAAGTCGCGTGGCTCAGTGATGTAAAACCACCCTGCCTGCCACCCCTTTAAGGACTCCACAAGGGAGCCATCGAACCAGAGTGCGTTGGCCATTTTGCCGGCCATAGCACCTCCACACTCCGCCTGGGTACCGGACACCACCTTGGGCTTGACGTTGAAGGTCTGGAGCCAAAGGCCGAAGTGGGGGCGGATGCGGAGAAAGGCCCCACACACGATGATAAACGCCGAGATATTGAGGATAAAGTTCGGGGCCAGATCATGGAAGTCCAGGTCGTAGTAGAACATGAGCCCCCGGACAAAAGGGTGAAGTGGAAAACCCAGTCCGCGGAGGAAATGGGGGAGAAAAACTACCCTCTCATGGGGCCGTGGGGTGGGAAGAAGCTGCCCCGCCGCGGGAAGCCGGTGCGGGATGTCCTTGGACAGATATCCGGCCTTCCTAAGCTTTTTGATTTGACCCTCCGTAACGGAGGAAGCCATCCACTTGCCACCCGCTCCGGACATCGCTGGAGCAGGCTGGGGAAGAAAGAGCGAACTTGGGCGTTGGAGCTTGAGTGCGCAGGAGATGGATGGGCAAAGGAGGAAGAAGGCGTAGGTGAAAGAGGTGGATCTTTATCCCCTTATATAGGCTGATGTCGTTATGCGTCCCCACCTACCTAATAAAACTCGCTTGTCGCTCACACGCCGTGGTAAATGGCGCGGTTGGGTTACCCACGTCCGCATTAATGAGAATCCCGTTAAAAGGGGCACACGATCTCTGCTTCGACAAGACGTGCCAAGGAAACCGCCTCGTTGAACGTACTGCGGCGGAACAACAAAAAATAATCCATACAGAAGGCTTGGTCGCAGTGTTATGACGCACTGCGGAATACGTCAGCAGATTTGATTTGTGTTTGTATTATTCTCTGCGGAACACGGAGACCGAAAGGTCGAGCGTGAATCATATAGTAGATATGATCAACATAGTGATGTTCACCATTGAAACTACTCCATCTCACGTGATGATCGGACATGGTTTAGTTGATTTGGATCACGTGATCACTTAGAGGATTAGAGGGATGTCTATCTAAGTGGGAGTTCTTAAGTAATATGATTAATTGAACTTTAATTTATCATGAACTTAGTCCTGGTAGTATTAGCATATCTATGTTGTAGATCAATAGCTCGCGTTGTTGCTTTCATATGTTTATTTTGATATGTTCCTAGAGAAAATTGTGTTGAAACATGTTAGTAGCAATGATGCGGATTGGATCCGTAATCTGAGGTTTATCCTCATTGCTGCACAGAAGAATTATGTCCTTGATGCACCGCTAGGTGACAGACCTATTGCAGGAGCAGATGCAGACGTTATGAACGTTTGGCTAGCTCAATATGATGACTACTTGATAGTTTAGTGCACCATGCTTAACAGCTTAGAATCGGGACTTCAAAGACGTTTTGAACGTCATGGACATATGAGATGTTCCAGGAGTTGAAGTTAATATTTCAAGCAAATACCCGAGTTGAGAGATATGAAGTCTCGAACAAGTTCTATAGCTAAAAGATGGAGGATAATCGCTCAACTAGTGAGCATGTACTCAGATTGTCTAGGGTACTACAATCGCTTGAATCAAGTGGGAGTTAATCTTCCAGATAAGATAGTGATTGACAGAATTCTCTAGTCACCATCACCAAGTTAGTAGAACTTCGTGATGAACTATAATATGCAAGGGATAACGGGAACAATTCCCAAGCTCTTCGTGATGCTGAAATCGACGAAGGTAGAAATCAAGAAAAACATCAAGTGTTGATGGTTAACAAGACCACTAGTTTCAAGAAAAGGGCAAAGGGAAGAAGGGGAACTTCAAGAAGAACGGCAAGCAAGTTGCTGATCAAGTGAAGAAGCCCAAGTCTGGACCTAAACCTGAGACTGAGTGCGTTTACTGCAAAGGGACTGGTCACTGGAAGCGGAACTGCCCCAAGTATTTGGCGGATAAGAAGGATGGCAAAGAGAACAAAGGTATATTTGATATACAGATTATTGATGTGTATTTTACTAGTGTTCGTAGCAACCCACTCGATATTTGATACTGGTTCAGTTGCTAAGAGTAGTAACTCGAAACGGGAGTTGCAGAATGAACAAAGACTAGTTAAGAGTGAAGTGACGATGTGTGTTGGAAGTGGTTCCAAGATTGACATGATCATCATCGCACACTCCCTATACTTTCGGGATTAGTGTTGAACCTAAATAAGTGTTATTTGGTGTTTGCGTTGAGCATGAATATGATTTGATCATGTTTATTGTAATACGGTCATTCATTTAAGTTAGAGAACAATTGTTGTTCTGTTTACATGAATAAAACCTTCTATGGTCATACACACCAACGAAAATGGTTTGTTGGATCTCGATCGTAGTGATACACATATTCATAATATTGAAGCCAAAAGATGCAAAGTTAATAATGATAGTGCAACTTATTTGTGGCACTGCCGTTTAGGTCATATTGGTGTAAAGCGCATGAAGAAACTCCATGCTGATGGATTTTTGGAATCACTTGATTATGAATCACTTGATGCTTGCGAACCGTGCCTCATGGGCAAGATGACTAAGACATCGTTCTCCGGAACAATGGAGCAAGCAACAGATTTGTTGGAAATCATACATACTGATGTATGTGGTCCGATGAATATTAAAGCTCGCGACAAGTATCATTATTTTCTGACCTTCACAGATGATTTGAGCAGATATGGGTATATCTACTTGATGAAACATAAGTCTGAAACATTTGAAAAGTTCAAAGAATTTCAGAGTGAAGTGGAGAATCATCGTAACAAGAAAATAAAAGTTTCTACGATATGATCATGGAGGAGAATATTTGAGTTACGAGTTTGGTCTTCAATTAAAACAATGTGGAATAGTTTCACAAACTCATGCCACCTGGAACACCACAGCATAATGGTGTGTCTGAACGTCATAACCGTACTTTATTGGATATAGTACAATCTATGATGTTTCTTACCGATTTACCAATATCGTTTTGGGATCATGCATTAAAGATAGCTGCATTCACGTTAAAAAGGGCACCATCTAAGTCCATTGAGACGACACAATCTGAACTATGGTTTGGCAAGAAACCAAAGTTGTCGTTTCTTAAAGTTTGGGGTTGCGATGCTTATGTGAAAAGGTTTCAACATGATAAGCTCAAACCCAAATCGGAGAAATATGTCTTCATAGGATACCCAAAGAGTCAGTTGGGTACACCTTCTATCACAGATCCAAAGGCAAGACATTCGTTGCTAAGAATGGATCCTTTCTAGAAAAGGAGTTTCTCTCGAAAGAAGTGAGTGGGAGGAAAGTAGAAAACTTGATAAGGTAATTGTACCTTCTCCCTTATTGGAAAGGAGTTCATCACAGAAATCTGTTCTTGTGAGTACTACACCAATTAGTGAGGAAGCTAATGATGATGATCATGTAACTTCAGATCAAGTTACTACCGAATCTCGTAGGTAAACCAGAGTGAGATCCGCACCAGAGTGGTACGGTAATCCTGTTCTAGAAGTCATGTTACTTGACCATGACGAACCTACAAACTATGAGGAAGCGATGATGAGCCCAGATTCCGCGAAATGGTTTGAGGCCATGAAATCTGAGATGGGATCCATGTATGAGAACAAAGTATGGACTTTGGTTGACTTGCCCGATGATCGGCAAGCCATAGAAAATAAATGGATCTTCAAGAGGAAGACAGAAGCTGATAGTAGTGTTACTATCTACAAAGCTAGAATTGTCGCAAAAGGTTTTCGACAAGTTCAAGGTGTTGACTATGATGAGAGTTTCTCACTCGTATCTATGCTTAAGTCTGTCCGAATCATGTTAGCAATTGCCGCATTTTATGAAATCTGGCAAACGGATAAAACAAAACTGCATTCCTTAATGGATTTATTAAAGAAGAGTTGTATATGATGCAACCAGAAGGTTTTGTCAATCCTAAAGGTGCTAACAAAATGTGCAAGCTCCAGCAATCCATCTATGGACTGGTGCAAGCATCTCGGAGTTGGAATATACGCTTTGATGAGTTGATCAAAGCATATAGTTTTATACAGACTTGCGGTGAAGCCTGTATTTACAAGAAAGTGAGTGGGAGCACTACAACATTTCTGATAAGTATATGTGTATGACATATTGTTGATCGGAAATGATGTAGAATTATTCTGCAAAGCATAAAGGAGTGTTTGAAAGGAGTTTTTTAAAAGAAAAGACCTCGGTGAAGCTGCTTACATATTGGGCATCAAGATCTATAGAGATAGATCAAGACGCTTAATTGGACTTTCACAAAGCACATACCTTGACAAAGTTTTGAAGAAGTTCAAAATGGATCAAGCAAAGAAAGGGTTCTTGCCTGTGTTACAAGGTGTAAAGTTGAGTAAGACTCAATGCCCGACCACTGCAGAAGATAGAGAGAAAATGAAAGATGTTCCCTATGCTTCAGCCATAGGCTCTATCATGTATGCAATGCTGTGTACCAGATCCATTGTATACCCTACACTGAGTTAAGCAAGGGAGTACAATGGTGATCTAGGAGTAGATCACTAGACAGCGGTCAAAAAAAATTATCCTTAGTGGAATAAGGATATGTTTCTCGATTATGGACGTGACAGAAAGGTTCGCCGTAAAGGGTTACGTCGATGCAAGTTTTGACACTGATCTGGATGACTCTAAGTCTCGATCTAGATACATATTGAAAGTGGGAGCAATTAGCTAGAGTAGCTCTGTGCGGAGTATTGTAGACATAGAATTCGCAAAATACTTACGGATCTGTATGTGACAGACCCGTTGACTAAAATTATCTCACAAGCAAAACATGATCACACTTTAGTACTCTTTGGGTGTTAATCACATAGCGATGTGAACTAGATTACTGACTCTAGTAAACCCTTTGGGTGTTAGTCACATATCGATGTGAACTATGGGTGTTAATCACATGGTGATGTGAACTATTGCTGGTAAATCACATGGCGATGTGAACTAGATTATTGACTCTAGTGCAAGTGGGAGACTGAAGGAAATATGCCCTAGAGGCAATAATAAAGTTATTATTTATTTCCTTACATATCATGATAAATGTTTATTATTCATGCTAGAATTGTATTAACCGGAAACATAATACATGTGTGAATACATAGACAAACAGAGTGTCACTAGTATGCCTCTACTAGACTAGCTCGTTAATCAAAGATGGTTATGTTTCCTAACCATGAACAAAGAGTTGTTATTTGATTAACGAGGTCACATCATTAGTTGAATGATCTGATTGACATGACCCATTATATTAGCTTAGCACCCGATCGTTTAGTATGTTGCTATTGCTTTTGTTCATGACTTATACATGTTCCTTTGACTATGAGATTATGCAACTCCTGTTTACCGGAGGAACACTTTGGGTACTACCAAACGTCACAAGGTAACTGGGTGATTATAAAGGAGTACTACAGGTGTCTCCAATGATAGATGTTGGGTTGGCGTATTTCGAGATTAGGATTTGTCACTCCGATCGTCGGAGAGGTATCTCTGGGCCCTCTCGGTAATGCACATCACTTAAGCCTTGCAAGCATTGCAACTAATGAGTTAGTTGCGGGATGATGTATTACGGAATGAGTAAAGAGACTTGCCGGTAACGAGATTGAACTAAGTATTGGATACTGACGATCGAATCTCGGGCAAGTAACATACCGATGACAAAGGGAACAACGTATGTTGTTATGCGGTCTGACCGATAAAGATCTTCGTAGAATATGTAGGAGCCAATATGGGCATCCAGGTCCCGCTATTGGTTATTGACCGGAGACGTGTCTCGGTCATGTCTACATTATTCTCGAACCGTAGGGTCCGCACGCTTAAGGTTTCGATGACAGTTATATTATGAATTTATGAGTTTTGATGTACCGAAGGAGTTCGGAGTCCCGGATGAGATCGGGGACATGACGAGGAGTCTCGAAATGGTCGAGACATAAAGATCGATATATTGGACGACTATATTCGGACATCGGAAAGGTTCTGAATGATTCGGGTATTTTCGGGAGTATCGGGGAGTTACGGGATTACGGGAGAAGTAATGGGCCTTGATGGGCTTTAGTGGGAAGAGGAAAAAGGCTGCTGCGCCCCCCCTTCCCTCTGGTCCGAATTGGACTAGGGAAAAGGGGGCCGTCCACCTTTCCTTCTCCTCCACTTCCTTCTCCCTTCCTCCCCTCTTGGTGGACTCCTACTAGGACTTGGAGTCCTAGTAGGACTCCACATCCTGGCCGCACCAAGTCTTGGCCGGCCTCCTCCTCCTCCATCCTTTATATACAGGGGCAGGGGGCACCCCATAGACACACAAGTTGATCTTCGTGATCGTTCCTTAGCCGTGTGCGGTGCCCCCCTCCACCATATTCCACCTCGGTCATATCGTTGCAGTGCTTAGGCGAAGCCCTGCGCCGGTAGTACATCAAGATTGTCACCACGCCGTCGTGCTGATGGAACTCCTCCCCGAAGCTTTGCTGGATCGGAGCCCGGGGATCGTCATCGAGCTGAACGTGTGCCAAGAACTCGGAGGTGCCGGAGTAACGGTGCTTGGATCGGTCGGATCGTGAAGACGTACGACTACATCAACCGCGTTGTTATAACGCTTCCGCTTTAGGTCTACGAGGGTACGTAGACAACACTCTCCCTCTCGTTGCTATGCATCACCATGATCTTGCGTGTGCGTAGGAATTTTTTTGAAATTACTGCGTTCCTCAACAGAACTATATCTTCAGCCGGACTCCAGGACTATGAAGATATAAGATTGAAGACTTTGTCCCGTGTCCGGAAGGTTCTTTCCTTAGCGTGGAAGGCAAGCTAGGCGTGCGGATATTCAAGATCTCCTACCAATGTAACCGACTCTGTGTAACCCTAACCCTGTCCGGTGCCTATATAAACCGGAGGGTTGTAGTCCGTAGGACGAACACATCATAACCATCATCATACCCATAGGCTAGCTTCTAGGGTTTAGCCTTCTTGATCTCGTGGTAGATCTACTCTTGTACTACCCATATCATCAATATTAATCTAGCAGGAGTAGGGTTTTACCTCCATCGAGAGGGCCCGAACCTGGGTAAAATAAAGTGTCCCTTGTCTCCTGTTACCATCCGACCTTGACGCACAGATCGGGACCCCCTACCCGAGATCCGCCGGTTTTGACACCGACAAAGAGGAAGCCACCTCAAAGAAGAAAGTGCTCAAGAAGGAATATTGCTCAGCTGCAGCCACAAAGCCAGGCATGCAGAAGAAGGTACCTGCAAGGAGAGTTCCCACTTCTAAACCTAGGAAGGTTGCCACTGGAGAAACCCTGAAGTTTACCATGGAGTCAGAAGATGAAGCTGTTGGCCAAGACAAAAGAAAAAGAGAGTCAGAACCACTACTGCCAGAGTTCTTGGCAAACCCTCCATGAGGAGAGATTCAGAAGAAGAAGAGGAAGAAGAGGTTGCTGCACCAGCACCCAAGGTACAGAAGCTGATGGGTGGTGCTATAAAGTCAGGGGCTGCAACATCAAAGCCCAAAGAAGCACCCAAAGCTGCTGCTAAGTCTACTACTCCAGCTCCAAAGCCAAAACCTAAGAGGAATACCAGGAACATACCTGCTGCTGAGAAGAACAAGGCCCCAGTGCCTGATGTTGCTGCTGAGGAAGATGATGAAGGACAAGTTCTGAGGAAGCTCAAACCCAAGATTCCAGACCACAACGATGCTCATCCTATGGTTGAGAACATGAAGCTCAGAAAAGAATCGGGGCTGAGGAAATGGAGAGAAACAGATCCATATGCTACCAGGAGAAGGACTACTGTTGACTACAGGTTCCACACAAAGGAACAACAAGACTTCTATGAGACAGTGTAGCTGGACAAGAAACCAATAGTGTGTGATATGAGGTGGGTCGACTGGACCTATATCAAGGAAAATGAGGCACACTATCCTGGTGTGTATGACAGCTTCAATGCTTGTGGAGTTGCAGACTTTGTTGGGCAGAAGCTCACAAAGTGGAATGAGGAGCTCAGAATGCAATTCTACTCCACAACATATTTCTATCCAAATGGCAGGTTAGTTTGGATGTCTGAAGGTACAAGGTACAACTCAACTATTGAGGAATGGGCCAGTTTGATCAATGCCCCAAAGGAAGAAGAAGATGACTTGGATGTTTATGCCAAGAAGAAGAAGGATCACAATTCCATGTCAAACATGTATAAGGATATCCCAGACAAAGCTCTTGAGACTTTCAAGTTTGGATCAGTCCACTATCTTCTGTCAGGGCTACCTACAATTAACTGGATCCTAAGGCACACTCTCTTGCCCAAGTCAGGTGACCACAACATGATCAGAGGGCATGCAATTAACTTGCTACATATATTTGATGTGCCACAGAAGTTCAAAGTCATGAGCCTCATTGTTGAGACTATCAAGAGGACAGCAGCCGATCAAAAGAGAAGTTGTGGGTATGCCCCACATATTCAGGAGTTGATTAACTCGAAGATGGGCATAGGCACATACCTGTTGGATAAGGAACACTTGCCCATCCATCCATATTTTGAGGACAATCAAGTTGTGATGAATGAGAATGAACCATCATCAGTGCAAGCTCAAGCAAAGAAGGAGAAGGCAAAGATGGAGAAAGCTGCCAAGATGCCAACTCAAGAGGAGGCATCTGAGTACTTTCTGAAGAACAAGCAGGAGCAGCTTAGTTATCTGATAGCATCAAATCTGAGGATTGAGAAAGGACTGGCCACCCTGACTCGAAACCAAGAGAGCTTGGAAAGAATCATGGAACAAAAGTTCTATGACTTGGATGTGAAAGTAACTGAGATTCAGTCTGCTGTGGAGCAATTACAGGATGACATGCAGGAGAGGAAGGGCAAAACAACAACTGATGCATTTGCCAGAGTGCCTAGAGCTCAGAGATCATCTGCAGCGCCAGTAACTGACACCAGAGCCACTTCATCTGCACCAGCTACAGCGTCAGTGCCACCAGCTCCAGCACCTACCCCAGCAGCTCCATCTACTTCAACTGAAGCCTTTGTCCTTGGCGTTATCCGGACTCCACCACCTGAAGACCAAGCCTGAGACTCGTTTTAGTGCTATGCTTTTCTATGAACTTTTTGGTAACTTGTTGCCAAAGGGGGAGAAAAATGTATAGATCATAGGCTTCGAGAGAGGGAGAGAGTTTGATTTTGTTCTCTCTTGTCTTCTTGGTTGAACTTTATTTGCTTTTGATTGCTTGAGATACTATGCTATTATCTGTGAGACATTGATGATCATGTGGTTGATCATAAGCTACACTTATGCTTGTTGGATGATACTATCATGTTATCCCTATTTGATCATTCACTTTGCTTGGTGATGAGTGCATGTATTTTATTCTTATCATTTTGAGCGCTCCACAAAGATGTATGTGACATGGAAGAGTAACCCATGATCCTAACTCATTGTGCATTTGTAGTCCAAAGCAAATTTTAAGATATGCACAAATTTAGGGGGAGCTCTTGCTTTTCACATACTTCTCAAAGCGACAATATCTTTCACTCTTATTATCATTTGTCGAAGCTTTGATCTATATGTTGTCATCAATTACCAAAAAGGCGGAGATTGAAAGTGCAACTATCCCTGTGTGGTTTTGGTAATTCCTAACAACATATAGCTCATTGAGCTAACATTATTCCAAGATCAATATTTCAGGAAAAGCTCAATGAATGGCATGGCATGGATGAGGAAAGTGGATCCCTCAAAATTCTAAGGACAAAGGATTGGCTCAAGCTTCAAGATCAAGACTCTACATTTTACATTTTTAGTGATCCAAGATCACATTGAGTCCATAGGAAAAGCCAATACTATCAAGGAGGGATGAGGTGTTGCTTAATGGGCCTCTTGCTTCATGTGCTTAGTGATATGCTCCAAAATCCTCAACTATCTTCCTACATCCACATTTGACCTAAACCAAAAGTCAAACTCGGCCTCACCGATTCTTTCTATCCGGCGCCACCGAGTTTCAGATGTCATAGCCACTGCCACAAACCCTAGCCAAATCGGTCTCACCGACACTGAGATGGGATTGTAATCTCTCTGTTTCCCTTCATAACGTTTCGGTGTAACCAAAGTGAGCGATCGGTCCCATCGAGATTGCAATGTAAACTCTCTGTTTCCCTTTCGTAACATTTCGGTCTCACCGAAATGAGCGAACCGGTCCCATCGAGTTTACCTGACCAACTCTCTGGTTAGCTTATTACCAAAATCGGTCCTACCGAGTTTGTGTAATCGGTCACACCGAGATTACGTTATGCCCGAACCCTAACCATATCGGTCCTACCGAGTTGCATCTCAGTCCCACCGAAAATCCTTACAGTCACTAGGTTTGCTGAATCGGTCCGACCGAGTTTAACCGCTCGGTCCCACCGAGTTTGGCAAATTGTGTGTAACTGTTAGATTTTGTGTGGAGGCTATATATACCCCTCCACCCACTCTTCATTCGTGGAGAAAGCCATCAGAACACATCTACACTTCCAATCCACATGTTCTGAGAGAGAACCACCTACACTTGTGTTGAGGTCAAGATATTCCATTCCTACCATATGAATCTTGATCTCTAGCCTTCCCAAGTTGCTTTCCACTCAAATCTTCTTTCCACCAAATCCAAATCCTGTGAGAGAGTTGAGTGTTGGGGAGACTATCATTTGAAGCACAAGAGCAAGGAGTTCATCATCAACACACCATTTGTTACTTCTTGGAGAGTGGTGTCTCCTAGATTGGCTAGGTGTCACTTGGGAGCCTCCGACAAGATTGTGGAGTTGAACCAAGGAGTTTGTAAGGGCAAGGAGATCGCCTACTTCGTGAAGATCTACCGCTAGTGAGGCAAGTCCTTCGTGGGCGACGGCCGTGATGGAATAGACAAGGTTGCTTCTTCATGGACCCTTCGTGGGTGGAGCCCTTCGTGGACTCGCGCAACCATTACCCTCCGTGGGTTGAAGTCTCCATCAACGTGGATGTACGATAGCACCACCTATTGGAACCACGCCAAAAACATCCGTGTCTCCAATTGCGTTTGAATACTCCAAACCCTTCCCTTTACATTCTTGCAAGTTGCATGCTTTACTTTCCACTGCTCATATACTCTTTTGCATGCTTGCTTGAATTGTGTGGAGATTGCTTGACTTGTGCTAAAATAGCTAAAATCTGCCAAGAACTAAAATTGGGAAAAGTCTAGATTTTTATTTGGTCAAGTAGTCTAATCACCCCCCCCCCTATACATACTTCCGATCCTACATGTAGCAGTACACCCCGCACGGGGTCAAGAAGGCCGTCTTCTCCACATCCTCTACTGCCATCTTGATGTGGTGATAGCCTGAAAACGCATCCAGGAAGCACATCAGTTCGCACTCGGCGGTGGAATCAACGATCTGGTCGATGCGCGAAAGCGGGAACAGAACTTGGGGATAGGCCTTGTTGAGGTTGGTGAAGTCGACACACATGCGCTCCTTCCCGCCTTTCTTTGGCACAACGACGGGGTTTGCCAGCCACTCGGGGTACCGAACCTCGCGAATGACACCTTCTGCCTCCAGCTTGCGGGTTTCTTGGACGATGAAGGACTACTTCTCCGTGGACTATCGTCGTGCCTTCTGCTTCACTGGGTGCACATTGGGGCACACCCTTAAGTGATGCTCGATTACCCCTCTTGGGACCCCTACCAGCTGATCGGACTCCCAGGAAAATACTTCCTTGTTTGCGCGCAAGAACTTTACAAATTCTTCCTCTTGATCTGAGTCGAGGTTGGCACCTATAGCGAAGCTGGCTCCAAAAGACCCGTCTTCCTCGACCGGCACCTGCTTGGTTTCCGTCGGATCTTTAGTGACCAACTGCTTCTTCTTGGTCGGCGCGGCCCCCTTAACTCCAGAGGAGGCCTCGTCGGCCGGTCACGCCGCCACGGCGGTCTTGAGGGCGAGCTTGAGTGCCACCAAAGCTTCCTTGGTATCTCCAACCACGGTCAGGACGCCCTTGCTCCCGGGGATCTTCATGAGGTTGTAAGCTAGATCGGTCGCTGCCATAAACTGGGCCAGAGCTGGGTACCTGAGGATGGCATTGTATGGGAGGCCGATGCGGGCGATGTCGAAGTCAATCAGCTCCGTGCGGTAGTTATCGCGGGTGCCGAAGGTCACAGGAAGATGGATCTTCTCCAGGAGACTGGCGGAGCCGCTGCCGACCCAGGAGAAGGGCTTGCTGGGGCAGAGCCGCTCGAGCGGTACATGAAGGAGGCTAAAAGCCTCCACAGAGAGCACGTTGAGGCCGGTGTCATCGTCGATGAGGGTCTTGGTGACAGCTACGTTGCAGATGGTGGGCGTGCAAAGCATTAGGAGCATGCCCGAGCCAACGGTGGTGACGGGGTGATCTCCTGAGTCGAAGGTCAGGTCGGCCTCGGGCGCCACCCAACACGGGGGTGCCCCTTGCCGCGTGGAAGCGGCGTTGATCTGGTGAAAGAACAGCTTGGTGTGACGGCCCGAGGGCGGCGCTTGCGAGCCGCCGGGGAGGGCCATGACAGCGAGGGGTGCTGGTGTCGCGAAGCGCGCGGTGAAGAGGTTGTGCAGCTCCTCCCAAGATGCCATCGTGGATGCAGGGAGGTTGAGCAGCCAGGCGCGCGGCACGCCAGTGAGGGCCATGGGAAGCCAGTTGGCCATAACCTTGTCGTCGCCCCCAGCCTTAAGGACGGCCTCCTTGTACGCCAGCAGGAAATCCGACGAGTCCGCCGCACCATCGTAGCATGGCGGCATCTTCGGCTTGAACTAGGGTGGCCACTGCACCCGCCACAAGGCGAGGGCCATGGCTTGGAGCCCCCTGGCCCCGTCGTGGGCGTCTGTCAGTGCAGTCGGGAGCACGGCACCGGCCATGGGGGCGAAGCGCGGTGGTCGAAAAGCTTAGATCGACGAAAGAAAAGCTTCAACACACCCCTACCTGGCGCGCCAAATGTCGGATTTCGGATTCCGGCAAAACCCTTGAGGTTCAAACACTGGGGTGCGCACAAAGATCTCTCTCTCCCTAGATCGCTTTCGCTACAATCGCAAGGCCTAGCCCGACGAACCCGCAACACAAGAGACACGAGATTTATACTGGTTCGGGTCACCGTTGTGGTGTAATACCCTACTCTATTGTGGTGTGGTGGATTGCCTCTTGGGCTGAGCTTGAAAAGTTAAAAGGGAAGAACATCCTCCTGAGGAGAGGTGCTCCTGTGCTTGGTGAACTTGTGTGTGGTTGAGGATGGAATGGCTCTGATCCAAGATGAGATCCCGATGCCTCCTATGGTGGTGGCTAGTCCTATTTATAGAGGCCCTGGTCCTCTCCCGAAATATTGAGCGGGAAGGGATCCAACAACGGCCAAATTCAAAGGGAGACAACTAGTACAAGTTATCCTGACTAGAGGTGGTCTTCGCCTTCCAAAGGCTCTGGTGGTGACGCTATCTTGGGCTCCACGGTGACCTCCGTCCTGTCGTTCTGCTGCTCTTGGTCTCGTTGCACCGATATGGAAACCTTTGCTTGATGCCTTGGGACTCCTCGCCTGCGCTTGCTCCTTTAGCACCAAAGAGGAAACGAGGACACTGCACGCGCTGGTGCCTGCCTAGCTCCAGTCATCATGGCTTGCCTCACAGGAACCTCACGAGGTGTCCCTTGCCTTGATCTCTCCGCCCCTCGCGAGCCGCCCTGGCGAGGCCTTCCCGAGGAGGTCATATGTCATCCGCCTCGCGAGGCCTGGCCCCTAGCGAGGGTCTTGAGTGTTTGCTGGTGAAGATGGGTCGTACAGGGCCGCTGGTGGAGCCACGCCATGGGCCGCAGGCAGGAAAGTCTGGGGACCCCTGTTCGCAGGACGCCGACAGCGAGCCACTCTAGAAAAATACTTCCATGATGAAGCCGGCTGCCAGCAGGCGGGCGATATCTTCACCAACAATTCTTCTCTTCTCTTCTGATAGGCGGCGGAGGGGTTGCTTGACTAGTTTCGCATCTGATCTAACATGTAGCTTATGCTCGACGAAATCCGTTGGAACACCCGACTTGTCTTTGGGAGACCATGTGAAGATGTCATGATTCTCATGGATGAAATCGACGAGCTCGCTTTCCTATTTGCTATCGAGGTTGGTCCCCACGATAGCGTGCCTCTCCGGGTGGTCCGGGTCCAAGGGTATCTTCTTGGTTTCTTTGGCCGGCTGGAAGGAGCCATGGGTCTCCGACTCCTTGGGATCTGGTGACAGGTTCGGCTGCTTGCTGGCCATGGCCACAACCCGGTCAAGGAGCTTCCTATCGGCAGCTATCACAAGGGACTCGGCCAGCGGATTGCTAGCCGCGGCACAGGCGGCCGACTTCTTGTAGTCACCGGCTATAGTTATAATGCCCTTGGTACCCGGCATCTTCATCTTGAGGTAGGCATATTGCGGCACCGCCATGAATTTGGCTAGAGCTGGCCGGCCTAGGAGCACGTGGTAAGGGCTCTCCAGGTCAACCACCTCAAACCAAATTGGCTCGCGACGGAAGTGATCTTTGTCCCCGAAGAGGACATCTATCTTGATCTTGCCGATTGGTGAGCAGGAAAGGCCAGGTACAATACCATGGAAGACAGTCCGACTGGGTTGGAGTTGTTTCTCTTTGATGCACAACTTCTCCATGGTGTCGCGGTAGAGGATGTTGATGCTGCTACCGCCGTCTATCAGGACTCAGGAGAAATGAGCGGCTCGCCTCTCTATTGAAAAGGTAGCATCCAGTACCATGGTGTAGGAACCCGGAGAAGGCATCACTTCTGGGTGGTCTGCACGGCTCCAGCTGATAGGCCTTTCGGACCAGTGCATGAACTCTGGGACTTCAGAAGCGACGGCGTTCACCTCACGGTGTTGCTGACGTCGGCTATGCCCGTCGTGGGCCACACTGGTGAAGACAATGTAGGCTTCATGTTCTTCAAGGAATTCATCTTGGATGGCGGCGACTGGATGGGCCGCCGGCTGCTGAGGAGGCGGAGCCGGCCGGCCAGCAGGCGGAGGCGGCAACCTTTTGCCCTTGGCAATTCGGGTGAGCTAGTGGCACTTCCGGGTTGTGTGGTTGGACAGCTCCGCGCTGCTGTGGAACTTGCAGGGGGCATCAAGGGTTTGCTCGAAAGAGAAGGTGGCCAACCAAGCGGGCTTGCCGCCTTTCTTACACTTGGGGTCAGGCTGACTCTCTGGTTGTTGGTCTTCAACTGTTGCCACCTGCCAGCTGGTGGAAGCCGGCTGCGGGGCTTTGCGCTTGTTGTCGTTCTGCTGCTGGTGCCGACTGTTGTCACCTGCCGGCGTCTGAGGAGCCGGAGGGAGCACCTTTCCAGATGTGTCCACCCGGAGCTCCGACTTCATGGAGGAGTCAGCAGTGGCATACTTGTCTGCTATGATCAGTAGCTCGTCGAGTGCGGCCGGCTCGTCGCAGAGGAGTCAGTGCTTGAGTAGGGTGCCCTCTCGGCACCCGGCAGTGAAGTACTCTATGGCTTGCACCTCGTGCACCCCTTCACAGGAGTTGCGCGGTTTAGCCCTCCGCGTCAAGAAGTCGCGGGTGGACTCAGTCGGGCCTTGGACAAACAGAGAGAGCTGGCCAGGCTTGGGCAGCTGCTTGTTGGTCTCTTCGGTCGTGGGCGCCAGCTGTCGGCGACCGGGAGGTCGCGCCATGTTCTCGGCGAGGGGGGAGGTTCTCCGCCTGCAGGCCGACTTCCACCACACGGCGGCCGGCTTCTTGCTGCACGGCGGATGCGTCAATGAGCTGCTGGACACGCTCTGTCATGCAGCGACACTCGTCATCCTCCAGGTGGTCCAACTCGTCTGCCACCATCTAGGCGGCACGCAGGTTCTCGATAGGTGTGGCGTAGCACTACTAGGGAAAACCCTACTAATAGCATGGGTTTTGAGGCTATAAGCAGCGCGGGTAGCCGCGCTACCAATAAGGCGCTACGGCTAACTGTTAGTAGTAGCGCGGTCTGTACCCACGCTACTACTATTGACTATATCAACAGCGCTTTTCCGGAACGCGCTACTATTAGTTAGCTATAGCGATTTCCTAGCCCCGCGCTACTGCTATATCTTCCATCATTTCCACACCGTTTCAGCTTCAATAAATTGCAATTTCCAGATACTAGGTACTACTCCCTCCGTCCGAAAATACTTGTCATCAAAATGGATAAAAGGGAATGTATCTAGAACTAAAATACGTCTAGATACATCCCCTTTAGTTCATTTTGATGACAAATATTTCTGGACGGAGGGAGTACTAGATGTCAATTTCATAAAGCATTATAGGTACTAGGTAGTATTCCCTCGGTTCCAAATTACTCGTCGTCGTTCTAGTTCAGATTTGAACTAAAACCACAATGAGTAATTTGGAACGGAGGGAGTACTAGATAACCATTTCATATATACTCAACATGCATCCTCAAGCAGTACTAGGTGATATCGACAACGATCATCATATGTAGTTCTAGATGATATCGACGACGATCATCATATGTAGTTCTACATGATATGGACGATAATCATCATATGTAGTTCTAGATGATATATCCAGACACACATATGTAGTTCTAGATGATATCGACGACGATCATCATCCTCAAGCCTGGGCGGTGGGTGTTCCTGATAGTAATTAGGATGGCCTGTCCAACACAAAGTGTCCATGCGGTAAGTACAGGTGGTGACGGAGCCCCTTACGGTAAGGCGTAGTCCAGCTGAGCCGTCTTCATCAGGCTCGATACCACAACTCACAGATAGGTTCTTTGGCAATTTTTGAATAAGAAAAACATATCAATTAATAAATAGCCTCGCACATACTCTTGCAAATATATTTCTATTAAGTCTAGATTTCTACACTATCAAAAGACACAGTACTACACATTTGTACTAATTAATCATGAATTCTACTAATAAGCATGTGATCAGACTCTACACTAAAGCATATCATCGACTAGATTCCACAAAGCATATCATTGGACTCTACACTAAGCATATCATCGGATTCACTAAGCATATCATCGGATAATTTGCATTTGTAAGTATAACAATAAAGCATATATATATATATCATCAAATTACTATAGTCAGTATAACATACCATTTCATGCCGATAGACCATGGTACTTGTCAGGCGGGTCACGAATGGCACCCCGACAAAGTCATCACGTGGCGGAATTATGCCCCATAGGTTGCACACCTCCTCCTTGCTCAGCCTCACTCTTTGAGCTACGACGGCTTCATGAAGTGGGTTCTCATCATCTTCATCGAGTGGGTCCTCGTTATCTTCATCATCTTTGTCATTTTCATCATCTTCGTTATCTTCATCATCTTCGTCATCTTCATCATCTTCCACCAGGTTGAGATAAATGACAGCCAGCTTGGGTCTTTTTGCTCTAAAGGAGAAGCTGGTCAACTCACCACTAGTAAGACGCATGCGGGCGAGGAAATGGGCCCATCCATCTCCTCCAATCTGCGACATATTGCGTCCTTTCTCGACCTCCATAGTGTACGGCCCCCCAGGAGCCTCAAATGTCACAATGTCTCCTATCAGCTTGTTGAATTTCAACCTCACATTGCATGGGACGATTTAGGTAAAAAAAGCAAAATGACACAATGCAGTAGTGCCAACACTAAAAATAAAACAGTTGTTATATTTCATCTAATTTCTTACCGTCGCATGATGAAAACTCAGCTGGAAGTAGATGCCGAACAACTTGTCAGTTGCAAGGCTGCTGGCGCACCTTGACTTGCACATTCGACATAGTGGTGGTGGTGGTGGCGCCATTTTCCTAAAGCAATATGAGCAAAGGATTAACGATCCACTTCATAGGAAAGAAAAATAGTAGCATGTGATATTTCTGGCTCTTCCGCGAGAAGCAATTTGATGGACAATTATAATCCTAAGATCTAGTAACATATTAGATATCAAGGTACCACCTACCAAAGCATTTCGGTAGCACCTATTGCCGAAAAAACTTTTCACAAATACCAAATCAGGGTACCACCTACCAAGACATTTCATCTAATTTGGCCCCTATTGCCTAAGATAATTGATTAAAAAAACAAGTGGCAAATTTAACTAAATTGGCACCTACATTTTGCCAAAAAATAACTTATTACAAAAAAACAAAAGCATCTGCCTATCCATGTACAGAAAAATAAAAATAAAATGGTGCATACTAAATCAACTAAAACAACTAGCCTACTAAATCAACTAAATCAAAATGTTCTAAATCAACTAGCCTACTAAATCAACTAAATCATATCAATTAAATCAAAATGTTACATAAGAACTAGCCTACTAAATCAACTAAATCATATCAATTAAATCAAAATGTTACATAAGAACTAGCCTACTAAATCAAAATGTAGTAGGGGGAAGGGAGAAGGAGGGGCGACTCGAGGAGGGAGAAGAGAGTAGGATGGAGGAGGAAGGCAGAGCGAGGAGGGACCAGCCGGCGGCAAGTGGAGGGAGGACGGAGGAGGAAGGTAGAGCGAGCAGGGGCCAGCCAGCGGCAAGTGGAGGGAGGACGGAGGAGGAGGCCGGTACTGAGTCCAGCAAGGAGGAGGAGGTGACGGCAGCGCAGAGGGAGGAGGGCGACGGGGGAGGACCGGCGCGGGGGGTTGAGGGGGAGATCTAGTGAGTGTGTGAGTGTGAGTGGATCGGATAGAGGAGAGTGGGGGGTAGGAGATGGAATTGCTTAGCAGTAGCGTGCTATAGAGAAAGGCGCTACTGCTAAACTACCTAGCAGTAGCGCCTTTCACAAAGAACCGCTACTGCTATGTGTCAGCATGTAAAAACAGACATCTAAAATACATGCATTAGGTGATGTCATGGGATGCATGGCAACAGTGTTGTGCCGGACAAGGAGTGTCCGCCTGGCACGCCGCACTCTGGCCATGCTCTGCCCTGGATTCGGGGGTGGTAGGTCGTACTGTAGCCAAGCCCCGTCCCATCGTAGTCATGTGGGTGCAAACTTTGAGGGCACGAAGGGCCGCCTGCTAGGAGCCGGCCTCTTCGCGGACGCCTTCTGTGGTCTCGCCGCCTTCTAGAAGCCGGCCTCCTAGACCAGCCGGCCATTCGTCCAGGAGGTGTGAGCGGCGCAGCTAGCCCCGATGTCTTGAAATACTAGAGGGGTCCGATAAGGCTATCCATAGTCATTTACTCTGACACAGCCCCCCTCACAGCCACCTATGGGACCAAGAGGCCCCTTTGCTGGTTCGGGACGGGGTTTGTAACACCCCTGTGTAACGATGCTACAGTAATCCCTAAGATCAAGCTAATATTTATGCTAAAATAGTGCTTAGTCACTTTGATCAATATCCCTTTTGAAACTCCACCTTAATTCAATTCGTAATTATGATTGAAATTCAAGTTTGCTCAAACATGAAAACTAAAATGTTCATCATGCGGCAAATAATCATTTGTTAATATTGGTGGTTAACCAACATTTCTACAAGGTGTTTAAATGGCCTAAACCAATTAAAGCAGTGGCTAAAGCAATAGATTAAATGCCTTTTCAATTTATAAAAGAGGTAAACTTTCTCAAAAGCCTCACAATCTTTTTGTGGCAGTGCCAACTATTGTAATGTAATCATGTGGCCAAGTCCCACATTTTACAGAATCCTTTTTGGTAGCTCAAATATTGCAAACACATTTTTTGTAAAAAGAAAAGAGTAGAAGAAAATGAAAAGGGGTAAATGAGAGAGGGCCCCCCTGCCCGACTGGGCTTTAGCCCACCTCGGCCAGCCGGACGGCCCACTCCCCCTCTCCGGTCATCCCCCTCATCCCTGTTCCTCTGACCCGGGATGCTACAGCTGCCGTTACCGCCCGACCGCCTCGCCGGCGACGCTGGGAGTAGGATAAGGCCGCCAGCGCCTCGAGTCCTCGAGTCCTCCCCCACCTACCTCCACCCACTCCCCTCTCCCTCTCCCTCTCGCCCTAGCGCTCCAGATCCGCCCATGTCTGAGCGCCGCCATGGCCGCTGCCCCGTGAAGCTCGCGGCCACAGTCCTCACCGAGCCTCGCCGACGTGTCCGCGAACTCTGTCCCTGACTGCTTCTTCCTCTACGTCCACGCGTGTGGGCCGAAAGCATCCCCATCGCCGGATCCGCAGTCGGCTTCTTCGTCTTCGGTCGACAACGAGCTCCACCGAGTCCGGCCGTCCTTTCCACTCGTAAGCCGTCGAAGGCTATCTTGTGCCCCGCGGTGAGCCCCGCCACTCCCTCTTTATCGTCTCCCAGTAGCCGTAGCCGCCGTTGCCGTCGTGCCCGAACCTACGCATATCAGTATGTGCGTGCGTGCAGTTGCTGCTTCTGGGCAGTCGCTGTTTCTGATGTGCGCGTGCTCGTGCGTGGCCTCCCCGTAGTTGCCGTAGCTGTTCGTAGCCGTTGGTGCTGCTCGCGCGCTGCTACCGCCCCGTGCTGCTGTCGTTGGCCGCTACTGCTTGTAGTACTTGTTGCCTGCTGTTGTGCCGCTGCCTGTTCCTGCTGCTTGCCTGCTGCTCCTTCTGTTGTTGTCGCCTGTGTCCTCCTGCTCCTCCAGCTGCCGCTCTCTCCTACCGCCGCTCCGGCCAGCTCCCAGCGTCCCGCCTCCGCCCGCTCCTCCGGTGCGCCACCCCGCGCACCACGCCCCCGGCAGCGCCTAGTCCCCGAGCACCGTGCCCTTGCCTGCCGCCGCTCGCGACTTGCCGCGCCCTATCCCCCACTCACCTCTGCTCACCATGCTGTGCTGCCGGCGCCGCTCGCCGCCCCTCGTCGAGGCCCCTCCGGCGAGGGCGTCCCAGCCGAGGTCGCCGCCGGCTTGGCCTCTGTCCACGGGGGCTGGCCTAGTTTAACTAGGGGGCTAAAAATCCCCTAAACTAACCCCGCACCTCTAATTATCTGTTTAAAAACAAAAAATACTAAATCAGTGAGAATGACACCTGGGCCCCACTAGCAAGGTTTGACCAGTCAAGAGCTGTCTAGTCAAATGTGACTCGACTAATTGACTGGGTCAACCCAGCCCCCTGGCTCCACATGTCATTGACTGTGGCTAGCCCCTGCTGAGTATAAAATGTATATTCTGTTTTTAATTCGATTTAATAATAAATCTAGGAATTTTAGAAAAACTTTAAACTTTAGAAAATCATAGAAAATAAATTGTCGCTCGGATGAAAATGTTTTGTACTTGAAAGTCACTCAGAAAAATCCAATGAATCCGAATACGCGGTCCGTTCACTTGTCACATGCCCCTAGCATGCTGAACAGGGAACCGTCCCCTCTCTTTTCATCTGTTCGAAAAACGTCAGATGCTGGAAAACCCCTCTGGATGTTTTCCCTCTCTGTCTGCAATGTCTAGCACTGCGTTAGTTCACCCCCTAACCCCGCGTATTACCATGTTATGCTTTATGATGCTTTGTTTGCTTTATATTTATTGTTTCTTCCCCCTCTTCTCTCTGGTAGACCCCGAGACCATGTTGCCCCTGTGATCGACTACGTCTCCGACGACCCTTCTTCCTTTGCAGCAGAGCTTCCATGCAACCACCCTTGATCACTCCGATATCGCCCATTCCGTTCTCTCTCATGCTTGTATTAGATTTTGCTACAGTTATTGTTTGCTCTTATTCTGATGCATAGCCTGCTTTTGCTAGCTGCTTTCATACCTTACCTGCTTATTCTAAACTGCTTAGTATAGGCTGGTTAGAGATCCATCAGTGACCCCCACCTTGTCGCAGTTGCCCCGCTTTATGTTTGATGAATTGATCGACGTCCAGGCCCCGACACCGCACATAACCCCCTTAGTTGTACGACTCTGCAGAGTTTCTATCGAGTGCCGAGGGTGATACCTCATCAACACGTCTGATGTTAACCCTGTAGTGTAGCTATTCGGTCGTGGTCATCGAGGGTGATTCCTCCTTGACCACTCCTGATAATGACTCTGTCGTGCAACCCTCAAGTGTGGACCAACGAGGGTGATTCCTCCAAGTCCACCTTTACATCGAGTGGGAATCCATCGAGGGTGATTCCTCAGGTTTCCTCGTTGCTGTTTCAAACACACAGTTACTTTGACTTAGTCGGGTACCGGCGAGTGATGGAAGTTGGGTTGATCTGGAGGATACCCGCAAGTTTTCCACGCGGCGTGGCCGGGCATTCTTAGCCCTTGCCGCAAGTCCGTGAGACGGGGCGACAGGGTCACATGATCATGTATCTGATCGTTACCGCACACTACCAATATACTAACGGTTTGGATATTTGATCCGAGTAGGTCTCTGGCCTTTTTCGCACTAACCACCACGCAGGAATAAGTATGGGCACTCTGCGTCGTATGTATCAGCCGAAAGCTCAACGGACGTCAGCGATGGAGTGGTGTGCGCCAGGTTGGACTGGAACGCCTCGCTTGTATATGGGGGCTAGGTCTGCTCACCGGCCGCATACGCAACGTGCAGGATTGCAAAAGGCGATGGCCCATGACCCCTTCACATTTAGGATGTAGACTAGCGTGCTGGCCTCTCTATTGAGCCTAGGTAGGACTATGGTGTGTTAATTGGTCGAGGCCGGTCATGACCTGATGGTGTGTCCGGCCGGAGTTGATCGAGCGTGTTGGGTAAGTTGGTGCACCCCTACTGGGAAGTATTCTATCTATTCGAATAGCCATCTCCACAGTAACGGACGCTCGAAGTTGTATCCTGATCGATACAACTAGAACTGGATATTGGATGCTGAGGCATGAGATGGATGTGATGGCTCCGGGATTGCTTTCTCGTTGGGAGTCGAGGAAGGATCTCTGGGCTCTAATGTTACAACATGTTTCCTAAATATAAACTGTTATTCTATACTCTTCTGAATGCTGCAAGATGCTTGGAGCTGCTTGAAGATGCTAGTCTTTGATAGGCTAGGCCTTTCCGCTTCTCTTCTGGCATTCTACAGTTCAGTCCACATATGGTACCCATTTCATTGACACCGATGCATATGTAGTGTAGGTTCTTGCTTGCGAGTACTTTGCATGAGTACTCACGGTTGCTTTGCTTCCTCTTTTCCCCTTTTCTTTTCTTCTCTGACGTCGCAACCAGATGGTGGAGCCCAGGAGCCAGACAATGGCTACTACTACCACGAGGGTGCTTACTACTACATGGAGGCCGCCGACGACCAGGAGTAGTTAGGAGGCTCCCAGGCAGGAGGCCTTGCCTTTTCGATCGATGTTGCTTTTGTGCAAGCCTTCTTAAGGCAAACTTGTTCAACTTATGTCTGTACTCAGATATTGTTGCTTCCGCTGAGTCTTGTGTATTCGAGCTTATGTATTCGAGCCCTCTAGGCTGCTGGCTTGTAATAGAAAGCTTGTATTGTTTTAATTTGTGTCTAGAGTTGTGTTGTGATATCTTCCCGTGAGTCCTTGATCTTGATCCTACACATTTGCATGTATGATTAGTGTACGATTGAATTGGGGGCGTCACAAGTTGGTATTAGAGTTGACTGCCTATAGGTGGCCCCCTTTCCAAGTCCTTGGCCGAAGTTGAGTCTAGTCATTACAAAACTTTTAGTAACATGGTTGTGCGGGTTATGGGCCATATCGCCATTGGGTGGTATTAGGATCTTTTACTCCTCATCTATACTCTGGGACTCTGATCTCTCTTCCATTCGGGTTAAACAAATTTACTAACTCTAACTTTAGGATCCCATGACCACATTCACCCCAAAGTTGGATAAGCCATAGTTATTCCTTAGAATAGTATTCTGAATAGTACACACACTGACGTGTTGACTACTATGTGGTATCCATCGTACCTCTTTCACTATGCATGTTTCATCATGAATGATCCTTTGTCTTTACAAATGCTCAATGCTGAACTAACCCTGTTACATATTAGCAGGATGGTTAGACCCGATGGTCGTGGCGGTGGTGCCAATGATCCACCACCGCCCGAATTCTTTGCTGGAATGATGCAACAGTTTGAGCTGAACCGCCAGTTCATGGAAGGAATGATGGCTCAGTTTCCTCGTCCGAATATGAATCAGTAGCCAGCCCCAGTAACTCTGTAGGACTTCTTGCGCCTCAACCCGACCATCTACCGTAGCTCAACTCAGCCCCTTAATGTTGATGACTGGCTCCGCGACATCACATATGAAATGGAGTCTGCTAGTGTGGCCCCTGTTAGCTATGTCACCTTTGCATCATTCTTTCTGAAGGGTCCCTTTACTCAATGGTGGGACAGCCACAGGCGTACCCTACCTGCTGGAACGGTCATCACTTGGCCAGATTTTCAAGCCACTTTCCATGCCCGCTTCATTCCTCAGGGAATCATGGACAGGAAGAAGCGCGAGTTTCGCAACCTCACCCAAGACAACAAGACAGTTGATGCTTATCACCAGGAATTTCTGGACATGTCACATTATGCTGAAGAAGACATTGCAACTGATGCTCGTAGGCAAGAAAAGTTCCGTGACGGACTTCACCCTGATATCAAGCTAGCGCTCCTAGTGCATGACTTTGCTGATTTCGCCACCTTGGTGAACAAGGCTATTCAGGTTGAGACTGGTCTTTAGGAACACCAGGGATCCCTCAGGCGCAGTCGTGATGCTGGCTCATCTTCAGGCCCGTCAGTGCAGAAGTGTCGGATATGGATTCCCCACAGCATCTACCGCCCAACTGCACAAGCTCCAAGACAGTCCTATGCTGGTCCGCGTCTGCCCCCTCCACCAACGAGGCAGCCTCTTCGGACTGCACCACCCCGAGCTCCTGCTCCCAATCCCAATGATGGTTTGTGTTTTAGATGTGGATGCCCAGGTCATCTTGCCAAAGAGTGCAATCAGAAAAAGAACCAGCTGGCTCTGCCTTCAACTGGCCGTAACAACCAGCCTCGCAACGGCAATGCCAGACCTTATGGTCGTGGTCAGGCTAATCATGTTGATCTGAATGAAGCTCAAGACCAGCCTGCCACTGTGATGGGTACTCTTCTCGTTAATTCAGTACTGGCTTCTGTTTTACTCGATTTAGGAGCATCGCATTCATTCATGTCAGAAAGTTTTGCATACGCACACGACATTTGATGCGAGCCCATGAACACTCTGATAGTGGTACGCACCCCTGCTGGCCGATGCCAAACTACCATGATTGTTCGCGACGTTCTCGTTGAGATTGAAGGGTTGGAATTCCTTGTTTCTCCAATTATTCTGGAGTCTTCCAATATTGACCTCATTCCGGGAATGGAATGGTTGAAAGCACATACTGTCTCTATCTTTTGCGCCACCAAAGTCGTTCATCTCCTATATCCTTTCGATGAGATAGTAAGCTACCATGCTCAGATTGTTCAAAATGATGAAGCACGGCTTTATGTCTTGAATGCGTCGAACGCAACACCTCTTGAGGGAATTCCAAGACGTCTTTCCAGAAGAACTTCCAGCAATACCTCCTACTCGGGCTGTCGAGTTCGTCATCAACTTGAAACCAGGCACTGTTCCTATCGCCAAACAACCCTACAAGAAGCTGCCTCATGAGCTCCTTGAACTTAAGGAGGAAATCGACAAATCTCTTCGCAAGGGTTTCATTCGTCCGAACTCCTCTGCTTAGGGAGTACCGTTTGGTCCAAGATTACCTTCCTATCAACCAAGCTACAATACAGAACAAATATCCCCTTCCTCGGATCAATGATCTATATGATCAACTGGCTGGTTCATTGATATTCTCTAAACTCGACTTGAGGTTGGGTTACCACCAGATCTGTGTTCGTGAAGAGGATATTCCAAAGACAGCATTCGTCACTCATTATGGTTCTTACGAGTACATCATCATGTCTTTTGGCTTGACCAATGCTCCAACCACATTCTCTCCTCTGATGAACTACATATTCATGGATTACCTCGACAAGTTCGTTGTAGTCTATCCGGATGATATCCTGGTATATTCGAAGAACAAAGAAGAACATGCTAAACATCTTCGACTTGTTCTAGAGAAGCTTCGAGAACATTAACTTTATGCCAAGTATTCCAAGTGCGAATTCTGGCTTCCGGAAGTAACCTACCTTGCATGTCATATCCAAGGATGGTATTGCCGTCAACCTAGAGCGTTCAGGCTATTCTTGACTGGACCCCTCCGAAGACTGTCAAGCAAGTCAGAAGCTTTCTCGGACAAGCCAGCTATTGTCACTGCTTTGTCGAGAACTTCTCCAAGATCGCCAAACCACTGACCAATCTGCTACACAAAGGCATTAAGTTTGATTGGACTAAAAAGTGCCAGGAAAGTTTCCAGGCATCCAAGGACTGTCACGCCCAATATGCGACTCTATAGGTGTGTATTTCTTTCAAACTTCTAAAGCAAAACAGTACAAGCATCGACCCATTATGCCTCTCTGCAAATATTGTACTCCCTTCATTCCAAAATATAGTGCTTCCTCTATTCCCGTTCTATAACTTTGCCCATAAATTTAACCAACGAGATGCACTATGGCGGGAGCAAAAGTTATACCAGTGAATTCACATTCAAAAGAAATTTTCAATTATATAAAATTTTCTGCCACCGCAGTCGATCTTGTGGGTTAAATTTATGGTCAAAATTGGACCTCGAGAAATGAGGGCGCACTATATTTTGAAATGGAGGGAGTAGCAGCTTCCTATGTATACGGAAATCAGAATTATAGCTCCAATCTTCGCTGACTCTCACTCCCGAATCAACCTTCTGCCGCGGTCTCAACAAAATTCCCCAGCCCCAATAGCCCTAGTTGTAGCAAACTGGCTGCTGGTGTGCACCACTATGGCCCTTTACTCTGGCCGCAACAACTTACTCCAAAGTCTGCTCTCTCTAGCGTCGCCCTGACGACCTCCACCCTCTCTCAATCCTTCTCGCTCTACCTGCAGCAAGCCGCGCCCAGGCCTCCACCCCTGCCCCCTCTGCAAATGTGGCGGTATGGCGGCCCCATAAGACGCGTTTTCCTCATTCTCCCTACTTCCTTTGTTTGGTGGTGGGCCAGGCCCCTTCCAATGACCAGGCACTCTCCTCCGACTCTCCTCTACTTCACTGCTCTAAAAGAAGAGATAGGAGAGGGTCTCCTTTTCGTCCTTATGGGAGACTCGCTCCACCTCCCTGCATGTCCGCAAAGTGTCTGTTCAGCTGTTCCCAAGTATCATGTATCACCAGGAGCTAGTCTACACCTGTAAGTGCATCTAGTGCCCCTTAGTGATTTTGGTGTACTGAAGACTTATAGGTCAAGTATCTAATGCATTTATAAGTGTACACAGGTCTATAAGTCTATGAGGAGTTTGATATTTACAGAGAAAGTCGACCCCTAAAAATGAAGTTCTTCGACTGAAGACTTTGATATTTTGAAGACTTTCTGAAGACTTTGAAAGTGAAGAAATTGGTGTGACCTTGAAGACTTTGTATTCATTCGAGGAACATGAAGCGTGAAGACTTTTGTTTTCGTAGTTTCATTTTCTCTTTCTTGAGTCATTGGAAACACCGTACTGTTAAAGGGGGTCGAGGAAATACTAAGGAGAAAATTTCCATGTGATGCTCAACTCAAATCCTACACCTACCAATCCCTTCGAGTGAAGCCATTGGAAATCTCATACAGTTCAGTCAAATTCTTCAGTGACAGATACACAGTTCTTCTGGTAACTGAGGACTTTGCTCTGACTGAGGAGTTAGGAATTCGCCAGTGCGAATTGCCTACACAGTGAGGAACATGATAGCCCTGAGGAATTTGTACCTCAAATTTTCGACCGTTGCTGTGCTGCGCGCCAGCTGTCCTAAAATATCTTGTCCACCTAACGGTCATATCATTGAAGGGCATTTATGTCTTATCATGTCGGGCTGCTCCCTAGGCTATAAATACCCGCCCCCTACAACCACTAGCTGGTTGGCTGCTCCGTGTGAACTTGACACTTGTCATTTGAGAGCAACCCTTCCTCCGAGGACTTTGAGCGAAAATCATCAAGTGAGGAAAATCCAAACCCAAACCCAAAACACCTACAAACCCAAAGTGATTGAGCATCACTGAAAGAGATTGATCCTGCGTGGATCCGACGCTTGTTACCTTTGAAGACTGTGCTTCTTCCATACGGTTAGGCGTCAAGGTCTAGAGCATCCAAGAGGAATTGTAGATCGCCGAGTGACCAAGTCTGTGAAGGTTTGGAAGTCACCTGAAGACTTACCACGAGTGATTGGGCGAGGACTGTGTGTCCTTAGCTCAAGGAGAATACGGTGAGGACTGTGTGTCCGGGACTAGGTGTCCACGAGTTTAAATACTCAGCCGCTCCAACCAGATGTACAACTGAGACAGCAGTTGGAACTGGTCTACCAAATCATTGTCTTCACCAAGCTTACTGGTTCTATTTCCTCAACACTTTCATTTCCTCATTACTGTGTTGTGTGTTTGCTCATATCTGTGTTTGAAGACTTTGACTGAAGACTTTCTCAATTTCCTCAGTTCAATTTCTTCAGTCTGTTTGTTTTCATCTTCTATTATCCTGTGTTTACGCTTTCTGTACTCAGTGTTTGTCTTCATTTCATCATGATGACTATGCTAGGATTCTGTTATGTTTTCATCTGAGTACTTATTACGCTGCTAGTAGTTCTTCGCTAAGGAATTTCCTCACTAGCAAATTCCTCAGTGAAGAATTTCATAAAAATCGCCTATTCACCCCCCCTCTAGTCGATATAACGCACTTTTAATTGGTATCACAGCAAGGTACTCCCTTGTTCTGTGTGATTTTGGTTTAACCGCCTAGAGTTTTAGTTATGTTGACCGCAGGTATGATCAAGGTCTCTGCTGGGTGTCCTACCTTCGATGGGACGGACTACCCCTACTGGAAGAATAAGATGCGAATTTATCTTGAGGCAATTGATAACGATCTCTGGTACGTTGTAGAAAATGGTGTTCCCTCCGACACTCCCTCACTGAACGCTACCGATGTGAAGAGATTCAAGCAACTCGACTCCCAAGCGAAGAATATCATATGTGGCCATCTGAGTAAGGGTCAGTATGGTAGAGTGAGTGCTTTGGAAACTGCAAAGCTTATCTGGGATAGGCTATCCAAGGTCAATGAAGGAGTTTCAACTCAGCGTGACTCTCGAGTTGATGTTCTTCGCAATCTCTTCAACCGCTTCAAAAGACTCGACAATGAAAATGTGCAGCAAACCTTCGATCGCCTCACTGACATCTCAAACGAGCTTCAAGCACTTGGTGCCACTGACATCACCGACCATGAGGTGGTGAAGAAATTGATGAGATCGCTTGATTCCTCATTTGACACTCTGGCACTGATGATACAAGAGCGTGGTGATTACAAGTCACTTGACCCCGCTGATATACTCGAGAGGCTAAACACTCATGAGTTCCATCTTGCTGAGAAGAGAGATCTCTACGGTACAAGCTATAGCAGATCACGTGCACTGAAGGCCAAGGTAGTATCTGAGTCCGAAGATGAAGACTCTGGTAGCAGCCTTGGTGATCCTGAAGAACTGAGTCGTGATCTAGCACTGCTTGTGAAGAAATTCCAGAAGTTCTCAAGACGTGGTCGCTTTGGAAAACCCTCAAGGAGCAATTATTCCTCATCCAGTGACTATAAGAAGAGGCTTTGTCACAAGTGCAAGAAACCAGGACATTACATTCAAGATTGTCCTCAGTGGGAAAAGGAATCAAAGAAGAAGAAATACAAGGATTACAGTTCTGATGATGCGAAGAAAAAGAAGAAGTCCTCAAAATCTTCATCATCAAAATCCTCAAAGTCTTCGTCTCACAAGAAGAGCAGCTCCAAGAAGGCTCGGGCATTCATTGGCAAGGAAATGGACTCTGAGGCTGAATCTGAAGAAAATGAGGAAGAGGAACAATCTGAAGATTCTGAGTCTGGTGTGGCAAGCCTAGCCCTCGCTACTGCATTCGTCAGCAAATCCATCTTCAACACTGAAGAAAGTGATCTCACCAACAAGGCTGATGAAAGCAGTGATGACTACGCTCCCACCTATTGCTTCATGGCAAAGGGTGCCAAGGTACTCAAATACGCCTCCTCTGAATCTAGTGATGATGAATCTGATGAAAATCTTAAGCCTAGCTACTCTAAACTTGCTAAGATTGCTGTGCAACAACAAAAGGCTTTTGAAAAGGTTCAAAACATGCTAGACAAAAGTGATGATATGTTGGGTGAAGAATTGGATCGCACTAAGGCCTTAACTGAAAATCTTCAGAGACTTCAGACCAGGTTTGACAACCTTCAAAGTCATCATAACACTCTCTTATCTGATCATGAGAAGCTTTCTTATGAATATCTTCAAAAGAAGCAAGATCTTGAGAAGATAAGAGTGAGTTATGAAGATCTTCAGAAGGAGCGCGATTCATTACTTGCTCAACAAATCAGCGCTGCTCAGGAAGAATTTATTCCTCCATGTTTAAAATGCATTGAACGAGAATCTGCTAATTCCTCACCTGAATGTTCAAATGCTTCAAATGTTACAAATTCTTCACATGCCTCTGCTATCACTAATTCCTCATCTGAGGACACTGCTAGTATTACTGACGATGCAGGACTGAAGGAATTGTACATAACAGGCATGTACAAAAGCCTCAAAGGGCATCAGACTCTTTGTGATGTGCTTAAAAAGCAGATCCTCAACAGGAACCCTAGGAAAGAGGGTATTGCCTTTGAGAGGAAACTCAATGCTGATGGCACATATTGGAAGCCTGAGCGGTACCCCAAAACCTCATGGGTTGCTGCAAAGGGACCTCCAGTTGATCCATCTAACTTATCTGGCTATACATGTGAATCTTCTCATTCTTCTGATGAGTCTTTTGACTCCAATTATAAACTGTTCAAAAATCAGAATGGTGAAGTATTTGGTAGATATGTTGGCACTAACTGCAGGAACGGTTCCCCTGTGAAGAAAATCTGGGTTCCCAAAAGGCGCCTTGAAAGTCTTCAGGTGAATGTCCTCATGACACCACCTGTGAAGAAAAGGAACCTCAGATCAAATTCTTCATATGGATCCAAGTCCTCATACGAACCAAATTCCTCAAGGGGATCAAATTCCTCACATGGATCAAAGTCCTCATATGAACATCATCGTGCTAACAACTCTGTTTCGCAGGGAAGAGCCAAGGGCTATGAATATGAGCATTATTCTTCAAATTATTATGTTCATAAGTCCTCGAAGAATTTCTCTGCTTATGCATATGCTTACCCTAACCCCTCTTATGTGAAACGAAATGGTTTGGCTGCTTTGCCACCATTCTCATATGGAGTTCGCAGAGTGATGAACTCTTTGCCACCCCTTCAGATGTGGGTGGTGAAGAAAAAGAACTAATCTCTTGTGCAGGGTCAGGTCTCCAGACATGCAATAACATCTGAAGAATTTGCTGGGGACCTGACAAATTGCCTGAAAGGACGCAGGCTAACCATGATGAAATGAACTTTCATTTCACACGTCCTCCCTCTGCTTTATCTGTCTACTACTTGATGAAATTGATCTGATGAATTGTGATATCATATTCTTCACTGCTGAAGTATATGAGGTCGTAAGTTGCACTAATTCATCTGCAGGATGATCAACCCAAAGCCACTGAATGGGTACTTGATAGTGGATGTACAAATCACATGACCGGTGACAAGAATCTGTTGATGGATGCTCCCTTATCAGCGTCACACATGAAGCATATCATCTTCGCTGATAAAAGCAAAAGTCAGGTATTGGGTCTAGGTAAGGTTGCTATCACAAAGGATCGACACATGGACAAAGTCATGCTTGTTGAGTCCTTAGGATATAATCTTATGTCTGTCTCAATGCTTTGTGATCTTGATATGGTTGTTGTCTTTGGCAAGTATCGTTGTGTTGTGATTATGGAAGCTGACAATTCCAAAGTCTTCGAAGGCTTTAGGAGAGGAGACTTGTATATTGTTGATTTCTCTGCAGATTCACAACCAGCCGTGTGCCTACTTGCAAAAGCTTCAGAAGGATGGCTATGGCATCGACGACTTGGTCATGCAGGCATGAGGAATTTGAACACGCTTGCAAAGAAGAAGCATGTCATTGGCATTGAGAATGTCAAATTCCTCAAGGATCACTTGTGCGGTGCCTGTGAAGCTGGAAAGATGACAAAGGCCAAGCATCCAGCGAAGACTATCATGACCACTACTCGTCCATTTGAATTGCTTCACATGGATCTCTTCAGTCCTAACCATTATTCCTCTGTTTCGAATGAAGCATCTCAATATGGCTTTGTTATTGTTGATGATTACTCTCGTTACACATGGGTACACCTTGTCTCTTACAAAACTGAAGTGCAGGAAGTCTTCAAACGATTTTCCTCGAGGGCTTCAACCAACTTTGGTGTGAAGATTAAGCACATCAGAAGTGACAATGGCACTGAGTTCAAGAATTCGGGTCTCGATGACTATCTTGATGAACTTGGTATTACTCATGAGTTATCTGCTCCTTATACTCCTCAACAGAATGGCGTCGTGGAGCGCAAGAACAGGACTCTTGCTGAGATGGCTCACACTATGCTCGATGAGTACAAAACCCCTCGTCGTTTCTGGGTTGATGCAATTAATACTGCGTGCCATATCATCAACAGAGTATATCTTCACAAATTCTTCAAGAAGACTGCTTATGAACTCCTCACTGACAAGAAACCAAATGTGAGTTATTTCAAAGTCTTCGGTGCTAAATGCTGGATTAGAGATCCTCATCACAATTCTAAATTCGCACCGAAAGCACATGAAGGCTTTATGCTTGGTTACAGAAAGGACTCGCACACCTACAGAGTCTTCAACAATGTTCTTCACAAGATTGTTGAAACTGTAGATGTGCGGTTCGATGAAACTAATGGCTCGCAAAGAGAGCACCTACCTTCTGTGTTAGATGAACCAGCACCTGAGGATTCTATCAAGCACAAGGCTACTGAAGATGTCATTCCTACTGAAGAATCTGCTGAAGAATTCATTCCAGAACGTGAAGAACGTCGAGCTGATGCACCTGAAGAAAATGCTGAGGAAATTGATGGTGAAGAAAATGCGGATCAAATTCTTCAACGACAACCATCTCACCCTCGCGTTGCAAAAGAAGTGCAAGTGGAGAAGATCATCGATGACATTAGAGCACCAGGTCCTCTCACACGCTCAAAAGCTTCACATCTATCTAACTTTTGTGGGCACTTTGCTTTTGTCTCTATCACAGAGCCCACTAAGGTAGATGAAGCATTTCTGGAGCCTGAGTGGATTCAGGCCATGCAAGAAGAATTACATCAGTTCAAGCTCAACAACGTATGTGAACTAGTCAATCGTCCCGATCCTCGCAAGCATAACATCATTGGCACAAAGTGGATCTACCGCAACAAGCAAGATGAAAATGGTGTTGTGGTGAGGAATAAGGCACGACTAGTAGCTCAAGGCTACACACAGGTTGAAGGAATTGATTTCGATGAAACTTTTGCACCTGTTGCTAGACTTGAGGCTATTCGCATATTGCTTGCTTATGCTAACCATCATGATATCACCTTACACCAAATGGATGTGAAAAGTGCATTCCTCAATGGTAAGCTTGAGGAAGAAGTATATGTTGCTCAACCACCAGGTTTTGAAGATCCAAAGCATCCTGACAAAGTCTTCAGACTTAACAAGGCCCTCTATGGCCTCAAGCAGGCCCCACGGGCGTGGTATGATACATTGAAGAAATTCTTCATGAAGAAAGGCTTCACACCCGGTTCACTCGATCCCACTCTCTTTACTAAATCTTATGATGGTGAACTGTTTGTGTGCCAAATATATGTTGATGATATTATCTTTGGATGTACTGACCAACGTTACAGTGATGAATTTGCTTATATGATGAGAGAATAATATCAAATGTCTATGATGGGAGAGTTGAAATTCTTCTTAGGTCTTCAAATTCGTCAACAGCGCAATGGCATATTCATATCTCAGGAGAAATACCTCAAGGATGTCCTGAAGAAATTCGGCATGCAAGATTGCAAAGGCATCAAAATTCCTATGCCCACAAATGGTCAACTATGCACTGATGAAAATGGTACTGACTTCGATCATAAGGTATACCGCTCCATGATTGGTTCTTTATTGTACTTATGTGCATCTAGACCAGATATAATGCTTAGTGTTTGCATGTGTGCACGATTTCAAGCTACACCGAAGGAATCACACCATAAGGCTGTGAAGCATATTCTTCGATATCTAGCTCACACACCAACACTAGGATTATGGTATCCCAAGGGCTCGGATTTTGATCTCATTGGATATTCAGACTCTGACTATGCCGGTGACCGCGTGGACCGCAAGTCAACATCTGGTACTTGTCATTTCCTCGGACGATCCTTGGTCTGTTGGTCCTCGAAGAAACAGAACTGCGTATCACTATCTACTGCTGAAGCTGAGTACATTGCTGCTGGTTCTTGTTGTGCTCAACTGCTATGGATGAAGCAAACGCTCAAGGACTATGGCATCAACGTGAAGAATGTGCCTCTCCTCTATGACAATGAGAGTGCCATCAAGATTGCTCACAACCCAGTTCAGCACTCGAAGACAAAGCACATTCAAATTCGTCATCATTTTCTTCGTGATCATGTGTTGAAGGGCGACATTTCTATTGAGCATGTGAAGACTGAAGAACAACTAGCCGATATCTTCACTAAGCCCTTGGATGAGAAGAGATTTAGCAAGTTGCGGTGTGAGCTAAATATCTTAGAATCTTCGAATGTACTTTGAAAAGGCACTCATCCTAACACTTATGCAAAATTGATGACTCAGATGTGCAACACATGAAGAAACGTTTTTATTCAATCAATGAAGAATAACATTCTAAGTGTGAAGAAATTAATGAAGAATTTGATTCTCAGAACCCTACGACAATTGTACGCAGTGTCTGAAATCATCATTCTTATACGGTGGGTCACGCCACCACAAAAGTTGAAAATCTTCGGTTTGAGTTTTTCCTCAACTTTTGAAATTCTTCAGTTTTTCAAATTCTTCAAACTTTACAAAGTCTTCACTTGTGCCGTCGTTTTTCTTCATTGGATATATATATATATATATATATATATATATATATATATATATATATATATATATATATATATATATATATATGAGTTTATGTCCTCTACAGCATTCACTTATAGCTATTTCTTCAAGTTGGAACTTTTCTGCTAAGTGAATGTGATCGGACCCTTCCCCTCTATGCTATACTCAATCCAATCTATTCACAAATTCTTCATGTGCGTTCTATTTGAAACTCGTTCAAATTCTTCACTGTGTCCTTGTCAGCTGAAGAAATTGCGAACGGAACGTTAAAACTAATCTTATCCAAACTTTTGGTTTTGCCGCTCAAACCGTTCCGCATCCCATGATGCATTATTTTATCCACCCACGATCTCCACTACATAGTACGTGGGTGACACATGTCGCAAGAAGGAGAACGGCCAGGGGCACGTTCGTCCTAAATCTTCGGACGAGCAGTTTTTCATCGTGGCTATAAATACCCCTATCGCCATCCTCACTTCTTTTACCCCGCTCGATCTCACTCCCTCGCTCGAGCTTCCAAACCCTAGCGCTGTCGCTACTCCATCGTCGCCGGTAAGGAAGAGCTTCACTGCCTCGACCTCGTCGCCGTCGTACTTGCGCCGACCGCGGAAATCTTCACCTCCGCCGCCGCCATAGACGTCTTCCTCCGCCAAGTTAGGGCGTGGAAGATCTGCATCGACGAACTTCACTGTTCCAACTCCCAGTTCGCCGTGTTCTTCGTTCAGGGTAATTAAAAGCTAATTTTACTGCCCTCTTTGATTCGAAATTTTTTTCTACAAAATCTTCAAAGGTGTTTTATTCTTCAAATCCTCACACACAAAACACCTCACATGTTATCTGTTCTTGATTCATTTCCCTAAGCCTCATTTTTCTTCAAGATTCCTCAATTGTGTGGATCCTCGATCTATACAACTCTGGAACCTAAGATATAAAGCGCTTAGTGAAATTCCTCAAGACGAATCTGGTCAAATTCCTCAAACTTATTCTTTATGAAAACCCTCTGAGAACGCATATGACCTCTTCAAATTCCTCGCAACTATACTCTGTTCACAGGTACACATGTCCGCTGCTGAATCTTTAGGTTCTCATCAACTTAACTCGTTTGCAGCGTTCCTCGAAGAAAAGTTGCATACTTCTTCAGAAAATTCAATTGTTCAAATTCCTCATCTGAAGAAAATGGCTGAAGGTAAAAGGCCACAGAAAGGAGGAAAGAAGCCTGAGGTTATGACAGCGTTTGAAATACCTAAGGACATCTATGCTGAGTACTGCACGCCTGATGAAGCCAAGTTTGGCAAAGAAGATAAAAATCAGCGCAAGGTGCGAATCCAGAGGATTGAAAGGAGATGGGCACGTGAATGGAGGGAGTACAGATACGTCACTCCCAAGTATATGAAGAAATTCGCAGTAAACCCTCCATGCCAAAGACCTCCATTGGCACCTGGCCAAGTGGCTGATCCCACTAGCATCAAACGCGGTGAGGAATTTCCTAAAGAATGGGCCAAGCGCCAAGCTAAACTGGCAAGGCAAGCCAGAGAAGCAGTGAGGAAATTCAATGAAGACTCTGCTGCTGCTGCTGCTGCTACCACTGAGGCCTCGGTCAAGCCGAAGAAAGCAATGCTCAAGAAGCCCGCTCGCAAGCCAAGTGCTTCGTCTTCAATGCCCTCACGGCCAGAATCTTCAAAATCTTCAAAGCAAATTCCTCATGCTGCTCCTGCTTCACCAAAGTCCTCAGCTGTCCCGACAAAGTCCTCAGCACCCGTGCTTTTGGCCTCATGTCGAAGGACTACTGGCATCTCTATTGCCTCTGGTGTCTCAGCTAGTTCATCAGCTGCACCAAATTCCTCAGCTGGACCTTCTCTGCTGAAGAAAAAGGCTACTGCTGGACGCGGAAATCGCCCAAGTCCCAATAAGAAGCAGGTAGTCTTCACTGTGCCATCTGATGATGATGAAGCTGATGAAGAAGAACTTACTGAAATCATCAGGGACCGACAAGAATGGGCTTCTAAAGCCAAAGGCACACCTGTGCCCCTGCTATTGGATCCAAAGGCGATCCTCGATTATATTGATCTCTGGCATAAGGATCCTCACACACCTATGCCTGATTTCAAGTTGATACCTGGTCAAAGTCACATGTTGACTCACTTCATCCAAGAGGAGAAGTGGAAATATGATAAGGCCAGAGAGATCAAGAAATCGCACTACCACAAAGAGAAGCTACTGAAGAAAAATGTTCTCAAAATGAAGCCTGAAGAACTCGTCAAGATACAGGCTGAGATCAAAGCCCTCAGCGACAACTTTGACTCGTACTATGCTGATTGGCAAGGAGCCAAGGTCAGATTTGTGAGGCTGACTGATACCTTCACCAAGGGTGCAGCCTCAACACAACAAATTCCTCAAGCTGAAGCATCTGTTCAGCAAACTGAAGAACATGCCAGCACCGCTGATGAAGTTCAGGCTGCTGAAGAAAATGCTAGTTCCAGGGCTGATGACTCTGCTCCAGCCGCTGATGAAATTGCCAGGGCATCCACTAGTGGTGCGCCTGAAGAAATTAAAGAAACCAGGGCAACTGCATAAGTTGCGCCTGAGGAAAATCAACCAGATTCCTCAGCTCCACCTGCGCCTACACCAACTCCGATCCTTCCATCCGCATTGGATGTGAAGAAGACAAAGGCTGCAGAACGAGCTGCTATGAAGAAAAGGAAGGCATCAAATGCTTCAGAATCTTCAGCTCCCAAGAAGATGAAGCCCATGACCAGCTCGTTTGCTAATCCCATTGATGCCGTTCCTATCTCCTCCGTACCATCAAAGGACCTTGTTCCTTTTGGTGAAGATTATGAGATCCCTAGTGGATCAGATGAAGAAACTCAATCTGCTGCTTCGTCAGAGCAAATTGATGAAGAAATTGAAGTGGATGCAATCCCTTCAAACCCAATGGTCTCATCACCAATGCCTCAGTTTGATGCTGAAGAGGCTGGTGTTGAAGAAATTGATGAAGATGTGGATATTGGCAGCACAACTCCGTTGATGAATGATGACTTTTGGGAAAGTCAGCACCCCAATTCCCCACTCTTCACTCCCCTGCAGCAATTCCTCACTCCCCTGCACCAACTGTTCAAATGGGCTCTAAAGAAACTCATCCCACTGCATCTGTGAATGAAGGAATTCCAGCCACTAGTGCTGAAGAAACTGCTGCTGAAACAGACAAGGTGACTGCACCTGAGGAACATCCTGAAATTCCTCAGCCTGAAGAACCTGAGATTGTGATTCCCGAGGTAGTGATGCAACTCACTAACACTCCTCTGCCAAGGCAAAAGGATCCATTCTCACACAAACAGAAATTCAAGGCTGAAGACTTCTATGGCGAGCACGTGTTCTTCACTGAATACAACCCATATGACTCTGCTCGCATAAGGAAGAGGCGTTTCTGGACTGCCAGCCAAGCCAATTTCTATTCCTCAGTGCTTTACAACAAAGACAAAGTTTTCGACCATGCTCATATTCCTCACGTGGATATGGAGTCTTTGTCGTGCTTCACGCCAGTCCTCAGTGTTCTTCACGACGCTGAGTTGCTCAACTTCTGCACAGATATATGCGATTGGAATGAAGAACTTATTCTTCAATTCTATGCAACGTTGCACATCACCGGCAACTCTGAAGATATCAATTCATGGGTTTTGGACTGGATGACTGAGAACACACATTACAAGGCCACAGCATCTGAATTGCTTCGGGTCCTTCCTCTGAGTCCACCCACTGAAGATGCTTGTTGTGTGTACAACGAACCAGAGCTTTCAAATCACTATATGCAAGTGCTGATGAAGCCTTTGAAGCCAGGGCAAGCTCCTCGAACCAAATTCCTCGTCAAGGAATTGCTGTATGTGCCAAGAACTGTCTATCGCATTCTGACGAAGACAATGAGTCCCATCAAAGGCCACGACTCGACTGATGAAGAAGTCGTTGGCATCATGAAGAATCTGCTTTTCAACATCATTCATGGCGTTCCCGTCAATTTCCATGATTTCTTCATGAGGACTCTGGCCAACATTGCTATGTCACCATTCGAGCTGAAGCCTTATGCACCTTGGATAATGAAATTCATCAGGACAAGGTCTTCACTCAACTACAAGGCTGAAACTCTCAACCACTGCAGCTACTTGCCTCCCATTGAAGTCCTCAAACGGACATTTTCCTCAGCTGATGAAAAGGGAAAGGCCACTGCTGTGATCAATGAAGGCATTCGTCCATTGGATGGTCAATTTCGCAAAGCTGCATCTTACTCCACCAATGATGACTCTGCCACACATGACTCTGCTGCCAACACTGCCAAGCCAAATCCTCAAGCCACAACACCCAGGGTGATGACTGACTGTGAGTTATTCCTCAGTCTTCATCAAAAGGTTGATCGCAATCACAAATGGGTCAAGCATCAGTTTGGTTCAATTCTTCACAACATGACTTCCACACACAATGCAGTGAAGAAAAACCACTACTACCTTCATGAAACCCTCAACCGCACCTGGGCTGTTCTATCTCAAGTGTACAGTGCTGAAGACTTGGAGAAAATGGGTCTCAAAGAAGATTTTGACTGGTTTGCACCTCCTCCGAAGAAATACAAGAAGGTCCCAGTTCCTTCCTTGGTGGCCAGTTCATATTCTTCATCACGCGACACTGATGAAAATGAAGACTTGGACGACACTGCAGCAGGCCCTACTTCAACGACCGACCCCAACAACGCTGGCGCTCCTTCATCAACTTGAAAATCTTCAGGGGCGTTAGTCCTCAGTTTTGATCCTTTTGGTCATTCGATGACAAAGGGGGAGAAATCTGAGTTAGTCTTCAAGCGGGTCTATAATAAGGGCATATTCATTTTTTTAAGTTACAACTCTCGTTCTTCTGAAACTTTTATTGGATCGAGTTGTAATCTTAAGTCCGATGGTGCGCTGATACTTTTGTTGCACTATGCTTTGATACTTTGATGCGCTATTCTGCATGCTTATTCCTCGTTAATATTATTGCACGCATGCTGAGTTACATCAGGCACCATATTTCATCATGCATTTCAAATTCTTCATATTATATATCAAATGCATGTATGAATTACAAGATATAGGGGGAGATCTCCATGATTCAACTCTTCAAGTGTGCATTGCTTCAAAAGCAAATTCCTCACTATGCACATCTTCAGGGGGAGTTCTTCTATATCTTGCAATCAAATACCTCAATATCAGTATTTACACTTCATATATTTTTCCCCGTTGAAAACTTAACCTATGTTGTCATCAATCACCAAAAAGGGGGAGATTGTAAGTGCATCTAGTGCCCCTTAGTGATTTTGGTTTATTGAAGACTTATAGGTTAAGTATCTAATGCGTTTATAAGTGTACACAGGTCTATAAGTCTATGAGGAGTTTGATATTTACAGAGAAAGTCGACCCCTAAAAATGAAGTTCTTCGACTAAAGACTTTGATATTTTGAAGACTTTCTGAAGACTTTGAAAGTGAAGAAATTGGTGTGACCTTGAAGACTTTGTATTCATTCGAGGAACATGAAGCGTGAAGACTTTTGTTTTCGTAGTTTCATTTTCTCTTTCTTGAGTCATTGGAAACACCGTACTGTTAAAGGGGGTCGAGGAAATACTAAGGAGAAAATTTCCATGTGATGCTCAACTCAAATCCTACACCTACCAATCCCTTCGAGTGAAGCCATTAGAAATCTCATACAGTTCAGTCAAATTCTTCAGTGACAGAGACGCAGTTCTTCTGGTCACTGAGGACTTTTCTCTGACTGAGGAGTTAGGAATTTGCCAGTGCGAATTGCCTACACAGTGAGGAACATGATAGCCCTGAGGAATTTGTACCTCAAATTTCCAACCGTTGTTGTGCTGCGCGCCAGCTGTCCTAAAATATCTTGTCCACCTAACGGTCATATCATTGAAGGGCATTTATGTCTTATCATGTCGGGCTGCTCCCTAGGCTATAAATACCCGCCCCCTACAACCACTAGCTGGTTGGCTGCTCCGTGTGAACTTGACACTTGTCATTTGAGAGCAACCCTTCCTCCGAGGACTTTGAGCGAAAATCATCAAGTGAGGAAAATCCAAACCCAAACCCAAAACACCTACAAACCCAAAGTGATTGAGCATCACTGAAAGAGATTGATCCTGCGTGGATCCGACGCTTGTTACCTTTGAAGACTGTGCTTCTTCCATACGGTTAGGCGTCAAGGTCTAGAGCATCCAAGAGGAATTGTGGATCGCCGAGTGACCAAGTCTGTGAAGGTTTGGAAGTCACCTGAAGACTTACCACGAGTGATTGGGCGAGGACTGTGTGTCCTTAGCTCAAGGAGAATACGGTGAGGACTGTGTGTCCGGGACTAGGTGTCCTCGAGTTTAAATACTCAGCCGCTCCAACCAGATGTACAACTGAGACAGCAGTTGGAACTGGTCTACCAAATCATTGTCTTCACCAAGCTTACTGGTTCTATTTCCTCAACACTTTCATTTCCTCATTATTGTGTTGTGTGTTTGCTCATATCTGTGTTTGAAGACTTTGACTGAAGACTTTCTCAATTTCCTCAGTTCAATTTCTTCAGTCTGTTTGTCTTCATCTTCTATTATCCTGTGTTTACGCTTTCTGTACTCAGTGTTTGTCTTCATTTCATCATGATGACTATGCTAGGATTCTGTTATATTTTCATCTGAGTACTTATTACGCTGCTAGTAGTTCTTCGCTAAGGAATTTCCTCACTAGCAAATTCCTCAGTGAAGAATTTCATAAAAATCGCCTATTCACCCCCCCTCTAGTCGATATAACGCACTTTCAACACCTTGCACTACATATCGTGGTGAAGCCTGCGTGGAGGAGATAGAGGAAGCCAAAGAAGCGCAGAAGCGATGATGGCAGGCAGAAGCGATGGTGGCGAAATGATCGATGGGTGGTTGGAGGTGAGGAGGCAGGCACCTGTGGTCCGCAGCGTCCATGTGAGGAGAAAATTGGCTATATTCAACTTTCAATATGTGGATTCTCGAAGTTTCCACTTTGAAGATTGGCTTCGCAAAAATGCCACTTCGCTCTTTGCCCCCTTGATTACCATGCCACTTCCCGTCTTTTACTGATTTTCTTTTTTGTTTTCCATTTGTAAGCACCAGAAAAGACCAAACCAGCCCTAAGGCTGTGTACACACATGTAAAACAAAACGTTGTGTATTATCCAATCGACACTCGAGGTCGATGAGATCGTGCAGCAGCCGAGAATACCATGTGTGTTGCAGGCCTGCAGCACCAATCTCCTCGAGCTCGTGCGCCGCAAATCGCCTTCTCTCGTTGATGCCTCGTACCGCTGATAGCCTCGACACCCCATGCTGCAGACCACCTCGACACCCCATGTCGCCAATCGCCTACACACAGTGTGTCGCCGATCTCCTCGACGTAGTGTTGCCGCCAATCTCCTCGTGTCGTGGATCGCCTGGTACCATGGATTCTGGACAGTATTATGTCATTGTCCTCTCATCTCACTGACTTCACTTTCCCGGGGGTAATCAGCTGAATCCACTAGCGTGTGAATTTCAATCAAAATTGTTTACCAATAAAGGTTGGGATATTCTTTAGCAACGCAATTGGGTAAATGATCACATAGGTCGAGCAACATCCCTGAACCAACACGAGAGCATAGCAGCATAGCAACAACTAGGAGCGCATTTGGCAGCTGATACAAGATTGAGAAATTTGACTTCTGACACAAAACATGAATAGATGTTGTAAGAAAAGTGGCATGATCACAGCTGATACCCAAGCATCATAATAATCTAACACACCAATGTAACTCAACCCTATTTTCTCTACTAAAAGAGCACTTCTAAACACTCTTTCACTCTAGAAAACTCAATCCGTGGGTAAGTTTCTCTGCAGATCATCCTTGCGCGAGGTATTCGTCCAGGGGAAACCTTTCTGAGTGACCCATGGCTCCTCGATGGTCGCATGCCATCTCCATCCGCCACCTCCCGTCCTCCTGGGATGTGCCATCCCTCCTCCTCATCCCAGGCAAGCAGCCCGACGATCGGGATGGGCGACGCGAGTGCTAAGCAGGCGAGTTGGCTGAGTGGTGACGCCATACGAGCAGGTGGAGCGAACGACGATGATGATCGGGCGGGAGTGATCAACGAGCGGTCGAACGACGCTAGTGGCGATGACAATAGGGCGGGTGGCTGTAACAACCCTGTGTAATGAGCTACAGTAACCTCTCCAATTAAGCTAAGTCGTTTTGCTAAACAATGCTTCATCATTTTTTGATTCATATCTCATTTCAAATTCCAATTTGAAATCAAATTCAAATTATAAGTGAAACAAATAAATTCACAAACATGAAAACAAAAATGTTCTTAATGTGGCAGATAATCCATAGGTAATTATGGTAGATAAACCAACATTTTATAAAGTGTTTAAATGCCCTTAAACAATTAAAACACGGGCCAAAACAATAATGGAAATGCTTTTTAAATTGTAAAATTTCCAAACTACTTGAAATAAATCCTAAACTTGTGTAGCACTGTCTAAATATTGCATCACTAATTTTGGTCCAGGTCTAACATTTAATAAAGGTTATTTGCTTTTGAAAATTAAATAAAACAATTAAAGAAAAACAAAAGAAATAAAAATAGAAAGAAAAGACCCCTGCCCTGGGCCTTAGGCCACAGGGGCAGGCACAGGCTGGCCCAGCCTAGCTCCCTGGTCGTCCCCCACCTGTACAATGGGGCGACTGAGTGCCCGCCCGCCAGTCACCACTGAACCACCTCGCCGCCCCCCGCTGGGGGGAGGATAAGGGAGCCACCTCCCCCGACGCCTCGGGCTCCCTTCCTCCACCTCCCTCCACTAGCTCACCTCCACTCCTCCCCTCTCGCCCCAGATCAACTCCCCCAGCGAGCCCCCGACCACACCACCGCCATCGCCGCCGCCGTCTGCGCGCTCCCCGCCGTCCCCTTCAACTGAGCCCGTGTCCGCCCGCTCCGTCCCCATTGTCGGCTCCTCCCCGTCAAGTCACACGGTATCGGATGGCCCCATAGCGCCACCACCAACATCGTCTTCCTCCTCGGGCTCCGGTGACCACCGCTTCGATCCGTGCCACCCCGAGCTCCTTCGTTGTCCCCGGGCTTTCTCTACAATGCGGTGAGCACCAGCGCACCTCCCCCTTCTCTCATCTAACTCGCTTGTGCCCGCTAGCTGACCTCCCCCGTGTTGCCATGCCCACGTCACCACCGTTTACCATTCGCCATGGCCACCATGGTCCGAGCTCGCGCCTGAGCTCGCGATCGAGTTCCTGGGATCTCCAGGAATCCAGCGCACCTAGCCCCGCCCCCTGCCGTCCTTTGAATCATCGTAGCCACCCACGCCCGAGCTCCAGCGTTTGCCATGGTGCTCGCCGCCATTAGCTTCGGCCATCTCCGGCCATGATAGTGCCACCATCGGATGCGCCGCCACGCGCTCATTCAAACAAGCTAAGACACGGGCCCGGAGACCCCCTGTAGCCCCAATCCCGATCACCTCCCATGCCTCCGTCGTTTTTTGGCGTCGCCAGCGGCAAGTCGCCGGCCGTAGCCGATGTGGCCTGGCTTGGGCCACCCCAGGGTCACAGACTGGTGGGCCCCAGGGGACCGTGCTGATTGGGCAGCCCCACACACTGACAGACATGCCCCCACCGCCCAATTAGCTAATTAGTTAATTAGATTGATTAATTTAAACTTATATCACACTGACAGGTGGGCCTAGTTAGCTAATTAACCTAATTAATTAAAATTGAAACTCTGTTAATCACTTCTATCAATGACATGTGGGTCCCAGCGGGCAGGTTTGACCTGAACCAGCTAGGTTGACTGCTGACGTCATCATGATATGCAACTTGACGGAATAAGTCTAATTTTCAAACTATTTAAATCTAATAATTTCAGACAATGTTTAAATCTTTGAAAAATCTTTTAAAATAATCTGTAAGTTAGATGAAAAAAGTTTACATAGGAAAGTTGCTCAGAAAAATGTAACGAATCTGAATATGTTATCCACTCATCTGTCACATTCATCTAGCATGATGAACATGGATCCTTCGCCTCTGATTCATCTGTCCAGAAACTGCCAAACATCGGGAAAACATTCCCAGATGTTTTCCCGCTTCCTCTGTAACGTGTAGTATTGCGTTAGGTCACCCCTAACATAGCATATCGCCATGTCATGCATCGTGATGTAGTTGTCTACCTTATATTTATTGTTTCTTCCCCTTTTCTCTCTGATAGACCCCGAGACTGATGCTTCTCCTGAGTACGACTACGCCTCTGACGTCCAGCCACTTGCAGCAGGGCTTCCAGGCAAGTGAAAGCCCCTTGATCATCCCTATTTCACTCATTCCTTCTCTCTCATGCTTGCATTACATTTTGCTACTGTTGTTCGTTTGTACCTATTCTGATGCATAGCCTGATTTTGTAACCTGCTATTGTTACCTACCTGCTTATCCTATATGTTTAGTATAGGTTGGTTAGTGATCCACCAGTGACCCCTCGCCTTGTTCGTATTGCGCCCGCTTATGATCGATGACTCGATCAATGTGATCGATGACTCGATCAATGTGATCGACGTCTAGAGCCTGACACATCACCTCACACCCCCTTAGTTGTATGACTCTGCAGGGCTACTATCGAGTGCTGAGGGTGATACCTCATATAACACTTATGATGAGATCTCTGTAGCATAGCTAATCGGTCGAGGTCTACGGAGGGTGCTTCCTCCTTCACCACTCCCAGTAACGACTCTGTCATGCAACACCTCAAGTGTGAACCCTCGATGGTGATTCCTCCAAGTTCACCTTGCCGATTACATCAAGTGGAATATACTGAGGGTGATTCCTCGCATTCCCCCTTGGTGTTATTGACACATGGTTTCTTTGACTTTAACCCAGAACCATGATGAAGTAGGGTCTGCCCCGAGGGGTAGCCGCGAGAGAATTGTGAAGTCGTGTTGACCGTAAGGGTACCCACGAGTGATTTGGAGTTGGGTTGACCTGGAGGGTACCCACGAGTGATGTGGAGTCGGGTTGACCTAGAGGGTACCCGCGAGATAAGTACACGGCACGTCTGGGCATTCTTCGCCCTTGTCGTCAGTCCATGAGACGGGGCGACGGGACCACAGATCGTGGATCATTGATCATCTCTGCGCGCTCCCAAGGCACTAACGTTTTGGATATGTGATCTAAGTAAGCCTCTGGCGTTTTCGCACTAACCACCACACGGGAATAAGTATCGCACTTTGCATCATATGATTCTTCCGAAAGCTCACAAACGTCAGCGGTTTAACAACACGCGCCCGGTTGGACGGGAACCACATGCTTGTATTAGGGGGTGGGTCTGCTACTGGCCGCGATCGCAGCGTTGAGGATTGTTGTCGGCGTTCTGGGAACGGGGGTCCCCAGACTTGCCTGCCTGCGGCATGGCTATGCTAGCAGGCCTGTACGGCCCATCTTCATCAACAAGACATTCAAGACCCTCACGAGGGGCCAAGCCTCGTGAGGTGGACGACGCGAGACCTCCACAGGAGCGGCCCCGCCAGGCAGGCTCACGAGGAGCAAAGAGATCAAGGCAAGGCAAACCTCGCGAGGCTCTCGTGACGTGAGCCAAGACGATCGACACCATGCGGGCACCAGCGCGCGCAGCGTCCTTGTTTCCTCTTTGGTGCTAAGGAGGCAGGCGCAGGCCGGAGTACCGAGCCATCAAGCAAAGGTTTCCATATCGGTGCAACGAGACCAGGACCCGAAGGACGGCAAGACAGAGGTCACTATGGAACCCAAGGCGGCGTCGCCACCAGAGCCTTTTGCAGGAGAAGACCACTTTTGTCAGGATAAGCTGTACTAGCTGTCCCCTTTCAAATTGGCCGTTGTTGGCTCCCTTCCTGCTCAATATTTGGGGAGAGGACCAGATGCTATATAAGTAGAGCTAGCCACCACTGTAGGGGGAACTCAATCAGAGGTATCTCACCGACACAAGCTCTCGAAGCACAAGAACACCTCAACCTCAGGAGGTTGTTCTTCCCCTTGTACTGTTCTTCATCAGCTCAAGAGGCAATCCACCACCACCACATTGGAGTAGGGTATTACACCACGACGGTGGCCCGAACTAGTATAAATCTTGTGTCTTTGTGTCGCGAGTTCGTCGAGTTCGTCCGTGAGATCTTAGAGAGCTAGGGTGTAGATCGGTAGGGAGGAAATCTTCGCACGCACCCCAGTGTTCGAACCTTAAGGGTTTTGCCGGAACCCGTGATCCAACATTTGGCGCGCCAGGTAGGGTGCACCGTTCTCTTCCGTCGATCTGCGCTCTGCCGCCACCGCGCTCCGCCCGCATGGCAGACGCCCCGCCACCGACTCCGATGGCCAGCGTTGACGACGGGGCCAGGGGGCTCCGAGCCCTGGCCCCCGCCCTGCAGCGAGTGCGGTGGCCACCCAAGTTCAAGCCAGAGATGCCGCCGCGCTACGACGGCGCAGCGGATCCGTCGGCTTTCCTGCTGGCATACGAGGAGGCCGTCCTCGAGGCCGGGGGTGACGACAACGTCATGGCCAACTGGGTTCCCCTAGCCCTCGTCGGCGAGCCACGCGCCTGGCTGCTCAACCTTCCCGGGTCCACGGTGGCATCTTGGGAGGAGTTGCGCGACCTCTTCACTACGCGCTACGCGACACCGGCGCATCACGCAGTCGCGGCTCTGCTAGGCGGCTCTCAGGCGCCGCCTCTAGATGGCCACATCAAGCCATTCCTCCGCCAGATCGGTGCCGCTTCCAAGCGCTCGGTGGTTCTGCCCGGCTGGGCTGCTCCTGAGGCCGACCTCACCTTCATCTCAGAAGACCACCCCGTCACCACCGCCGGTTCGGTCATGCTTTCGATGCTCTGCACGCCCACCATATGCAACGTGGCCGTCACCAAGACCCTCGTCGACGGCGGCGCTGGCCTCAACTTGCTCTCCGTGGAAGCTTTCAGCCTCCTTCACGTGCCGCTTGAGCGGCTCAGTCTCAGCAAGCCTTTCTCAGGAGTTGGTAGCGCTGCTTCCCACTCCCTGGGGCAGATCCGCCTTCCCGTCACCTTCGGCACGCGCGACAACTACCGCACTGAGCTGGTCGACTTGACATCGCCCGCATCGGCCTCCCGTACAACGCCATCCTCGGGTACCCAGCTCTGGCCCAGTTCATGGCGGCGACTCATCCGGCCTACAACCTCATGAAGATGCCTGGAAGCAAAGGTGTCCTCACCGTCAAGGGGGACACCAAAGAGGCCGTGACAGCGGTCAAACTCGCCTTCAAGGCCGCTGCGGCAACGCAGCCCGTCGGCGCTAGTGCCCCCGAGGTCAAGGAGGTCGCGCCAACGAAGAAGAAGCAGGTGTTCACCCAAGACAAGGCAGAAACCAAGAAGGTGCCGGTCGATGTGGACAGGTCCTCAGGAGCCACCTTCACCATAGGTGCCGGCCTCTACCCAAGCCAAGAGGAAGCGTTGGTAAAATTCTTGCGCGCAAACAAGAATATATTCGCAAGGGAGCCCAACCAGCTGGTGGGGGTCCCGAGAGAGGTGATTCAGCATCACTTAAGGGTATGCCCCAATGTGCGCCCTATCAAGCAAAGGGCGAGACGGCAATCCACGGAGAAGCAAGCCTTCATCGTCCAGGAGACCCGCAAGTTGGAGGCAGCGGGTGCCATCCGCGGGATTCGGTACCCCGAATGGCTTGCGAACCCCGTCGTAGTACCGAAGAAAGGCGGAAAGGAGCAAATGTGCGTCGACTTCACGAACCTCAACAAGGCGTGCCCGCAAGACCCGTTCCCTCTCCCACGCATCGACCAGATCGTCGACCCCACCGCCGAGTGGGACCTGCTGTGCTTCCTGGATGCATTCTCAGGGTATCACCAAATCAAGATGGCGGTGGAAGATGTGGAGAAGACGGCCTTCCTGACCCCGTGTGGGGTGTACTGCTACACCTGCATGCCCTTTGGACTACGCAACGCAGGCGCGACCTTTCAGCGGCTGATGCACATCGCCTTAGGGCGGCAGCTTGGGAGAAACACAGAGGCCTACGTCGACGACAATGTGGTGAAGTCTTGGGAGGCGAGAACCTTAATCCAAGACCTGGAGGAAACCTTCATGAGCCTGCGCCAGGTGAACTTGCGACTTAACCCGGAGAAGTGTGTGTTCGGTGTCCCTTCCGGCAAGCTACTGGGGTTCCTCGTGTCCCACCGAGGGATCGAGGCAAACCCAGAGAAGATCAAGGCCATCGAGGACATGAGCCCACCGCAAACCCTCAAGGAAATGTAGAAGTTGGCTGGTCGGGTGACCGCGTTGGGACGTTTCATCTCCAAGCTGGGGGAGCGCGCCTTACCCTTCTTCAAGCTGATGAAGAAGAAAGGCCCATTCGAGTGGACCCCGGAGGCCGACCAAGCTTTTCAAATCCTCAAGAGATACCTGACCAGCCCCCCGGTGATGGTGGCGCCAAGGCCACTCGAGCCTCTTGTTCTCTATCTAGCCGCCACCCCGTACTCCGCTAGCGCGGCGCTGGTGGCAGTCCGGGAGGAGCACCAAGCCAAGGGCGCTTCGCACCAAGCTACATCGCCGGCCGAGAAGGCACAAGATCAAGAAGGCGCAGCAAGAGCCGTGGCGGCGCCAACAGAAGTCCAAGCTCGGCAGGACGACGTCACAGAGACCCCCACAAGCGACCAGGCACCAGGAGTTCCACCACCCTAGGAGACGTCCCGGCCTCCGCAAGACACAAGCCACACCAACGCGCCAGCCCTTGTCGAGCACCCAGTGTATTTTGTCAGCGCGGTGTTGCGGGACGCAAGGGAACGATATGCCATGCCTCAGAAGCTCCTGCTCGCACTCTTGGTGGCCTCATGCAAGTTACGGCACTACTTCCAGGGCCACCCCATCAAGGTCGTCTCAGCCTACCCGTTGGAGAGAGTGCTCAGGAGCCCAAACTCTGCGGGAAGGGTCGCTGAGTGGAACATCGAGCAGCAAGTATTCCAGCTGGAGTTCAGCACTACCCGGGTCATCAAGGGAGCCACGCTCGCTGATTTTGTGGAGGAATGGACGGATGCCCTGACGCTTGAAGTAGGCGAAGACCCGTCCACCTCACCAGAAAGCGAGGCGCCGAACGGTTGGGTCATGTATTTCGATGGCGCCTTCGTGCATCAGGGTGCGGGGGCTGGAGCAGTACTCATCTCGCCCACTCAGGAGAAGCTCTACTACGTTGTGCAGCTCTGCTTTCAGCAGGGCGAGAAGGTCTCCAACAACATTGCAGAATACGAAGGCCTCATAGCTGGCCTGAAGGCCGCAGCGGCTCTAGGGGTGAAGCGCCTCACCGTTAGGGGCGACTCACAGCTCCTCGTCAACTTCTCCAACAAAGTGTACAAGCCAAAGGACGAGCACATGGAGGCATACCTCGCGGAAGTGCGTAAGATGGAAAAACAGTTCATGGGACTGGAAGTGCAGCATGTGCCCCAGGGCACCAATCAGGAAGCTGACGACATCGCCAGGAGGGCATCCAAGCGGCAGCCCCAAGAGCCTGGCGTTTTTGAGGAGCGGCTCTTCAGGCCGTCGGCGACGCCAACACTTTCAAGTACAATTCAGCCTCGGGAGGAGCTCCCACAACCACCTGCCACAGGAGCCCCAACCTGTGGCCCGACCTCAGGAGCTCGCCTGCTCTTGGCACTGAAGCCCCAGGAGGAATGCTGGACCAAGGAATTCAAGGAATATCTGATGCAAGGGACGTTGCCGGAGAAGGAAGAGGATACACAGCGTGTGGCCCGGCAAGCCACGGCATACTGCATCCGGGACGGCGAGTTGTACAGGAAGCGACCGAACGATGTTTCGCTGCGCTGCATTTCCAGTGACCAGGGAAAGGAGTTGCTGATTGACAAACACGGCGGGGACTGCGGACACCACTCGTCATCACGGACTCTCGTCAACAAGGTGTTCCGCAGTGGATTCTACTGGCCCACGACGCTCAGCGACGCAGCCGAGTTGGTGAAGTCCTGTGAAGCTTGCCAGTTCCATGCCAAGCGGATACATCAGCCAGCTCAGGGCCTCCAGACCATACCACTCACGTGGCCGTTCGCAGTCCGGGGGCTGGATATCTTGGGCCCCTTCCCTCGGGCACTACGGGGCTACCGCTACCTACATCGTCATCGACAAGTTCACCAAGTGGGCGGAAGTGGAAGCCGTTCGCACCATCCCAGCTGGTTCCGCGGTCAAGTTCATTACGGGCATCGTGAGCCGTTTCGGGGTCCCCAACCGCATCATCACCGATAACGGTTCGCAGTTCACCAGTAACCTCTTTAAAACATACTGTGCTAACCTTGGAACGCAGATCTACTATGATTCGGTGGCGCACCCCAGGAGCAACGGTCAGGCCGAACGCACCAACGCAGAGGTCCTGAGGGGCCTCAAGACCAGGACCTTCAAGAAGAAGCTCGAGGCCTGCGGCAGGGGCTGGTATGACGAGCTCCAGTCCGTGTTGTGGTCCATCCGCACCACCGCCACCAAGCCGACGGGCGAGACCCCGTTCTTCCTCGTCTACGGAGCTAAAGCGGTCCTCCCTGGCAAAGTCAAGCATCGCTCCGCATGGGTCCTGGCGTTTGATGAAACGCATAAGGGCGCCTTGTGGGGGATGGACGTCGTGTTGAGGGAGGAACGCCGCCGGGAAGCTACACTAAGGGCGGCAAGGTACCAGCAGGCGCTGCAGTGATACCACTGCCGCAACATCTGCTCCAGGATGCTCAAGAAGGGTGACCTCGTCCTGAGGCGGGTCCTCTCCAGGGAAGGGTTGCATAAGCTTTCACCCATGTGGAAGGGCCCGTTCAAGGTCGTCCATGTCTCCAGGCCTGCGCCGTGCGCCTGGAGACGCAGGACGGGGTACCCATCCAGAATGCCTGGAACATCCAACACCTTCAGAAGTTCTACCCATAAAGCAAGGCCCAGTGCCCGTGAAGCAAGGCTCAGTGCCTGTGAAGCAAGGCCCGGTGCCTGTGAAGAAAGGCCCAGAGCCTGTGAAGAAGGTCGTGTGCCTATGAAGAATCGCCGCCCGTGACACTCTCACATAACAATGAGTGGGGCTGTACACGCCCCGGAGTCTCCGGAGAGCCGCCGTCGGGCCTCGGGGGCTCCCTCCCATGCCTAGTGGCAGCACTTAGCTCCGCGCTGGTGAGAAGACTTCAAGACTAGACTAGGTGCCGGACGCGGATTTTCATTTGCTTTGCGTAGTTGGCTATTTTTCTCTTAATCGGAGTTGCTTCCTGTGTTCCTTGCTGATTTAGTTCTGTTTGCTGCCATTCCCGACTTTAGTCCGCCTATGTTCTCTCTCTCTCGCATACCTCACGAGGGGGCTAGGCAAGTGCCCTCGTGAGCGTTTTTCCCTTCTGTCTCTCTGCCTTCGGTCTGTTTTCTCGCGAAGCACCCTCATTCGAGCCCACAATCTTGCGCACCTCTCCTAATCCGTGCCCCTCGGGTACCGCGATATGAAATGTTGGGTCAAGGCTCAGGTGAATGACAAGTCTCCTAGCGATCTTCCTAACGAATTTTCTGCAGTTCTCGAGCAACTACTAAGCCAAGACGAGCACAAGGAAACGAGTGCCTCGCGAAGAGGAGGCAGCCCCGAACACGCTAAGCTAAGTTATCTCTACACCAAACAAACGACACAGCACGGACAAGCATAGTGTAATGATCAAGGAACCACAGTTCGATACACACCCCTCCGGGCCCATACTGGTTTCATTTTGATGCAGGAAAGAAAAGAAAAGAAGAGCAAAACAAAAGCAGCGTTGCAGCAATCCATTGGGACAGACTCCTGGCGACGTCCCAAGCTTAGCCGGATCCCTCCTGGCGCTTCATGGAGGCACGGCGATGAGACGACCCGCTACCTCCTTCGAAGCAAGCGCGGCGGCGTGGTGGCTGGTCGTAGCCGCCGCTGCTGGAGCTTTCACCGAGAGAAGAGCCCCCGTAACTAGACGAGGCGCGATCGGCGGGCTCGCCCTCGCCCTCGTCACGGCTGTCGCCGAGACCGAGCACCTCCTCGCCGCCGTTCGTCTCGGGGCAGCACCCAGTGCGGCGACCATCTTCCCCAAACACCCTCACGTAGAGGGTCGCATCACCGTCGTACTTGAAGTGGAGGGTGCACCGCTTGCCCAGGCCGCGCGCGCGAGCGAACGTCTGCCAACCGCGGGCCAGGGCTATGTTGCCCGCGGTGGAGACCTCGACCACGACCCAGGAGGCCCTGCTGCAGCACGCAGGAGCTGAAGCCAGCTGCCAGCCGGTTCCTCCGACCAGAAGACGAACTCTGGCAGCACTTCCGCTGAGTGGAAGCGCGGCTGGGGAGGCGGCGCAACCACGGCACGCCTCCCCTCATTGATGGGGCTGCCGCCATCGGAGCAACCCCCGCCACGCACAGTGGCGCCACCCCGGGAGCGGGGGGGGGGGGGGGGGAGTCGCGGTGTGCTTGCGGGGACGACCACGTCCCTGCTCGGGTGCCGGGAAGCTGGGCCCCTCACGAGGGGTCTTTCCTTTCTCTGCGGCGGAGAACCTCTTCGACGGCGCCATTGGAGCCGGCGATGGAGCAGAGAAGAAGAAGTGAGCGGAATGGGAAGAGATGGGTGATGGGGGCTCCGCCCCCTTCCTCATTTATAGCAGGAGAAGGCTAACCAGCGCCCCCCACGATCACAAGTAATGATGGTTTTCCTTGCATGTCGCAGGGACTTGTCAAGTCGAGCAGTTGCCGAGGCAGCGTGGGAAAGCAGAGACGCCCACGTCCAATCAACCGCCATGCGTCAACCGAGGCCGCAGGCTTTTGGGGCTTGTGGCGCTCTGCACTTGACCTTTGGCTTCGCCTTGAAGCCAAGCCCAAGCGCGCCTTGGGCCCGGGGGCTACTGTCGGCGTTCTGGGAATGGGGGTCCCCAGACTTGCCTGCCTGCGGCCCGCGGCATGGCTATGCTAGCAGGCCAGTACGGCCCATCTTCATCGACAAGACATTCAAGACCCTCGCGAGGCGTACGACGCGAGACCTCCTCAGGAGCGGCCCCGCCAGGGAGGCTCACGAGGAGCGAAGAGATCAAGGCAAGGCAAACCTCGCGAGGCTCTTGTGACGTGAGCCATGACAATCCACACCAGGTGAGCGCCAGGTCGGCTCCAGCGCGCGCAGCGTCCTTATTTCCTCTTTGGTGCTAAGGAGGCAGGCGCAGGTGCGGAGTACTGAGGCATCAAGCAAAGGTTTCCATATCGGTGCAACGAGATCAGGACCTGAAGGACGGCAAGACGGAGGTCACTATGGATCCCAAGGCGGCGCCACCACCAGAGCCTTTTGCAGGCGAAGACCACTTTTGTTAGGATAAGCTATACTAGTTGTGCCCTTTCAAATTGGCCATTGTTGGCTCCCTTCCCGCTCAATATTTGGGGAGAGGACCATGGCCTATATAAGTAGAGCTAGCCACCACTGTAGGGGGCAACTCAATCAGAGGTATCTCACTGACACAAGCCCTCCAAGCACAAGAACACCTCAACCTCAGGAGGTTGTTCTTCCCCTTGTACTGTTCTTCATCAGCCCAAGAGGCAATGCACCACCACCACACTGGAGTAGGGTATTACACCACGACGGTGGCCCGAACTAGTATAAATCTTGTGTCTTTGTGTCGCGAGTTCGTTGAGTTCGTCCGCGAGATCTTACAAAGCTAGGGCGTAGTTCGGTAGGGAGGAAATCTTCACGCGCACCCCAGTGTTCGAACCTTAAGGGTTTTGCCGGTACCCGTGATCTGACAATTGCAAAGGATGATTGACCCATGACCCCTTCACATTTAGGATGTAAACCAACGTGCTGACCTCTATGTTGAGCCTAGGTAGGACTACAACGTGTCGGTCAGCCGAAGCTGGGCATGAACCAGGAAAGTGTGTTCGGCCGGAGTTAATCAAGCATGTTGGGTAAGTTTGTGCACCCCTGCAGGGAAGTTAATCTATTTGAATAGCCGTGTCCACGGTAACGAACGCTCGGAGTTGTATCCCAATCTATACACTAGAACTGGATACTGGAGATGTGAAATGGATTTGATGGCTCCGGGATTGATTTGTCGCAGGGAGTCAAGAAAGGATCTATGGGCGATACTACAACATAATTGCTACTTATATTATGCTAATATGCACTCTTCTGTTGCTGCATGATGCTAGTCTTCGATAGGCTAGGCCTTCTCCCTATTCTGGCATTTCTGTAGTCTGGTCCAAAGATATAGCCCCATTCCTTTGATACCGACGAATACTTAGTATATATCTGATGTAAGTCATGTGAGTACTTTGGATGAGTACTCACGGTTGCTTTGCTACCTATTTTCCCCTATACCCGATTGCTGTGGTCAGATGACGGAGCCCAGGAGCCAGCTGATCCCGCTGACGACTACTACTACCCCAACAGAGCTTAGTACTACGTGGAGACCACCGATGACCAGGAGTAGATAGGAGGCTCCCAGGCAGGAGGCGTGCGCCTTTTTAATCTATTATGTTTGTTTTGCTAGCCTTCTTAAGGCAGACTTGTTTGTTTATGTTTGTACTCGGATATTGTTGCTTTCGCCGACTCATTTGTATTCTAGCCCTATTAATATTAAGCTTGCATGACTCTAATTTGTGTGTAGAGCTGGGTTGTGATATCTTCCCGCCAGTCTCTGATCTTGATCATGCACATTTGCGTGTATGATTAGTGCACGATTGAGTTGGGGGTGTCACAAGTGGGTATCAGAGCCGACTACCTATAGGAAGCCCCTTTCCATCTCCTTGGTTGAATTTGAGTCTAGACTTTGAAAAACTTTTACTAACATTGTTGTGTGGCTTACTGGCCCACATCACAATCGGGTGGTATTAGGATCTTTTATTCCTAGTCTTTACTCTGGGACTCTGAGCTCTCTTCTATTCAGGTTCAATGGTTTTGCTAATTCTAACATTTGGGTCTCGTGATCACATCCACCCGGAGAGCTGGATTATCTGCAATTATTCCTTTCAATGTATAATGAATGATACACACACTGTCATTTGACATCTTTGAACTCTTTTGTTTCAGATGCATCCCGTGACGCAGGTCATATGCTATACCATGGCTATTGAGGCGACTGGGTTCCCGGTCATTCTGGTTGACCTCTTGACCAGGCTGGCATATCGCTGGTTCCCCAATACATTGTGTACGAGGACTACAGTGAGATCAACCAAGAGCAGTACCACGTTGTGGTCGATATCTATTATCAACAGGGTTGCTCCATCACCGAGTTGCACACCTTTGAGGGTGTTGGAGTGACTATGGAGATGGCAGTCCACGATGCTACTTTTGTTGCTATTACCCGTCTCCGTGGATAGTACCCTTGCTTTGAGGAGACTGGGTTTAGATACATCTTGTATGTCCCAGCTGGGGATGAGACTGGATACTACACTACTGTTTGTACCCCCTCAATGATCCGTCATTACGACCCTCACGTTATGGTTCGGTACATTGAGGCTCTGGATCCTACTGTGGGAGCTCTGACTGTCGAGTTGTACGCCACTCGTTCTCGTCACTACGACACTCTAACACAGATGTTGCCAGCAGTCGGTGTGAGGATTCAGCCAGAGTACATCCTTTAGTCGTGCAGGACAGAGCTACCAATAGGACTTGTGTGGCCTACTATTGGAGGTAGTACTCCTACACGTGGACCTCTTCTTCTAGATCGGGATGAGATCCTACACCAAAGTGTTCATGGAGCGCAGGCCCCTCATATCGAGCACCAGATGTAGCTCCACCACCTACAACTGCCCAACTTCAGAGGTTTTCCCCGACGTTGATGTAGCATATTGCTACGTCCTGTTGTTGTGCCCCTCCACCGCATGCATGTGTACCGCCTAGTTGGTCCAGACTATTTCCCTTTCTGAACTTGTACTACTGGCTTGTAATCGATGTGATGTATGGATTTGCATGTCATACTTGACTACTATGATGTATCTTTTGCGCTCTTTTCATTGTGCACGTTACCTCATGAATGATTCATTGTCTTTACAATTTCTCCATGCTAAACTATCCCTATTACCTTCTAGAGGGATGGTTAGACCCGCTGGTCATGGCCGTGGTAACACCAATCCACCACTGCCCAAATACATGGACAGAATGATACAATAGTTTGAGCTGAATCGCCAGTTTATGGAAGGAGTCATGGCTCAGTTCTCACGCCCCAATATGAGTCAGCAGGAAGCCCCAGTAACTCTGCAAGATTTTATGCGCCTCAACCCTACCATCTACCGTAGCTCAACTGGCCACTTGACGTTGATGACTCGCTCCGTGACATCACTTATGAGATGGAGTATGCTGACGTTGCCCCTACAAGCTATGTAACTTTCACATCCTTTTGCCTCAAGGGTTCCGCTACTCAATGGTGATACAGTCACAGGTGTACACAACTGACTGGAACAATCATTACTTGGTCAGAGTTCCAAGCTGCCGTCTGTGCCCGCCTCATTCCTCAGGGAATTATGGACATGAAGAAGCGAGAGTTCCGCAACGTCACGCAGGCCAACAAGACTGTGGATGCTTATCAATGGGAGTTCCTAGACTTGTCCCGCCATGCTGAAGAGGATATTGCTACCGACGCTCGTAGGCTGGAAAAGTTTCATGACAGACTTCACCCTAATATCAAGCTCGCGCTCCTGGTTCATGACTTCGCTAACTTCGCCACCTTGGTGAACAAGGCCATTCAAGTTGATTATGGTCTTCAGGAACACCAGGGATCTATCAGACGCAATCGTGATGTCAGCTCATCTTTGGGCCCATCATCGCAGAGGCGTAGGATAAGGATTCCCCACAACATATATCGTCCAACTGCACCTGCACCAAGGTCGTCCTATGCTGCACCTCGTCTGCCTCCTCCACCATCATGGCAGCCTCTTTGAAATGCACCACCCCAAGCTCCTGCTCCCAATCCCAATGATGGGTTGTATTTCAATGATGGGAACGCGAGGATAATCTTCGTGCAGAATACCCCTATCTTTTCCCTTCTACCTCTTAATTCTCGGGACGAGAATTTCTTTTACAGGAGGAGAGTTGTAACACCCCTGTGTAATGAGCTACAGTAACCTCTCTGATTAAGCTAAGTCATTTTGCTAAACAATGCTTGATCATCTTTTGATTCACATCTCATTTTGAAATCAAATTCAAATTATAAGTGAAATGAAGAAATTCACAAACATGGAAACAAAAATGTTCTTAATCTGGCAGATAATCCATATGTAATTATGGTGGAGTGCTTTTTAAATTGTAAGAATTCCAAACTACTTTAAATAAATCCCAAACTTGTGTGGCAGTGTCTAAATATTGCATCACTAATTTTGGGACAAGTCTAATATTTAATAAAGGTCATTTGCTTTTGAAAATAATATAAAATAGTAAAAGAAAAACAAAATAAATAAAAATAAAATAAAAAGAAGAAAAAGAAAAGCCACATGCCCTTGGGCCTTAGGCCACTGGGCCAGGCCGGCCCAGCCTATCTCCTCGGTCGTCCCCCACCTCTATAGGGGGCGACCGAGCGCCCGCCCGCCGGTCGCCACTGAACCACCTCGCTGTCCCCGCTAGGGGGGAGGATAAGGGAGCCACCTCCCCCGATGCCTTGGTCTCCCTCCTCCACCTCCCACCACTTGGTCACCTCCACTCCTTCCCTCTTGCCCCACATCCACTCCCCCAACGAGCACCCGACAACGCCACCGCCAAGGCCACGACTGTCTGCACACTCCCCGCAATCCCTGTCGACTGAGCCTGTGTCCGCCCGCTCCGTCCCTGTTGTCTACTCCTCCCCGTCAAGTCACACGGTACCGGACGGCCCCGTAACACCGCCCCAACCTCGTCTTCCTCCTCGGGCTCAGCGGCCACCACTTCGATCCGCACCGCCGCGAGCTCCTCTGGCATCGCGGGCCTTCTCTGCAATGCGGTGAGCGCCAACGCACCTCCCCCTTCTCTCCTCTAGCTTTCTCGCGCCCGTTAGCTAACCTACCTGTGTTGCCGTGCCCTCCTCACCGCCGTTTATCGTTCGTCGTGGCCACCATAGTTCAAACTTGGGATCGAGTTCCTGGGCTCTTCAGGAACCCAGTGCACCTAGCCCCGCCCCCTGCCGTGCCTTGCATCACCGTAGCTGCCCATGCCCGAGCTCCAGCGTCCGCCACGGCGCTCACCGTCGTTAGATCCGGCTATCTTCGGCTACACCAATGCCAACATCGGACGCACCTCTGCGTGCTCGTTTGAACGAGCTATGACATGGGCCCAGAGCCCCCTATAACCCGATCCCGATTGCCTCCCATGCCTTCTCCGCGTTTTGGTGTCGTCATTTGCTACTTGTTGAGCTTCCATTGGTTTTTTTGTTGAAGAGGAAAGGATGACGCAACAAAGTAAAGATTAGTATTTCCCTGAGTTAAAAACCAAGGTATCAATCCAGTAGGAGGAACACACAAGTCCCAATAATTGCACCTGCACAAACAAACAAATACTTGTACCCAACGCGATAAAGGGGTTGTCAATCACTTCACAGTTACTTGCAAGGATGAGACCTGATAGTGATGGATATAAAAAATAAGTAAAAGTGCAAAATAAAATAAAAGTAATAAATTGGAGCAAGGTATTTTTGTGCTTTTGATTTTATAGATCTGAAAATAATATGATAAAATATGGACATGGGGCCTTGGTTTTCACTAGAGGCTTCTCTCTTGAAAGAAAGCATACCATGGGTAAACAAATTAGTGTTGAGGAATTGATAGAAAAGAGGGCCATGGCTCCCACCTACACCTCCACCCTCCCACCCCTCTCCCGGCGACCATGGCGTCAGCAGTGATTCTCCACCAATCCAACCACCCAAATCCATTTCCAATCCAATGGATCCATTTGGAGACCCATCCTCCATTGCCTATCAACTGGTATTCTCTTTTGGTCATTGTTTTAGAGGTGAGATCCGTAAGTTCTTCATGTCCTTGGTCAACGCAATCTCACCCTCACATGGCTTCACCATGGTAGCTGCATTTGCCAGTTTTTCTTTCGTTTTAACCCTCTCAATGTGAGTCTGGCATTCTCGGCGTGTACTAGAGGCAACTATGAAGAGTTTGAGGTTTCACATATTATTGGAAATGTTTTCAAGTTTAAAGTTTGCTCCAAGGCAGTGGATTTCTATATTGTCCGCAAGATCTTCTTCGAATGCAAGAAATTTAAGTGCTTTTTCCATCTCTGGAGTGGAGGAGGTGCGAATTGGGTTTATGAAGAAAATTGTTGGTATAAGGAAGAAGATGATGCATACTCTTTGGTCTCCCGCAACCATAGAGGTAAACAATCTAACTATATCCCAGACAAGCAAGTTTATCGCATAATTCTTGATCTACCACAGCCTACTGCTTCTCAACACGTATCATTAAGATCGTCATCTCATTTACTATCTGGGAAAAACTCAGTTCCGATTGGTATGTTTCATATCCGTATTGCATGTATGGATGATCATGATCATCGCCATGTAGTTGACCCAACGACTCCGACCATGCATAGCGAATCAGTGGTTGCCAGGCATGTTCAAATTTCAAATGTTACTGCGGATCGAGTAGAACCAAATGGGCCCTCTATGACTACTAGGCCTCATCAGTCCAACAACTTGGAAGTGGGATTGTCTGCTATTGCTCCCAGACCTGTCAGACAAAATTATCTATTCTGCAACAAATGTCTGGGTTATGGTCACACGCGTATTCAATGTAACAATAATATTAGGTGCCAAGCATGCTACAGGTATAACCATATCGCGAGATTGTCACACCCTGATTTTCATGCCACAACACTTAAGATATTAAATCATGATAAATTGTGGTTTGACAAAAACTTTTGAGTGTTTGGTCTTTGCTTGATTTGATTTTTGTCTGTTGTTTGCAAGTGCTCTAAGAATCAAATAAATCCTCCAACTCTTATACTCCTTCTCCTTGATCCAAAACCTTGCCCAATGATCATGCCATGTGTATAGGACATAAAAATAATTTCTTGCAAATTTTTTTTGGCCAAATAGTATTTTCAAAAATTAGTTTTCCAAAAACCCTTGAATTAAGATTTGCACTACAAGTACTTGATTTAGGGTGTAAAAAATCTTTCAAAAATTATATTTTACTCCTATTAGATATAGGACTCCCAAAAACCATAAAAATATTATTTTCAAAGTTATTTTTCTATTTCATTTAAAGGCTTTTTCTTAAGGCCAGAAATGGTCTTTAATAGGTTAAAATTATTTTAAAGCTTCAAAAATATTTGAGAAAAATCAGGGAAACTCAGTGGACATATATTTTACATATATAAGAGTTTCAACACCTGGTCATGTTCAAAATATTGGTCAAATCCCTCAAAACCCCTTTCTAGATATTTCAAGCTTTTGAAATATTTGTCGGATCACGGGTTCCGGCAGACCCTTAAGGTTCCAACTCTGGGGTGCGCGCGGAGATCAAGCCCTCTACCTCTCTGTCTCGTAAGGATCTAGCTACCGCAGGAGCAACACAAGAGACACAAGATTTATACTAGTTCGGGCCACCGTTGTGGTGTAATACCCTACTCTAGTTTGTGGCGGGTGGATTGCCTCTTGGGCTGATGAGGAAGAATAGTACAGGTGAACGGCCTTGCGAGGGCCTATTCTTGGCTAGGGGATGAACTGCTAGGGGGAGTTCGGTTGCCCTTCACCTTCTCTCTCTCTCTCTCTCTCTCTCTCTCTCTCTCTCTCCTTGCTCTAGATGCTCTCTCCTCTCTCCCTTTCCTGGGGGTGGCTAGTCCTATATATAGGCAAAGGCCCCGGGCCTCTTCCCAAATATTGAGCGGGAAGGGCGCCAACAATTGGCCAATTTGAAGGGGAACATCGGGTACACTTATCCTGACTAAAGTTGGTCTTCGCCTGCCAAAGGTTCTGGTGATGACGCCGGCTCGGGCTCCACAGTGACTTCCTCCTTGTCGTGGAGCTGGTCTTGGTCTCGTTGCACCGAAATGGGTGCCTTTGCTTGATCCTCTCGCCTGCGCTTGCCCCCTTTGCACCAAAGAGGAAAAGGAGGACGCTGTGCGGGCTGGCGCCCGCCTGGCACCTTTGATCGTCATGGCTTGCGTCATGGGCACCTCGTGAGGTACCCCACCTTGACCTCTCCGCCTCCTCGCGAGCCAGCCTAAGGAGGCCGTGCCGGAGGAAGCGCCGTGCCGTCCGCCTCGCGAGGCTTGGCCCCTCGCGAGGGTCTCGAGCCTTGTGTTGATGAAGATGGGCCACGCTGGGCCCCCACTCGAGCCACGCCGCAGGCAGGCAAGTCTGGGGACCCCCATTCCCAGAACGTCGACAGTAGCCCCCGGGCCCAAGGCGCGCATGGACTTGGCCGTGCCGAGAGGCGAAAGGGTAAGGGCGAAGCGCCGCGGGCCCTAACAGCCTGCGGCCTCGGGCGCCGCGTGGTGGTTGATTGGACGTGGGCGGCACTGTTTACCCACCCTCCCTTATTCTGCGCCGCGCTAGGCTGCCCCGCAGTTGTACACAGCCGCCCCTTTCCCTATTGCTTGACCGTCTCCTGCTCTTCCTCCCTCCGAACTCTGACCTTTGCTTCCAATCCCATCTCGCATCTCCTCTCTTTCGCCCGCCACCATGGCTCCAAAGAAAGGGAAGGGGAAGAAGCCTGTGGCTCCATCTCGCCCGCTGCCGCCGGTGGCGCCTGTTGTCGGCCGCTCAATCATACTCAATCTGGAGTGCCTCGAGAAGCTCAATCCGGCTCTGGCCACCGCCTTCAACGAGTGCGGGAGGACGATGGCGTGGCCTACGTGTCACCTTCCCACTGATAGGATAATCACCGAGGTCCATTACTTTGCCGACGCCTTGTGGGCGGGTTTGGTGCCTCCCTTCTCCGATTTCTTCAACGCCGTCCTTGATCATTATCAGATCCACATGATGCATATGGGTCCTGAGTCCATAGCTCTTCTTTCTGTCTTCGCTTTTGTTTGTGAGGCGATGGTGGGCATCCCTCCTTCTGTTGCCCTGCTGCGCCACTTCTTCTCCGTGCATCTCGTCGACCCCACGCAATGCTCGGCATGCGTGAGCTTCGTAGCTTCGCCCCAGACCGCTGCCTCTGGTATCGACTTCAACCTTCCTCCGCCTTCAGCCGAGTTCCGCGAGCGGTGGTTGTACATCGATGTCGGGGTGCCCAGCCCCCGGCTCGCGAAGCCGACATCGCCTGTTGTGCCTAATTCGGGCTGGGGCCAGGAGACGCTTGTAAGTCCCCGACTCGCCTTCGTCTGGCATCGCTTCATGTCCTTGAAGAAGCTGGGCGTAACGGCGCGCAAAGTGGTGAAGGAGTTCCTATTGCGCCGCATTGCCCCTCTCCAACGCCATTCTTGTAGAATGTGGGCCTTCAGCGGGCATGGTGACCGCATGAGACTTCAGGGAGAAGACCTGACGCCCGAAGTGCTGAGGAGGGTGCTCTTGATCCTGACAGGCGATCCCAACCCCGGGGGTGTCCGGCAGGGGAGAGCCTTGCTGTACCTCTGCCACAACAGGGATGACTTCGTGAGGCAGATGTCCTCTTTCGACGAGTGGGGGTTACGCCCTGTCGGCCTCCAGGGGCCTCGCGAGAACCTTGTGGTGGTGATTTCCCTTCCGGTCGGCCTGGGTGAATCCTCCTCGAGTGGTGGCGCAGGGAGGCAGGAGACAGCGGGGGTCGAGGGAGCCGCGGGTGATGTGACCGTACCTGGCGATGCTCTTGACGGGGCAGCTCACGAGGTCCGCGCTCCCGAGGCCACGGGTGAGGCGCCGCCGCCTCCGGTGCTTGAGGCCGAGGCTCCTGAGCCCCCGGCTGGGATCTCTGACGAGGCAACTGCCCGTGCGTTCCAGGCATGCGCCCCCCACGCGAGTGGCCTTGGCGCTCCGTCCTCTTCACAGGATGGTTCCTGCGCATCTCTCCTGGGCCGTTTCCGTGTGGACTTTGAGGCCATTCGGAGAAAAAGGGAGGCCTCGGGCGACGACCTCCCCTGCCGCTTGCTGAAGCGCCGGAAGTACTTCGCTGTCGATGAGTAAGTCTTCTCCTTTTTCTGTTCCTTATCCTGCTTGCCGCTTCCGCTGATCCTTGCCCTGCAGGCCTCTGCCTGCTGAGCTCGATGAAGTCGTCGGGCCGGCCCCTCCTTGACTCCGTCTCCTCCTCCGCCCCTAGGTGTCTCGAGCGGCACTGCCCTGGTGGTTTGGGCAGGTGACGGCGCGGATCGCCGCGTAGCGCGCGACAATGCTCCCGCCCCTGCGATCTCCTTCCGCGGGCCTTCCCTCGACATAGGCAGCCTGCCGTAGGCTCCCCGTTTGGTCGCGGGCTGCGACCGGCTAAGGCACCTCCGTGGCTCTTCTCCTGAGGCCAGGTTGGACTCAAGTTGGGCTTCTGATGCAGCACGGCCGTCCGTCGAGAAGGCGCCAGCCCCCAGCCCCCTGCCCGGGGCCAGAGCGATGATCCGAGGTCCTCGACGCCTGCCTGGGGCGGATGATGGCGCGACAGACGTGCTTGAGCGTGCTCGGGAGCGCCGCGCCCGTTGCCACGAATTCCTCCGGAGGGCGAGTGGTGCCGTAGACCTGCTTGGGCAGGAGCTTGCTGAGGAAGACGCGCGCCTGGAAGCTGAGGGCTTGCGCCTGGCTGTCGAGCAGCGCGAGCTGGAGGCAGTCGCTGCCCTTGCGCGTCGTCAGCGCGTCCTTGACGACGAAGAGGCAAAGGCGTCGCTGGAGGCTTCTCGGGCGGCTCAGTCTCAGGCCGTGGAGGAGGCCCGAGGAGCCAACCGTCGGCGAGGAGCAGCAGAAGAACAGGCTCGGGAGCTCTTGACCTGGTGCCGCTCGCTGGAGGAGCAAGCTGAGCTGCGTGAGGCAGCCCTTGCATCGATGGAGGTGGCTTCCGGAGACCTGGCTGAGCTTCGGAAGCGCGAGGAAGCGTTGGTGCTGGAGGCCGCCGAACGCGCTCATGAGCTCGAGCAGCTGGAGACGAGGGAGCGCCTGGTGACACAGGCAGAAAACGATGTCGCCGCGCGGGAAACACGTGTCCTGGAGGAGGTTTGCCGTCGGGTGGCGACAGCACGCCAAGGCCTCGAGCGCGAGTTCGAGGGGAAGCTGGGGATGATCCGAGTCGAAGCCGAGGGCAGAACCTCCGCCTTGAGGGCCCAGCGGGATGAGGCGACGCGACGAGCGGACACCTCCCGGGTCGCCCTTGAGGCAGCGCAGAAAGAGCTGGCCTCCTCCCAGGCCGAGGTGCTCCGCCTACGCCAGCGTGTGGAAGAGGTCGTGGCCATCGAGCGTCAGAATGCCGACGAGATACGCCAGCGGCAAGTCCTAGAGCACCAGCACGGCCCCATGCTCACCAAGCTCCGTGATAGGGCCAGCATTGCCCTGGGCAACAACTGTGAGGCTGCCATGGGCGAGCCGCACACGATTAACTACGGCGGCAACCTGCAGTTCTTCACCATCGTGGTGACACAGCTGGAGGCACGGTCAGCCAGAGCCGATAGGTTGGTGGAGGAGAGGGGCCGCGCCCTGCTCGGGCGCGCCTTCTCCCGCGTCTTCAGCCATCTTCGAAATATGGATCCCCACTTCGACTTCGACGCCGCCATCGCCCCAGTTCCCCAAGCTGTTCGAGGAGACCTGGCTGAATGGGTGGAGAGCAACGTAGATGCGCTCGTCTGGGCCTTCACTTCGGACGACGACGGCGTGATCGTGGGCGCTGACGAAGGTGGCGCGGTGGAAGACCCCAATGCCGCCGACGGGGGAGCAGGCAACGAAGGTGAGTTCAGCGACAGCTCGGGAGGCGCCTTCGAGGATGCATTGGGGGATTTATCAGATTAACCATGCGTTATCTTTGTCTTTTTACCCTGCATGGATAGAACTCAGGCTTTTGGCCCGACGATTGTGAGAGCATTTTGGGAGGGGGAGCCCCTCATGTATGGACTTGTATATAATGTATCTGCAGTGATTAAATCGTACGCGTGTCCAACGGTAGGCTGGTTCGCCCTTGTCCCTCGCAGGCTCCGGAGCTGCCTTCTGGAGGGCGTCACGCCCCAGGTGCTGGGTAGTTGAAGCCTCGGGAGGCGGGGTCGTTACTGACAGGAAACCTCATGGCCATGGGCCGTCTTCGCAGGCTCCGGGCCTTTTCTCAAACGAGGCGTCTTCACAGGCGTTTGCCTTCTTCACAGGCTCTGAGCCTTCTCCCGAGAGGGATGGCTTCACAGGCATTCGCCTTCTTCACAGGCTCTGGGCCTTCTCCCGAGAGGGATGTCTTCACAGGCGTTCGCCTTCTTTACAGGCTTTGGGCCTTCTCCCGAGAGGGATGGCTTCACAGGCATTCGCCTTCTTCACAGGCTCCGGGCCTTCTCCCGAGAGGGATGTCTTCACAGGCGTTCGCCTTCTTCACAGGCTCTGGGCCTTCTCCCAAGAGGGATGGCTTCACAGGCATTCGCCTTCTTCACAGGCTCCAGGCCTTCTCCCGAGAGGGATGTCTTCACAGGCGTTCGCCTTCTTCACAGGCTCTGGGCATTCACGAGAAAAATGATCTCCGCAGGCACCAATGGTCACCTCATGAGGGGGCGGCAGCGGCAATCTGGGCCGTGCTTAAGCTAGGCCTAGCCCGGCTCGCGAGGGGCTCGCGAGGGGAGGCAGCTGTGATGAGATGGTGACCAGAACGCGGGAAACGACTCAAACAAGACCAAGCTCCCCTTCCCCGAACGCACGCAAAGCTCAGATTGGAATTCAACTTAAATCCAGCGGGAGAAAAAGGGTTACAACCAAAGGAAGAAAGCAATGAAAGCAAACAAAAAGGCCGCGTCCGGCACCTAATCTAGTCTTCGACGTCTTCTCACCAGCGCGGAGCTAAGTGCTGTCCACTGGGCGTGGGAGGGAGCCCCAGGGCCTGAGGCCGGCTCCCCTGAGACTCCGGGGCATGTACAACCCCACTCATTATTACGTGAGAGTGTCACGGGGCGGCGAGCTTCACAGGCACTGGGCCTTCTTCACAGGTACCGGCCTTGCTTCATATCGCCAGACGAGGGCCCCGCCTTGCGCCACACTCTAGTGCCACCAACGACGACCGGAAACCAGGACGCCGCCGGTGGGGTAGAGCGGTCGCCAGCGGTTCTCCCGACGACCATGGGTCCTCCGCCAGGGGCAGGCCCTCGGGCGCCTCCCCAGCGGAGGGCCTATCTTCTAAGAACGCCTTGCTCCGAACGCCGCGGTGATGAGGCAGGATCTCTGCCCCTTTCCTACAGCCCCCTGCGTCCTCCTCCCGAGGGGTAGGAGACCGCAGGGGCGGGGTAGCTGCTTGTCGCGGCGACCTGCATCTCCTGTGACCCATGATTAGCGTATGCCTGCTCTTGAGGAATTAATGGTACCCGATAGTCGCTGCCTCCGGTGTGACCGACGGAGCCGTCATGGGGTTCTTGGAGGGGCTCGGCCTCCGGCGTCTCGTCCTCCCAGCTGGGGCTGAAGAGTGAACCCTGTTTGCCCCCGTGAGCGTGCCCTTGGTCCATCATGTGGGGCACGTATTCCTCTAGCGCTGCCACCCCGAATGCTGTGTTGTAGTGCTCCATGCGCCATGCAGCGTTGCTTGTCGTGCCCACCGCGGGGTGGTAGCGTGTTTGGCCGCTGGCGCCGTGGGCCGCACCGAGCCCCTCTCCTTCACGCGCCGGGGGCGGGAGTAGCGCCACCGCCAGTCTGGCGCCGGCGGATTCGCTGGTGTTCGGGTAGTCTTGAGGCCCGCGCGGGTGCGCGGGGCCCCCTCGTGCGCCGCCCTGAACTTGAGGCGGGAGCTGGACGTAGAAGGGGTGAGCCCCCGAAGCGGCAAAGCCCAGGAGCTCGGCGACCCGCTCCAGCAGCACGTCGCGGCCGCCCTCCAATAGCCTGCACTGCAGCAGCTCCCGCGCTACCGTGAGCGCGGCCCTTGAGTTCGCCTGTTCTCGGCGGGTGTACGGTGTCGTAGCCGCGGCGTGGTTGGAGGCCCTCGCCACCGACCGGGCCTGTCGCGGTGTGAGGGTCGCAGAAGCTTGCCCGCGTCGCCCGCGGCCCGCAGCGCCCTGTGGACCGCGAGCTGCCTGTGGCGCGGGACTGCCCGGAGCGGGAGGCTCCGCGCAGATGGGCCATGCCGCCCATGGGCCTTGGTTGCCCGCCTGGTCGCCGGACATGATGACGACGACGTAACGGGAGACGGAGTGGTGGGAAGGCGGATTCCGGCGCACCCCTACCTGGCGCGCCAAATGTCGGATCACGGGTTCCGGCAGACCCTTAAGGTTCGAACTCTGGGGTGCGCGCGGAGATCAAGCCCTCTCTACCTCTCCGTCTCGTAAGGATCTAGCTACCGCAGGAGCAACACAAGAGACACAAGATTTATACTAGTTCGGGCCACCGTTGTGGTGTAATACCCTACTCTAGTTTGTGGCGGGTGGATTGCCTCTTGGGCTGATGAGGAAGAATAGTACAGGTGAACGGCCTTGCGAGGGCCTGTTCTTGGCTAGGGGATGAACTGCTAGGGGGAGTTCGGTTGCCCTTCACCTTCTCTCTCTCTCTCTCCTTGCTCTAGATGCTCTCTCCTCTCTCCCTTTCCTGGGGGTGGCTAGTCCTATATATAGGCAAAGGCCCCGGGCCTCTTCCCAAATATTGAGCGGGAAGGGCGCCAACAATTGGCCAATTTGAAGGGGAACATCGGGTACACTTATCCTGACTAAAGTTGGTCTTCGCCTGCCAAAGGTTCTGGTGATGACGCCGGCTCGGGCTCCATAGTGACTTCCTCCTTGTCGTGGAGCTGGTCTTGGTCTCGTTGCACCGAAATGGGTGCCTTTGCTTGATCCTCTCGCCTGCGCTTGCCCCCTTTGCACCAAAGAGGAAAAGGAGGACGCTGTGCGGGCTGGCGCCCGCCTGGCACCTTTGATCGTCATGGCTTGCGTCATGGGCACCTCGTGAGGTACCCCACCTTGACCTCTCCGCCTCCTCGCGAGCCAGCCTAAGGAGGCCGTGCCGGAGGAAGCGCCGTGCCGTCCGCCTCGCGAGGCTTGGCCCCTCGCGAGGGTCTCGAGCCTTGTGTTGATGAAGATGGGCCACGCTGGGCCCCCACTCGAGCCACGCCGCAGGCCGCAGGCAGGCAATTCTGGGGACCCCCGTTCCCAGAACGCCGACAATATTTACAAAGGAGATTTTCTTCATTAATTCCAAGAAAAATCTAGCATGTCACATATGACATATTTGATGATCTTGCAAAGCGTCATCCCTTGAAGATCAATAAAACATCATCAAACCCCCTCAAAACCATTTATGTCCATTTTGAAGTTTGAGCAACTCTACACTGCCAAACATGTCCAAATTCTCTCAAACTTGGTGCACATGCTCAAATGGTGTAATTACGCATCTAGACCAAATAGCACAAGTTGGAGAGAAGGATATCTTGATTAGAGTGCCCCAAAACCCTTTCTGTCTAGAGCCAAATTTGAACAACTCTACATTGTCAACTGTCTTCTTGTAGCCCCAATTTTTGTGGACATGTTCAAATCCTCAAATGATGACACTACACCAAGCGGTGCATCAAGGAGAATAGATTTGCATGACTAAATCTTGGTAAAGCCATTTTTGCTGATTTCTAGGGTTTACAAAAGTTGCATTGGCCACTTTCTCCAATTGACCTCAAAATTGGTGGTCACTACTATTATGTGATGCCACTCACTCCTGGTAAATATGATGGCAAGGAGAATGCATTTGCTTTCCCAAACTACCATTAAACACCTTCTGACAAAATTTAAAACTCCATGTTTCAACCCTTTCCACCAATCTCCATGAGCTGAACTTTTTCCCATAGCCTCATCTACTCCTTCTCTACCTCCTTCATGCTTAGCTGCCCAAGGAGCAATGATTAAGGGGGGCAAAGACCCATTTTTCCTCTCTGGACACCCACTTTCCCCTCCCTTTCTCATCTCTCTCTCACTCCTCGCAAGTTCCAAAGCATCCAAAGCCTCCATCCCTCTTGTTTATTCCTCCTGCAGACGCCAGACACAAGTGGACGCGCGGGTGCGCGCAAAAAGCCGCGGGTGCCGGCCAAAAACACGCTCCAGAGCGCCTGGCAGGCCATTCGACCGTTGACGCCACGTCCCCTAACCACCTCGAGCCTCCCCCTTGCGCCAGTCAAGGTGCCTCGACGTCCGCAACACGCCATCGCGCTGGCCCCCTCCATCCCCTCTCTGTCCTGCCCGTGCCGCGCGTGCCCAGAGCCGCCCGATCCCGCCAATGCTGTGCGAGCTCGTGGCTCCACCCGGAGCTCGCCCCGCTCCCTCTCTCTCATGCTGGTGCCCTACTCCACCCCCACGAGCACCGCAGACAACCCCTCGCCCTCTCTCCTGGCCGCCCGAGCCGTTTCCACGGCCACCCGTGCGCTGCGTCCACGGTGAGCCGCGGGTCGGCTACATAAGGCCGTTCCAGGCCCTACTCGCTGCTCCATTTGCTCCCTCTCCCTCCCGAGCATCCTCTGGACCAAGCCATCCCTCTTCTCGTGCCCTCCTTGCACCTCCATGGCCAGAGCAATGTCGCCGGCCTCCGCCTAAATTCGCGCCACTGAGAGCCCCCTCCCCACCTCTTTGTTCCAGAGCAGCACCAGCACCACCGCCAACTCTCCACGCGCCCCATTTTCTCTTTCCCGTGCTCGCCTTGCCGTGCCCAAACCTCGCCCAAAACCACGTCTGCCGGCCTCAAGACCACTGTCATCTCGGTCGTCCCTAGCCCGTGTGAGATCCATGGATGAGGGGCTCGACCTCCCGAGTCCGTTGGTATGCCGACCGCTGCCGGGGACGGCCGGAGTCGGTGGAAGGGAGCCAGCACCTTGCTCGGCCGTCCTCCCTTGCTCCTCCTCTGTTTTGAGCGGGAGGTAGGAGGAGGGCCTGCCAGCGGGACCCGCCTGTAAGTGGCTAAGGCCCCCCCGGGTTAAGTGGAGACGGCCTCCGCGGAAGGCGTCTGCCTCGACCGAAGACGTACTCCCAGGAGTGCGCCATCGACGTCGCCTGGGCACCCCGCGCGGCGGATGCCACTGGGTCGGCCCACGTCTATATCTCGCCTGCGTGCATGATAAGGTTAAGCCCTTTTTCCTTTTTCTTTTTCCAGTTAACTTCAAAAATTCACAAATAATTCAAATGGACTCCAAATTTGATTATTCAAACTTCTAGAGGTTCATAAATTAATGCTCTGTCAGATGGTGATATTTGCACATTTTTCCAGAAGCTTTCTATTCACAAATATTTATAAAAACCCATTTTTCCTATTTCTGTGATGAACTTTGGAAAATCATAGAGAGCTCATATTTGATCCAAATCCCATGATTCGAATTCCTATATACCTATAAGAGCAAAACTTAGTTTCTGAACCTTTTTTCCAATACCATCTGTGCCACATCAAATATTGGTCTATTTATCCATGTATAGCCAAGTTTGCAAATTCATAAGAAAATCATTTGAACTCCAAATCCAGAGAAACCAACTCCTAAGAGCTTCTAAAATCATCCCTTGTTAAATGGGTGCCTTTGCTTATTTTTAAAAAACATATTTCTATACACTTCTTGCAAATCCACAAATCCCTCGAATCCGTCATATTGAAATGTTCAGAAATATCCACTAATCCAATTCCAATGAAACCACTCTGGTTATTTTTCATATGACCAGGGAAGTCCTAGAAAAGTCAAATCCATATTTTTAGAGCACTTTTATTTTTGCCTTGTTGTGTTTCTTATTGTGGTTGCTTTCGACGATAGTTGACGAAGTAGACGAAATGCTCGGAGTCGGACAAGAGATATTTGAAGACCTCAAAGACTTTGTTAAAACAGGCAAGCAGCCCTTTGATCAAGTATATGAAACCCTTTTTATGCATGTCATATAACACTTTTATTGCTTGCATCAGAGTCATGATGATGAGGTGACCACTTGGGTTGGTTTGCCTCTGTTACTTCCTCGTTGATACTTGCATTGTGCATGAACCTACCTTCTTACGAGGGTTATGCCGGTGGGAGTAGATAGGATGCTAAAGTAGTTGCTACGCAAAAAGGGACGGGAATATGCATGGTGATGGAGACAAAGTATTCAAAAGTCTTTTCGAAAACCCCGTCGGGTGCCACTTATGCCCGAGCGAGATAATGAGATGGCTAAGCACTTGATGACGAAGTGGTGTACCGAGGCAAGTTTGTGTGTTGTTTTCAAAAACGGATTGGTTTAAGTTGTGACCATTATTCCAACCTTACATGTGCAACCACTCTACCATTGTATGGGAAAGGGCATTATTGATTACCTAGGCCGATACTACTTGGAGCCCGCATTACTAGTGACGGGGGAGAGTTGGTGCTCTCTCTCGGGACGGGATCGTGCCAGGTAGGGCGGCCATGACTATTTTTACAAGGCACCGAACACACCGTTGGTACCCCGTGCTTGTGGTATGTGATGAATATGGGAGCGAGGCTCCACAATTTTAAGATGTGAAATGTTGGGCACGGGGGTTACTACCAATCGAGTGGACTCTATGTTAGTGTCGTCTATGGAAAGATAGTGATCGGGTGCTTACCCCGGGTACTTGAGGTACCGCGGGTCGTGGATGACACGGAAGTTCCCCGGATCTTGTGGGTAAAGTGTGCAACCTCTGCAGAGTGTAAAACTATTCGAATAGCCGTGTCCACGGTCAAGGAAAGTTGGGTAACCGCTCTTGGGCTACGCCCACTTGTTTACAAACTAGTGTGTGTTTGGATAAGTGGGAAGAACTACCTGGGTGAAGTCAAAGGACTTGACATGATTGAGTTGGGTTGATGCCCACTCCATTTATGTTGATATCTGTAACCAGTCCCTATGGTTATTTGAATTCGTATGATGCATGTTTTACCAATTGTTGAACATTTCATGGCACAAAAAAACTAGCTTTCTGCAAAATTTACCTATACCATGCGTTGTTGTACCTTGTTTCCAGACATGGGTTGCTTGCGAGTACATTCAAAGTACTCATTGGCTTGCCACTGGTTATTTTATTGGCCAAGCATGAAAGAACAGGATATGATGAAAAATACTTCGGTGAAGAACATGCGAGCTAGGGCACTTCCCAGTCAGAGTGCCTGTAGGGTTAAGGCAGATGGCATGGGTCCAAGTTATCGACAAAGATTTCCGCTGCAATGTTATACTCAAGACTTGACCATAATGGTCCTACTTGTGTAATACGGTATGTATGGATGTAAGACTCTTGTTATTCATCTTCTATGTGTTCAGTGAGCATTGATCTCTGGGATCACTGTACACGTGTATTCAGTGATCACAACTTATGAGTCGGGGTCCCCACAGAGCTGGTATCAGAGCTATCCTGACTGTAGGAAGCCTTAGTTAGCATGGTCGTTAGTTAGGGCTAAAACTATTTTCAAAACTATTACCCATTTTTCAAAACTATCTATACTTCTCTTCCCTTCTCAGTTTTTCGAAAACTAAGGTTTACTTTCCATATTGATCTCTTCCCCTTCAAAACTTTTGGTCGCTAGAACCCTTGTGCCCCTGACCACTGGATTCCTTGTAATCCTCGTGGATAATCTAGAAGGAAGATGCCTTGTAAGACATTCACCCACATCTTCTGAACACAAGATTGGCGACACCACAACAAGACGATACCGACAGAAGATACATCCTCGAGGAATGAGGACATGAAGACCCAGAAGATGGTGACACCCTTGACACTGCCCCAAGATGATGCGACCTTAGCCTATGATGATCAGGGCATAGGAAATGCAAGATCATGATATACATTGCTAATAGAGCTACCATGTCCTTATCATTGTTGCACCGGCAACCACCGGTGGATGAGAACCTAGCGATTTGGTCCGCCTCACTATAGTGAGCAGGAAAACGGTTCTCTTCATCCCCCGCTCTTGGTGATGATATTGTCAACAATGTGTCTGACAGATTGGACCTCTATTATGCCTTGTTAATGTCATTGCATAAAGGAGTGCCACCTGGAACCGCGACACCTTAAAAAGGAAAAAGTGATCATCATGATTAAGAAGACAAGAGAAGATCAAGTCAATGCTAGCCACGAGGAGCCACCTTCACCCCATCACCTCATCATGTGAGAAGTTGTTGAAGATTCTTCAGGCTCAACCCAGATCGTTTCATCAAACAAGATACATAGCAACACCTGAGGAAAACTCGGAAAACTGCACGAGGCACAAGGCACGACTACTGAGTCCGAGAACCCCTAGGGTAGGATGAGTCGTGTACCCCCTATGCGCAGTCGAGTCCGTATGATGGTTCAAATAGAACCATGACTGTGTGTTGCTTGTTTTTATTGTTTGTGTTTTGATATAAGTCACACTTTTGCCCGGGGCAACAAGTACGCAACTATATCACCTTCCTTATCTTAATGCTTGTGTTTGGACCTTTCGGCACTTTTTATTTGCACTTGCACTACAGAACCCCCTTTAGGCATTCCCCTCCTCTATGATACTTCTCCCTCACTTCTCTCTCCTCAGCTGAAGACCGGCAAGACAAGAAGTACCAAGGATTCCACCTCGGCAACCAACCAGTACTGAAGACTTTTGCTACCGCCTCCTCGTCCAAGTACAACCCCGTGGAGTTATGTTTACCCCTCAAGATTAGAAACCCCTCCCTAGATCTTCAAGACATCACGAGATACCCCAGCTCAAATCCTTAACCATGATCTTAACCCACCAAATTGCAAGAAACCCCAGTTAAGCCTCAGTAACCCTTGCTTCCCACTGTGTTCATGATGGAACTAGTGAATGTAGTGAGCAAGCACATTGTCATCCTAATATAGCACAGGAACCGACGATGCTATAGGGAAGACCAATTTGAGGAAATAGGAATAAAGTATGACTTGATGAGATTATATCCACGACCTTGAGGAATTATATGAGACTAATTGCTGGATTATGAGGCCTTCATGATGGCAGATGAATTTGGTGGGATCACGTCAATAGAGTAGCATAACTTTCATTACCCCCTGGTGTAAACTGGATTTAGTAGGAGAACTATGATCACAAGTTGATGCTTTTAGTGGTATAAGGTTGTTTGTTTGAAAGGACTAGGTAGAACTACTAGCATCTTAGAAACTGTGCTCAAGGGTAAGATGATAAAACATTCACTCACACACTGGGATCCTTCAAACCATTAAGCCCCACCAAGCCACAACGTGGTCAGATCATGACCATGGGCTTTGACCCCAGGTCGAGAAGACCCTGACCAATACTCAACCGTGACCACCACTGATACCCCAACCTATACCCTATGTACCCCGTGGGCAAGTCTTCACGGAGTACTTGGAAAAGTTAGTTGTCATCTTTATTTGGCGACATAGTTGTCTACCCAAAAACGAAAGAAGAGTCGTTCTGCTGGTTAGAAGAGATTTGAAGACCACCATGTCAGGAAGGAAGAATTACACCAACCACCATCATCAAGAAGTAAACCTCCGCGTCGGAGACCAGGTGTATCTGCAAGCCACTTCTCTCGGAGGAACCAAGCATTACCATGTCAAAGAGAAGCTCACACCAAAATTTATCGGCCCTCCCCAAGATCACTGCAAGACAAAGAATAGATGGCTACCGGCTAGAGTTACCACCTGAATCACCCACTGTGCACAACGTTTTTCCACACGACACCACTCCGGAAACGTTTCCAACTTCCTAACTAGCCCGGTCTCTACAAGGACATCGATCACCGGGCATCTAGACCAAATAGCACAAGTTGGAGAGAAGGATATCTTGATTAAAGAGCCCCCAAACCCTTTCTGTCTAGAACCAAATTTGAACAACTCTACATTGTCAACTGTCTCCTTTTGGCCCCAATTTTTGTGGACATGTTCAAATCCTCAGATGATGACACTACACCAACTCGTACATCAAGGAGAATAGATTTGCATGACTAAATCTTGGTAAAGCCATTTCTGCTAATTTCTAGGGTTTACAAAAGTTGCATTGGCCACTTTCTCCAGTTGACCTCAAAATTGTTGGTCACTACTATTATGTGATGCCACTGACTCCTGGTAAATATGATGGCAAGGTGAATGCATTTCTTTGCCCAAACCACCATCAAACACCTTCTGACAAAATTTAAAACTCCATGTTTCAACCCTTTCCACTAATCTCCATGAGCTGAACTTTTTCCCACAACCTCATCTGCTCCTCCTCTACCTCCTTCATGCTTAGCTGCCCAAGGAGCAATGATTAAGGGTGGCAAAGACCCATTTTTCCTCTCTAGACAACCACTTTCCCCTCCCTTTCTCATCTCTATCCCACTCCTCGCAAGTTCTAGAGCATCCAAAGCCTCCATCCCTCTTGTTTATTCCTCCTGCAGACGCCAGACACAAGTGGACGCACGGGTGCACGCAAAAAGCCCCGGGTGCTGGCCAAAAACGCGCTCTGGAGCGCCTGGCAGGGCGTTCGACCGTTGACGCCGCGTCCCCCGACCACCTCGAGCCTCCCCCTTGCGCCAGTCGAGGTGCCTCGACATCCGCAACATGCCATTGCGCAGGCCCCCTCCATCCCCTCTCTGTCCTGCCCGTGCCGCGCGTGCCCAGAGCCGCCCGAGCCCGCCAATGTTGTGCGAGCTCGTGGTTCCACCCGAAGCTCACCCCGCTCCCTCACTCTCTCTTCTTGGCGCCCTACTCCACACCCACGAGCACCACAGACAACCCCTCGCTCTCTCTCCTGGCCGCCTGAGCCGTTGCCACGGCCACCCGTGCGTCGCGTCCACGGTGAGCCGCGGGTCGGCTACATAAGGCCGTTCCAGGCCCTACTCGCTGCTCCATTTGCTCCCTCTCCCTCCCGAGCATCCTCTGGACCAAGCCATCCCTCTTCTCATGCCCTCCTTGCATCTCCATGGCCGGAGCAATGCCGCCGGCCTCCGCCTAAATTCGCGCCACTGAGAGCCCCCCTCCCCACCTCTTTGTTCTAGAGCAGCACCAGCACCACCGCCAACTCTCCCCGTGCCCCATTTTCTCCTTCCCGTGCTCTCCTTGCCGTGCCCAAACCTCGCTTGAAACGCCGTCCGCCGGCGTCAAGACCACTGTCATCTCGGTCCTCCCTAGCCTGCGTCAGATCCATGGATGGGCACGGCTCGACCTCCCGGGTCCGTTGGTATGCCGACCGCCGCCGGGGACGGCCGGAGTCAGCATGAAGGGCGCCAGCATCTTGCTCGGCCGGCCTCCCCTGCTCCTCCTCTGTTTTGAGCGGGAGGTAGGAGGAGGGCCTGCCAGTGGGACCCGCAAGTAAGTGGCTAAGGCCCCGGGGCCCCGGGTTAAGTGGAGACGGCCTCCGCGGAAGGCATCTGCCCCGACCGAAGACGTACTCCCAGGAGTGCGCCATCGACATCGCCTGGGCACCCCGTGCGGCGGATGCCACTAGGTCGGCCCACGTCTATATCTCGCCTGCATGCATGATAAGGTTAAGCCCTTTTTCCTTTTTCTTTTTCCAATTAACTTCAAAAATTCACAAATAATTCAATGGACTCCAAATTTGATTATTCAAACTTCTAGAGGTTCATAAATTAATGCTCAATCAGATGGTGATATTTGCACATTTTTCCAGAAGCTTTCTATTCACAAATATTTATAAAAACCCATTTTTCCTATTTCTGTGATGAACTTTGGAAAATCACGAAGATCTCATATTTGATCCAAATCGCATGAATCGAATTCCTAGATACCTATAAGAGCAACACCTAGTTTCGGAATATTTTTCCCAGTACCATCTGTGCCACATCAAATATTGGTCTATCTATCCATGTATAGCCAACTTTGCAAATTCATAAGAAAATCATTTGAACTCCAAATCCAAAGAAACCAACTCCTAAGAGCTTCTAAAATCATCCCTTGTTAAATGGGTGCCTTTGCTCATTTTTCAAAAACATATTTCTGTACACTTCTTGCAAATCCACAAATCCCTCGAATCCATCATATTGAAATGTTCAGAAATATCCACTAATCCAATTCCAATGAAACCACTCTGGTTATTTTTCATATGACCAGGGAAGTCCTAGAAAAGTCAAATCCATATTTTTAGAGCACTTTTATTTTTGCCTTGTTGTGTTGCTTATTATGGTTGCTGTCGGTGTCAAAACCGGCGGATCTCGGGTAGGGGGTCCCGAACTGTGCGTCTAGGCGTATGGTAACAGGAGACGAGGGACGCAATGTTTTTCCCAGGTTCAGGCCCTCTTGATGGAGGTAAAACCCTACGTCCTGCTTGATTAATATTGATGATATGGGTAGTACAAGAGTAGATCTACCACGAGATCAAGGAGGCTAAACCCTAGAAGCTAGCCTATGGTATGATTGTTGTATGTTGGAGTTGTTGTCCTACGGACTAAAACCCTCCGGTTTATATAGACACCGGATAGGGTTAGGGTTACACAAAGTCGGTTACAAGGGTAGGAGATCTAAATATTCGCATCGCCGAGCTTGCCTTCCACGCCAAGGAAAGTCCCTTCCGGACAAGGGACGAAGTCTTCAATCTTGTATCTTCATAGTCATAGTCCTGAAGGTATAGTTCAGATCGCCGAACACCCCCTAATCCCGGACTCCCTCAGTAGCCCCTGAAACAGGCTTCAATGACAACGAGTCCGGCGCGCAGATTGTCTTCGGCATTGCAAGGCGGGTTCCTCCTCCAAGTTCTTCATAAAAGATTGTAAACACCAAGAGTAGTGTCCGGCTCTGCAAAATAAGTTTCCACATATTGCCATATAGAGAATAACATTAACACAAATCTAATCTGCTGACGTGTTCCATAGCGTGACATCACACTACGGCCAAGCCTTTATTCGAATTGTTTTCACTTCTCCACCTCAGCGCGTTTTGCGAGGCGGTTTCCTTGGCACGTCTTGTCGAAGCAGAGATCGTGTCCCCTTTATTTACGGGATTCTCATCAATACGGACGTGGGTAACCCAATCGTGCCTTTAGCATGTTTTCTCGATTAAAGGTGAGTCCCAAATGGTCACGGGGAGGGCTCTTGGTATTCAACCTCTTATAAAGAGACCAAGGCCTTACACCTTTTTTCCAATCCTCAAAACGAGTTCGCCCATCGCCTCGACTTCCAACACCCTAGGCCCCAGATTTCAGGCGCTTCGGACCATCGACAATGTCCGGTTCCAACCTTCAAGGCCGGTGGATGCCCTCCTCCGTCACGGAGGAGGACGTGCTAAAGTTGAGAGAGGCCAAGTTCTTGACCGGCGAAATTCCGCATAGGTTGCCTGCTCAAGGGCAGGCGGTTCCCAGCCCCCAGCCCGGTGAGAGTGTGGTGTTCAAATCTCACTTCCTTCGGGGGTTAGGCTTCCCAATGGATCCCTTTGTGAGGGGGCTGCTGTTCTATTATGGGTTGGAATTTATGACTTAGCTCCAGAGTCCATCCTCCATATTTCTTCTTTCATCGTCGTGTGTGAAGCGTTCCTCCGTGTTACCCCTCACTTCGGATTATGGCTCAAGACCTTTAAAGTGGAGCCGAAGATGATCGAGAGACAGCACGCAGAATGCGGAGGCGCTGTTATAAGTAAGAATGTTGATGCTCCCTGGCCCGAGGGCTCTTTTCAAGAGGAGCTCGGCTTATGGCAACGGGAGTGGTTCTATATCACCGCTCCCAGGGGCACCAAATGGGTGGCGCCGCCTGCCTTTCGCTCGGGTCCCCCACAACAGCTAGGGTCATGGGTCAATAAAGGCCTAGACTGGGGCCATCTCAGGACGTACCTTTATTGCAGGGCCGAGTCAGGGTTCTCTTGGAAAGAGACCTCAGCCTGGTCAAAGTGATGCAAGTCATGCTGATCCGCCGAACCCTGCCCGGCAAACGTCGCTCCCTCCGTTTGTGGGAGTTTAATCCAGAGGGACCACGAGCTCTCCAACATTTTATGGGCGTAACGCCCGTGGAGATGTACAAATTGTTCTTCGGATCACAAGCAATGTGTCCGGATTTGACCGAGGATGCAGGTTTAAGCTGCAATCGCCCGGATACTCAAGTAAGTAACCTTGTGCCCGGACTCGCTATTCATATAATTGTCATAAATTCGCCCCTAAAAGAGCTATCCTTTTTAAACAGGAGTGGATAGCGAAAGCAAAGCTGATCAGGTGTCCGGCTCCCCTTCCTGAGACCAGGCCGGACCCCGTGCTAGTCAGGATGTTGAAGATTGTGCCTCTGGAGGGAAGTGAGGGAGAGGACAAGGAAACTACTGCCTCCTCAAAGGAGGCCGTTCCGAAGAGAGGAACCGACAATTCCTCTTCTAAGGGGAAGAAGAGGGCCGCCTCTGACGACCCGGAGCCCATGGCCTCAAAGCGGGGTAAAAAATCCTCGTCAGAGGGTTCGATGCCGGGGGGTTCCTCGGCCGAACTATGCCCTCAAAGGAATCAGCCCTCCAGCGAGCCGTAAGTAGAGAAAGATTGTACATTTTGAAAGAAGGATCCTTGCTTTAAACCTGAGAAGATTAACCGAAATTTTACCTTGTAGTTCGGACCTTAGCCCTTCTCAGCAGAGCTCGTCTTCGGGGGATCTTCTTCCGGAGATGATGGAGAGCAGAACGCCTCCCCCTGCCGTGCCGTGTAGCGAGGCAGGCGAACCTGAGGTGTCATCGCGGAGGGCTTCTCCGAATCCGGCAGGGACGAAAGATTGCTATGTGGCCCCCCAAGGTTCTCCGCGTCGGCCTCCGAAAGAAGCCACAGGACAAGTCTGGCACCGTCTGGTGCTCGGCCGGAGGAGCTAAAGAATCTGCTGGGGCAAGCTTCTATCTCAGAGGAGTGCCGCGCATTGATGGTCACGGTGATTGAAAGGATTTCATCCGCGGAAAGCGGATTGCACGAGGCCGTCAGAAGTTTACTGACGGGCTTTGAGGTACATTAGATAATGTACACTTTTGTCAGTTGCGCATAAATAAGATGCGCCCTGTATAGATAGTAGCCCCTGAGACTCTATGCGTTGTCAGAAGTGACAGCGTGCAGAGGATCATAACCCCAGGTCTAAATTTTTCGCCTTTAAATGTAGGTGGCGAAGTGTCCGGAACCGAGCCGAACTGATGATTTTGCCGAACTAAAGCGACAACTGGACGTGGCAGATGCCGACATCACGCTCGTCAACAAGCGGCTTGATGAGGCTCAAGGTATGTAATTCCTTGGGCGGCACCTGGTAAGAGGAGCTTTATGCCAATATCTTATAATGTATATGCTTGATGCAGATGGTGCAGCCGCTGTGGAGAGTCTTCGGGCGGAACTTGCCCGGGCTAAGGAACAAGCCAGAGAAAGGGATGCGGCTGCCAAGAAGGCCCTTGAAGAGCTGAGAGCCGAACAGGCTACTCACTGCCGAAGCAAAGAGGAGATGGCCGTGATGGCCGTGAAGTTAAAGGGCGCTGCTGACCATTGCGAGCTTCTTGAGAAAGAAGACCGGGCGAGGCAGACGGATTTAGAGAAGGCCGTTGCTGATGCCAAGGACGCTCGCTCTGCGATGAGAGCTGCGAAGGAGGAGCTGCGTCAGGCCGGACAGATTGCGGCTGGAAAGCCCTTTATGCTGCGGAGGAAGTTTTGTGATCCGAAGTTTTCTCCGCTGGACCGTATGTGGAGTGTGGAGGACACCTATCTGGATTTGGTAGCGAGTGCTGCTGATGCGACCGAACACTTTCGAGATCAAGAAGATCGTGAAGTGGAAAAACTTTTCAGGTCGCAGTTTCATAATCCAGAGCGTCCCCTGGTGGTGGACGATCGTCTGGCTCAATAGGCCGAACTGAATAGGTTGTCCGGACTCGCCATGAAGTTTGTCATGGGTCATTTGTGGCCGGGGAGATCGGAGCCGAAGAGTTATTTCAGCTTGGTGTAGCAACTCCTTGCTGCGGTGCCCCGTATCGATGCAATGAAGAGGTCAGCATGCATAGAGGGCGCACGGATGGCTCTTGCCCGTGTCAAGACATATTTGGCGGAGATGGAGACCACCGTTGTTGCGTCCCGAGATTTGGACAAAAGCCGAGTACCCTCCGAGCACTATTTTCAGGAGGTCCTTGAAGGCGCTCGTGTAATAGAGATGCAGTGCTCGAAGGATGCTATGTTCTGATAGCATATGTAATTATAAAACCGTATTTTGATGAATTGTAGTAGGCTTCTATACTTGTGCCTTCAAGTATGTGGAACACCTCCTGTGCGGCCGTTTTAAAATATATATATATATATATATATATATATATATATATATATATATATATATATATATATATATATATAATCTGAAAGATGGCAGTGGTTGGCTTCAGCCCCCACGCACATAGTGCAGGGGTGCTCGCAGAAGGCGCTTTTTCACACTTAATCCAACGTCTTGGTCCTACAAAGGAACTCTCAATGAAAGCACCAATCTCGGTGTCAAAACCGGCGGATCTCGGGTAGGGGGTCCCGAACTGTGCGTCTAGGCAGATGGTAACAGGAGACGAGGGACACAATGTTTTACCCAGGTTCGGGCCCTCTTAATGGAGGTAAAACCCTATGTCCTGCTTGATTAATATTGATGATATGGGTAGTACAAGAGTAGATCTACCACGAGATCAAGGAGGCTAAACCCTAGAAGCTAGCCTATGGTATGATTGTTGTATGTTGGAGTTGTTGTCCTACGGACTAAAACCCTCCGGTTTATATAGACACCGGATAGGGTTAGGGTTACACAAAGTCGGTTACAAGGGTAGGAGATCTAAATATCCGCATCGCCGAGCTTGCCTTCCACGCCAAGGAAAGTCCCTTCCGGACACGGGACGAAGTCTTCAATCTTGTATCTTCATAGTCATAGTCATGAAGGTATAGTTCAGATCGCCGAACACCCCCTAATCCCGGACTCCCTCAGTTGCTTTCGAAGATAGTTGACGAAGTAGATGAAATGCTCGGAGTTGGACCAGAGATATTTGAAGACCTTGAAGACTTTGTTAAAACAGGCAAGCAGCCCTTTGACCATGTCTATGAAACCCTTTTTATGCATGTCATATAACACTTTTATTGCTTGCATCGGAGTCATGATGATGAGGTGACCACTTGGGGTGGTTTGCCTCTGTTACTTCCTCGTTGATACTTGCATTGTGCATGAACCTACCTTCTTACGAGGGTTATGCCGGTGGGAGTAGATAGGATGCTAAAGTAGTTGCTACGCAAAAGGGACGGGAATATGCATGGTGATGGAGACAAAGTATTTTCAAAAGACTTTTCGAAAACCCCGTCGGGTGCCACTTATGCCCGAGGGAGATAATGAGATGGCTAACCACTTGATGACGAAGTGGTGTACCGAGGCAAGTAGTGTGTTGTTTTCAAAAATGGATTGGTTTAAGTTGCGACCGTTATTCCAACCTTACATGCGCAACCACTCTACCCTTGTATGGGAAAGGGCATTATTGATTACCTAGGCTGATACTAGCTTGGAACCCGCATTACTAGTGATGGGGGAGAGTTGGTGCTCTCTCTCGGGACGGGGTCGTGCAAGTAGGGTGGCCATGACTGTTTTTATAGGGCACCGGACACACCGTTGGTACCCCGTGCTTGTGGTATGTGATGAATATGGGAGCGAGGCTCCACAATTTTAAGATGTGAAATGTTGGGCACGGGGGTTACTACCAATCGAGTGGACTCTATGTTAGTGTCGTCTAGGGAAAGATAGTGATTGGGTGCTTACCCCGGGTACTTGAGGTACCGCGGGTCGTGGATGACACGGAAGTTCCCCGGATCTTGTGGGTGAAGTGTGCAACCTCTACAGAGTGTAAAACTATTCGAATAGCCGTGTCCAGGGTCAAGGATGATACGTCTCCAACGTATCTATAATTCTTGATTGCTCCATACTATATTATCTACTGTTTTGGACTATATTGGGCTTTATTTTCCACTTTTATATTATTTTTGAGACTAACCTATTAACCGGAGGCCCGGCCCAGAATTGCTGTTTTTTTGCCTATTTCAGTGTTTTGGAGAAACATAATATCAAACGGAATGAAACCTTCGGGAACGTGATTTTCTCATCAGATAAGAAACAGGAGACTTGGACCCTCTGTCAAGAAAGCCACGGGGCGGTCACGAGGTTGGAGGGCGCGCCCCGTGCCTTATGGGCCCCTTGAAGCTCCACCGACGTACTCCTTCCTCCTATATATACCTACGTACCCCCCAAACAATCAGATACGGATCCAAAAACCTAATTCCACCGCCGCAACCTTCTGTACCCACGAGATCCCATCTTGGGGCTTGTTTCGGAGCTCCGCCGGAGGGGGCCATCATCATGGAGGGCTTCTACATCATCATAGCCTCTCTGATGAAGTGTGAGCAGTTTACCTCAGACCTTCAGGTCCATAGTTAGTAGCTAGATGGCTTCTTCTCTCTTTTTGGATCTCAATACAATGTTCTCCCCCTCTCTCGTGGAGATCTATTCAATGTAATCTTCTTTTTGCGGTGTGTTTGTTGAGACCAATGAATTGTGGGTTTATGATCAAGTCTATCTATGAACAATATTTGAATCTTCTCTGTATTCTTTTATGTATGATTGGTTATCTTTGCAAGTCTCTTCGAATTATCAGTTTGGTTTGGCCTACTAGATTGGTTTTTCTTGAAATGGGAGAAGTGCTTAGCTTTGGGTTCAATCTTGCGGTGTCCTTTCCCAGTGACAGAAGGGGCAGCAAGGCACGTATAGTATTGTTGCCATTGAGGATAACAAGATGGGGTTTTTATCATATTGCATGAAACTATCCCTCTACATCATGTCATCTTGCTTAAGGCGTTACTCTGTTTTTAACTTAATACTCTAGATGCATGCTGGATAGCGGTCGATGAGTGGAGTAATAGTAGTAGATGCAGGCATGAGTCGGTCTACTTGTCTCGGACGTGATGCCTATATACATGATCATACCTAGATATTCTCATAACTATGCTCAATTCTGTCAATTGCTCAACAGTAATTTGTTTACCCACCGTAGAATACTTATGCTCTTGAGAGAAGCCACTAGTGAAACCTATGGCCCCCGGGTCTATTCTCATCATATCAATCTCCATCACTTTATTATTTCTTTGCTTTTTTACTTTCCCTTTTACTTTTTACCTTACATCTCTATATCAAAAATACCAAAAACATTATCTATCATCTCTATCAGATCTCACTTTCGTAAGTGACCGTGAAGGGATTGACAACCCCTAATCGCGTTGGTTGCGTTGAGATATTTGTTTTGTGCAGGTACGAGGGACTTGCATGTAGCCTCCTACTGGATTGATACCTTGGTTCTCAAAAACTGAGGGAAATACTTACGCTACTTTGCTGCATCATCCTCTCCTCTTCGGGGAAATCCAACGCAGTGCTCAAGAGGTAGCAAGAAGAATTTCTTGCGCCGTTGCCGGGGAGTCTACGCAAAAGTCAACATACCAAGTACCTATCACAATTCCTTATCCCTCACACTACATTATTTGCCATTTGCCTCTCGTTTTCCTCTCCCCCGCTTCACCCTTGCCGTTTTGTTTGCCCTCTCTTTTCCGCTTGTCTTTTTCTCACCTGCTTGTCGTTATGGCTAGTCCCTTATCCACTCCGTTATCCCCCGAGTTTGAAGTCGTTCACTTCAAACAAAGACAAGGAGAAAACTTAAAAGATGCCTGGTTGAGAATAATGGAGTCTTATCGTAATTGTACCTTTGAAGTTAATCTGAGAATTTTTCTTCGCAATTTTTATGTTGGGTTAAGTATGTCTCATAGACAACTTTTGGACTGTGTTGCTAAAGGCAACTTTATTGGAATTGATCCCCATATTGCGCTTGAAATTATAGAAGGTATAGTGGGAACACTACCTCAACAAAAGGGGGCTCATCCCAACAAGGAAGAGACACAAGTTTTTGAAAAGATTTGTGAAGTTACTAAGATCTTACAAAAGTCTCTTGAACCACTTAAGAACGTTAGTGGAAATATCCACCGCATGAAGATGTTGATTACTCTTTGCAATAAGCGGTTGGATTCTTTAGATCTAAAAATTTCAGAATATGAAGGGAAACGTAAAGAGCCTCCCGGATTCGAGCTTGATCCTGCTAAAAAGTTGAAAACTAAAGATGGCAATACCTAGATCTATCCTTGCTTTTATGCCTAGCTAGGGGCGTTAAACGATAGCGCTTGTTGGGAGGCAACCCAATTTTATTTTTAGTTTTTTGTTTGTTTTTGCTTCCGTTTAGGAATAAATAATCCATCTACCTGTTGTTTAGATGTGGTTTTGTGTTTTAATTAGTGTTTGTGCCTAGCTAAACCTATAGGATCTTCTTGGATGATAGTTATTTGATCTTGCTGTAATTTCCAGAAACTTTCTGTTCACGAAAACAATTGTCAAAAACCACCAAAACGTGATAAAATACTGATTCCAATTGCTTCTGATCAATAAACAAATTGTCTACGTCATCCTGCTTTGGTAGATGTTTTGGAGTTCCAGAAGTTTGCGTCAGTTACAGATTACTACAGACTGTTCTGTTTTGACAGATTCTGTTTTTCGTGTGTTGTTTGCTTATTTTGATGAATCTATGGCTAGCAAAATAGTTTATAATCCATAGAGAAGTTGGAATACAGTAGGTTTAATAGCAATATAAATAAAGAATGAGTTCATTACATTATCTTGAAGTGGTCTTTTGTTTTCTTTCGCTAACGGAGCTCACGAGATTTCTATTGAGTTTTGTGTTGTGAAGTTTTGAAGTTTTGGGCGAAATCTTTTGATGGATTATGGAACAAGGAATGGCAAGAGACTAAGCTTGGGGATGCCCATGGCACACCCAATATAATCCAAGGACACTAAAAAGTCAAAGCTTAGGGTGCCCCGGAAGGCATCCCCTCTTTCGTCTACTTCCATCGGTAATTTTACTTGGAGCATTATTTTTATTCACCACATGATATGTGTTTTCCTTGGAGCGTCTTGTATGATTTGAGTCTTTTCTTGTTAGTGTGCCACAATCATCCTTTCTGTACACACCTTTTAAGAGAGCCATACATGAATTGGAATTTGATAGAATACTCTATGTGCTTCACTTGTATCTTTTGAGCTTTATAGTTTTGCTCTAGTGCCTCACTTATATCTTTTAGAGCACGGTGGTGGATTTGTTTTATAGAAACTATTGATCTCTCATGCTTAACTTAGATTATTTTGAGAGTCTTAAATAGCATGGTAATTTGCTTAATAATAATAATATGCTTGGTATTCAAGATTTGTAAAACTTTTTTTTGAGTGCGTTGAATACTAAGAAAAGTTTGATGCTTGATAATTGTTTTGAGATATGGAGGTGATAGTATCAAAGTCATGCTAGTAGAGTAATTGTGAATTTGAGAAGTGCTTGTGCTGAAGTTGGCAAGTCCCGTAGCATGCACGTATGGTAAACGTTATGTAACAAATTTGAAACATAAGGTGTTATTTGATTGTCCTCCTTATGAGTGGCGGTCGGGGATGAGCGGTGGTCTTTTCCTACCAATCTATCCCCCTAGGAGCATGCATGTAATGCTTTGGTTTTTGATGACTTGTAGATTTTTGCAGTATGTATATGAGTTCTTTATGACTAATGTTGAGTCCACGGATTATACGCACTCTCACCCTTCCATCATTGCTAGCCTCTTCGGTACTGTGCATTACCCTTTCTCACATTGAGAGTTTGTGCAAACTTCGCCGGTGCATCCAAACCCCGTGATATGATACGCTCTTTCACACATAAGCCTCCTTATATCTTCCTCAAAACAGCCATGATAACCTATTATGGCATTTCCATAGCCATTCTGAGATATATTGCCATGCAACTTTCCATCATTCCGTTCATCATGACACATCCATCATTGTCATATTGCTTAGCATGATCATGTAGTTGACATATTATACGTCGCAAAGCCACAATTCATAATTCTTTTATACATGTCACTCTTGATTTATTGCATATCCCGGTACATCGCCGGAGGCATTCATATAGAGTCATACTTTGTTCTAGTATCGAGTTGTAATCATTGAGTTGTAAATAAATAGAAGTGTGATGATCATCATTCTCTAGAGCATTGTCCCAAGTGAGGAATAAAAAAAAGAGAAAGGCCATAAAAAAAGAGAAGGCCCAAAAAAATGAGAGAAAATGAGAGAAGGGACAATGTTACTATCCTTTGCCACACTTGTGCTTCAAAGTAGCACCATAATCATCATGATAGAGAGTATCTTGTTTTGTCACTTTCATTTACTAGTGGGAATTTTTCATTATAGAACTTGGCTTGTATATTCCAACGATGGGCTTCCTCAAATGCCCTAGGTCTTCATGAGCAAGCAAGTTGGATGCACACCCACTTAGTTTCTTTTGTTGAGCTTTCATACATTTATAGCTCTAGTGCATCCGTTGCATGGCAATCCCAACTCCTTGCATTAACATCAATCGATGGGCATCTCCATAGCCTATTGATTAGCCTCGTTGATGTGAGATTTTCTCCTTTTTGTCTTCTCCACATAACCCCCATAATCATATTCTATTCCACCAATAGTGTTATATCCATGGCTCACGCTCATGTATTGCGTGAAGGTTTATGAGTTTGAGATTATTGAAGTATGAAACAATTGCTTGGCTTGTCATCGGGGTTGTTCTTGATGAGAGCATTCTTGTGTGACGAAAATGGAGCATGACTAAACTATATGATTTTGTAGGGATAAACTTTCTTTGGCCATGTTACTTTGAGAAGACATAATTGCTTTGTTAGTATGCTTGAAGTATTATTATTTTTATGTCAATATGAACTTTTGTCTTGAATCTTTCGGATCTAAATTTCATACCACAATTGAGAAGATTTACATTGAAATTATGCCAAGTAGCACTCCGCATCAAAAATTCTCTTTTTATCATTTACCTACTCGAGGACGAGCAGGAATTAACCTTGGGGATGCCTGATACGTCTCCAACGTATCTATAATTTTTGATTGTGCCATGCTATATTATCTACTGTTTTGGACTATATTGGGCTTTATTTTTCACTTTTATATTATTTTTGAGACTAACCTATTAACCGGAGGCCCAGCCCAGATTTTTTTTGCCTATTTCGGTGTTTCAGAGAAACAGAATATCAAACAGAGTCCAAACGGAATGAAACTTTCGGGAGCGTGATTTTCTCATCGGATAAAACCCAGGAGACTTGGACCCTCCGTCAAGAAAGCCATGAGGCGGTCACGAGGGTGGAGGGCGCGCCCCCTCCCCTAGGGCGCGCCCCCTGCCTCATGGGCCCCTCGAAGCTCCACCGACGTACTCCTTCCTCCTATATATACCTACGTACCCCCAAACGATCAGATATGGAGCCAAAAACCTAATTCCACCACCGCAGCCTTCTGTACCCACGAGATCCCATCTTGGTGCCTGTTCTGGAGCTCCGTCGGAGGGGGCCATCATCACGGAGGGCTTCTACATCATCATAGCCTCTCCGATGAAGTGTGAGTAGTTTACCTCAGACCTTCGGGTCCATAGTTAGTAGCTAGATGGCTTCTTCTCTCTTTTTGGATCTCAATACAATGTTCTCCCCCTCTCTCGTGGAGATCTATTCGATGTAATGTTCTTTTTGCGGTGTGTTTGTTGAGACCGATGAATTGTGGGTTTAAGATCAAGTCTACCTATGAACAATATTTGAATCTTCTCTGAATTCTTTTATGTATGATTGGTTATCTTTGCAAGTCTCTTTGAATTATCAGTTTGGTTTGCCCTACTAGATTGGTTTTTCTTGCAATGGGAGAAGTGCTTAGCTTTGGGTTCAATTTTGCGATGTCCTTTCCCAGTGACAAAAGGGGCAGCAAGGCACGTATAGTATTGTTTCCATCGAGGATAACAAGATGGGGTTTTTATCATATTGCATGAAACTATCCCTCTACATCATGTCATCTTGCTTAAGGCGTTACTCTGTTTTTAACTTAATAGTCTAGATGCATGCTGGATAGCGGTCGATGAGTGGAGTAATAGTAGTAGATGCAGGCAGGAGTCGGTCTACTTGTCTCGGACGTGATGCCTATATACATGATCATACCTAGATATTCTCATAACTATGCTCAATTTTGTCAATTGCTCAACAACAATTTGTTCACCCACCGTAGAATACTTATGCTCTTGAGAGAAGCCACTAGTGAAACCTATGGCCCGGGTCTATTCTCATCATATCAATCTCCATCACTTTATTATTGCTTTGCTTTTTTACTTTGCCTTTTACTTTTTACATTGCATCTCTATATCAAAAATACCAAAAACATTATCTATCATCTCTATCAGATCTCACTTTCGTAAGTGACCGTGAAGGGATTGACAACCCCTAATCGCGCTGGTTGCGTTGAGCTATTTGTTTTGTGCAGGTACGAGGGACTTGGGTGTAGCCTCCTACTGGATTGATACCTTGGTTCTCAAAAACTGAGGAAATACTTACGCTACTTTGATGCATCATCCTCTCCTCTTCAGGGAAATCCAACGCAGTGCTCAAGAGGTAGCAAAGGACAGTTGGGTAACCGCTCTTGGGCTACGTCCACTTGTTTACAAACCAGTGTGTGTGTTTGGATAAGTGGGAAGAACTACTTGGGTCAAGTCAAAGGACTTGACATGATTGAGTTGGGTTGATGCTCACTCCATTTATGTTGATATCTGTAACCAGTCCCTATGGTTATTTGAATTCGTATGATGCATGTTTTACCAATTGTTGAACATGTCATAACACAACAAAACTAGCTTTCTGCAAAATTTACCTATATCATGCATTGTTGTACCCTGTTTCCAAACATGGGTTGCTTGCGAGTACATTCAAAGTACTCACTGGCTTGCCACTGGTTATTTTATTGGCCAGGCATGAAAGAACAGGATATGATGAAAAATACTTCGGTGACGAACATGCGAGCTAGGGCGCTTCCCAGTCAGAGTGCCTGTAGGGTTAAGGCAGATGGCATAGGTCCAAGTTATCGACCAAGATTTCCGTTGTGATGTTATACTCAAGACTTGACCACAACGGTCCTACTTGTGTACTACGGTATGTATAAATGTAAGACTCTTGTTATTCAGCTTCTATGTGTTCAGTGAGCATTGATCTCTGGGATCACTGTACACGTGCATTCGGTGATCACGACTTATGAATCAGGGTCCCCACAGAGATTTTGTCTCAGCAAGAATATCTCCGGCTATACTTACCGGGTTAAACAAACTGTTGATACTCTGCCTCTTATACCCCCCACACATGCGTCGGACGCCTTGACTCCCTCCCCTTGTCGCTCACCATCCCCTGCTCCGCCCGCCACCTTGCCAACTCCGGAGATGGCCTTCTACCCTTGCAACCCGCTTCCCCACCTACCTCCCGGCACCACCATCATCGTCCCTAGTCTGCTCCGTGCACATCGTGGCTACGTGGTGCTGGGTGGAGAGCTACCCATGGTCTGCGACGAGTGGGCTATCGCCACTCTAACACCTGAAGTTTCTGCAAAAGAATTTCATGGCGCCATTGCTCTGATCTCCAACTTCCTTGAAGGTCGTGGATGGTGCATCAACTACACATCCAGATTGGCCACTACTTTAATCCAATTTACTAAGGCCTGCCCCCGAGACACTAGTATTAGCAATAGTCCATATCAGATTGGTGATACTATTCTGAGGATTACTAGACAGGATAGAGGTATCAACTATCATAGTATTACTTTCACGCATGATGTTTGGATTATGTTGATGAACTACCCTCTGGTGTCCTGGGATGTTGGTGTACTTAGTCGTATTGTTTCTCCTTATGGCAGATTCTTGACGTGGAACAAAGATCCGAGAGATAAGACTAGAATTATCATCAAAATCATGGTCATGAATGTTGATAGTATTCCCATTAGCATTGTTGTTCTCCGTAACTTAGATGACGTGGGATATGGAGATTATTGGACTTGTCCAACATATATCCTTTCGCGAGAACTGATTGGGCGACAAGGTGGTCACGAAGACCCCCTCCCACCAAATGGTGGTAATCCACTTCCCCTCCCCCTGTGCATGGTGGTTTTTGGCATGATGAAGTTCTTAGCAACATCCCTATGGACCAGGTGGTTATTAATCCACATAATGAAAATCTTGGTGTACCATATGAGGATGTTCATGCTTCTCATAATGATCACGTCAATCATATGATGTAGGATAACAGTATGGTCTCTGTTGAGGGAGAGGTTGTTGCCAATGCTAATGTTCCTGTGCCAGATCAGGTTGTCAATTCTCCTTCTGCCCAGGAGGAAGGCCCATGCCATATGTCTGTACTGGACCTGACTTTATTCATTTGGAGTAGAACAGTCCAATGCAGAGCACCCAGCAAGTGCCCAGTCCTGCTTTTATCCCACAGAATGCCAACATGGATTATAATGAGCTCCCCTCATCCAGTGTCTCTCAGAATTATACATGCAACATCTCTGTTGAAGGCTTAACTGAACAAATTAATGTTCTCCAAGACATTGTGAGCAATCTGGTGACCGATGCACAGGACATTATTCCTAAGCTGGGAGGGAGCAAAATTGTGAATGCTTGTTGCAAGGTTGTGGATGTTGAAGGTTCCAATGGGACTAATAAAAGATGCTTTCTGCAAATTCAAACAGCACAAGTGCAACATGTTCCAAGAAAAATAAAGTGATCATTGATGAATCTCAAGTCTTTTCTGCCTTGAGGAGATCACCGAGCAAAGTTTTAATGAGACTATCAAACCTACCTGCAGACAGAAAATAAAAGTGATCATTGATGAATCTCAAGTCAGAACAAGTGACATAATTGCACTCCTATCTAAAGGTTTTAAGGATAAAAATGTTGTTCTTGCTGCTGAGCTGGTTGCTGGCCCCTCTCACATTGATCCACCCTCTCAACAATCCAAGAAGCAGAAGAAAAATGTTGCTATTAATCTGGTCCCACAGTTTTAAGCTACTGTGATCAAAAAAATACACCCCCTCCTCTAGAGCTACCAATGGACACTCTGCAAGCTATTGGTATAGGGCCATGTAAGTTGGCACCTCATGAAGTGTCCAGCATGGTTCTGAACTATGACAGTTCTGATGATTAAGCACTACAACTGCTTCATTGGTCTAGATGGCTCCCATAACTACTATCTCCTGGTTTTTATTTACTTGCACTTTGTTTACTACATGTTGCTGAGATGCCTGCGTGCATCAGATAATTTCATGATCTGTACTAATTGCTACCTATGGTACTTCTGCTGTAATGCTTAAATAACTTTTGATCTATGTTATCAGCATGCCCCTAGTTACTGTCAAGTTTGGACCACAAAGCTTTGTTATCTCCTCCTTCTCAAGGATCCAGTACTTGCTTCCATATGTGTAAGTGCATCTAGTGCCCCTTAGTGATTTTGGTGTATTGAAGACTTATAGGTTAAGGATCTAATGCGTTTATGAGTGTACACAGGCCTATAAGTCTATGAGGAGTTTGATATTTACAGAGAAAGTCAACCCCTAAAAATGAAGTTCTTCGACTGAAGACTTTGATATTCTGAAGACTTTCTGAAGACTTCGAAAGTGAAGAAATTGGTGTGACCTTGAAGACTTGGTATTCATTCGAGGAACATGAAGCGTGAAAACTTTTGTTTTCGTAGTTTCATTTTCTCTTTCTTGAGTCATAGGAAACATCGTACTGTTAAAGGGGGTCGAGGAAATACTAAGGAGAAAATTTCCATTCGATGCTCAACTCAAATCCTATACCTACCAATCCCTTCGAGTGAAGCCATTGGAAATCTCATACAGTTCAGTCAATTTCTTCAGTGATAGAGACGCAGTTCTTTTGGTCACTGAGGACTTTGTTCTGACTGAGGAGTTAGGAATTCGCCAGTGCGAATTGCCTACACAGTGAGGAACATGATAGCCCTGAGGAATTTGTACCTCAAATTTCCGACCGTTGCTGTGCTACGCGCTAGCTGTCCCAAAATATCTTATCCATCCAACGGTCATATCATTGAAGGGCATTTATGTCTTATCATGTCGGGCTGCTCCCTAGGCTATAAATAGCCGCCCCCTACAACCACTAGTTGGTTGGCTGCTCCGCGAGAACTTGACACTTGCCATTTGAGAGCAACCCATCCTCCGAGGACTTTGAGCAAAAATCATCAATTGAGGAAAATCCAAACCCAAACCCAAACACCTACAAACCCAAAGTGATTGAGCATCACTAAAGAGATTGATCCTGCGTGGATCCGACGCTTGTTACCTTTGAAGAATGTGCTTCTTCCAGACGGTTAGGCGTCATGGTCTAGAGCATCCAAGAGGAATTGTGGATCGCCGAGTGACCGAGTTTGTGAAGGTTCGGAAGTCACCTGAAGACTTACCACGAGTGATTGGGCGAGGACTGTGTGTCCTTAGCTCAAGGAGAATACGGTGAGGACTGTGTGTCCGGGACTGGGTGTCCTCGAGTTTAAATACTCAGCCGCTCCAACCAGATGTACAACTGAGACAGCAGTTGGAACTGGTCTACCAAATCATTGTCTTCACCAAGCCAACTGGTTCTATTTCCTCAACACTTTCATTTCCTCATTACTGTGTTGTGTGTTTGTTCATATATGTGTTTGAAGACTTTGACTGAAGACTTTCTCAATTTCCTCAGTTCAATTTCTTCAGTCTGTTTGTCTTCATTTTGTGCTATCCTGTGTTTACGCTTTCTGTACTCTGTGTTTGTCTTCGTTTCATCATGATGACCATGCATGTATTCTGCTATGTTTACTTCCAAGTACTTATTCCGCTGCTAGTAGTTCTTCGCTAAGGAATTTCCTCACTAGCAAATTCCTCAGTGAAGAATTTCATAAAAATCGCCTATTCACCCCCCCTCTAGTCGATATAACGCACTTTCAATTGGTATCAGAGCGAGGTACTCCCTTGTTCTGTGTGATTTTGGTTTAACCGCCTGGAGTTTTAGTTATGTCGACCGCAGATATGATGAAAGTGACATACCCCATCTTTGACGGTCACGAGTACCCCAAATGGAAGGCCATGATGAAGAAGCATCTCATGGCGATGAACAGCGAGCTGTGGACCGTCACTGAGATTGGTCTGACCGATCTGTGCAAGATGGCGGAAGCTGATGACATTCGCAAGTACACCCATCTCAACCTCACAGCAAAGGCTGTCATCTGCTCCAGTCTGTGTCGAAATCAGTTCAGGAACGTCATGCATCTCGATCAGGCGAAGCTTATGTAGGACCATATCTCTGATGTCTATGAAGGTCATCGAACCCGTCATGATCCTTGGTTTGAGGACTTCAAGGAATCTCTCAAGTCAATGACATTTGAACCAGAATCATCATCTTCCTCACCATGTCTTATGGCAGATGGAGAAAAGGTAACTGAATGCTATCTGTCTGAATCTAGTCATGATGAATCTGGTGATGAATTTGGACCCAGTTATGTCAAGCTTGCTTCCCTTGCTGCTAAACAACAAAGAGCTTTGGAAAAAGCTCATGAAATGCTTAGTAAGAGCAATAATATGTTGGGTGAAGAAATGGATCAGTCAAAAGCTTTGGGTGAAAGTCTTCAGAGACTTCATTCTAAGTATGACTCCCTTAAAGATCAGCTTAACTCTCTCTTATCTGATCATGGGAAGCTAAGAGTGAGTTATGAAGATCTTCAGAAGGAGCGCGATTCATTGCTTTCTCAACAAATCAGCGCTGCTCAGGAAGAATTTATTCCTCCATGTTTGAAATGCATTGAACGAGAATCTGCAAATTCCTCACCTGAATGTTCAAATGCTTCTAATGTTACAAATTCTTCACCTATCTCTGCTATCACTAATTCCTCATCTAAGGACATTGCTAGTATCACTGACGATGCAGGGCTGAAGGAATTGTACATGACAGGCATGTACAAAAGCCTCAAAGGGCATCAGACCCTTTGTGATGTGCTTAAAAAGCAGATAATCAACAGAAACCCTAGGAAAGAGGGTATTGCCTTTGAGAGGAAACTCAATGCTGATGGTACATATTGGAAGCCTGAGCAGTACCTCAAAACCTCATGGGTTGCTGCAAAGGGACCTCCAGTTGACCCATCTAATTTATCTGGCTATACATGTGAATCTTCTCATTCTTCTGATGAGTCATTTGACTCCAACTATAAACTGTTCAAAAATCAGAATGGTGAAGTATTTGCTAGATATGTTGGCACTAACTGCAGGAACGGTTCCCCTATGAAGAAAATCTGGGTTCCCAAAAAGTGCCTTGAAAGTCTTCAGGTGAATGTCCTCAAGACACCATCTGTGAAGAATAGGAACCCAGATCAAATTCTTCATATGGACCATATTCCTCAAGGGGATCAAATTCCTCACATGGATCAAAGTCCTCATATGAACATCATCGTGCTAACAACTCTGTTTCGCAGGGAAGAGCCAAGGGCTATGAATATGAGCTATATTCTTCTAATCATTATGTTCATAAGTCCTCAAAGAATTTCTCTGCTTATTCATATGCTTACCCTAACCACTCTTATGTGAAACGAAATGGTTTGGCCTCCATGCCACCATTTTCATATGGAGCTCGTAGAGTGATGAACTCTTTGCCACCCCTTCAGATGTGGGTGGTGAAGAAAAAGAACTAATCTCTTCTGCAGGGTCAGGTCTCCAGATGTACTGTAAACGTCTGAAGAATTTGTTGGGGACCTGACAAAATGCCTGAAAGGACACAGGCTAACCATGATGAAATGAACTTTCATTTCACACGTCCTCCCTCTGTTTTATTTGTCTTACTGCTTGATGAAATTGATCTGATGAATTGTGATATCATATTCTTCACTGCTGAAGTATATGAGTTCGTAAGTTGCACTAATTCATCTGCAAGATGATCAACCCAAAGCCACTGAGTGGGTACTTGATAGTGGATGTACAAATCACATGACTGGTGACAGGAATCTGTTGATGGATGCTCCTTTATCGTCATCACATCTGAAGCATATCATCTTCGCTGATAAAAGCAAAAGTCAGGTATTGGGTCCAGGTAAAGTTGCTATCACAAAGGATCGACACATGGACAAAGTCATGCTTGTTGAGTCCTTAGGATACAACCTTATGTTTGTCTCAATGCTTTGTGATCTTGATATGGTTGTTGTCTTTGGCAAGTATCGTTGTGTTGTGATTATGGAAGCTGAAAATTCCGAAGTCTTCGAAGGCTTTAGGAGAGGTGACTTGTATATTGTTGATTTCTCTGCAGATTCACAACCAGCCGTGTGCCTACTTGCAAAAGCTTCAGAAGGATGGCTATGGCATCGAAGACTTGGTCATGCAGGCATGAGGAATTTGCACACGCTTGCGAAGAAGAATCATGTTATTGGCATTGAGAATGTCAAATTCCTCAAGGACCACTTATGCGGTGCCTATGAAGCTGGAAAGATGACCAAGGCCAAGCATCCAGCAAAAACCATCATGACCACTACTCGACCATTCGAATTGCTTCACATGGATCTCTTTGGTCCCAATCATTATTCTTCTGTTTCAAATGAAGCATCTCAATATGGCTTTCTTATTGTTGATGATTACTCTCGTTACACATGGGTACACCTTGTTACTTACAAACATGAAGTGCAGGAAGTCTTCAAACGATTTTCCTCGAGGGCTTCAACCAACTTTGGTGTGAAGATCAAGCACATCAGAAGTGACAATGGCACTGAGTTCAAGAATCCGGGTCTCGATGACTATCTTGATGAACTTGGTATTACTCATGAGTTATCTGCTCCTTATACTCCTCAACAGAATGGCGTCGTGGAGCGCAAGAACAGGACTCTTGCTGAGATGGCTTGCACTATGCTCGATGAGTACAAAACCCCTCGTCGCTTCTGGGTTGATGCAATTGATACTGCGTGCCATGTCATCAACAAAGTATATCTTCACAAATTCTTAAAGAAGACTGCCTATGAACTCCCCACTGACAAGAATCCCAATGTGAGTTATTTCAAAGTCTTCGGTGCTAAATGCTGGATTAGAGATCCTCATCACAACTCTAAATTTACACCGAAAGCACATGAAGGTTTTATGCTTGGTTACGGAAAGGACTCGCACACCTACAGAGTCTTCAACAATGTTCTTCACAAGATTGTTGAAACTGTAGATGTGCGGTTTGATGAAACTAATGGCTCGCAAAGAGAGCACCTACCTTCTGTGTTAGATGAACTAACACCTGAGGATTCTATCAAGCATAAGGCTACTGAAGATGTCATTCCTACTGAAGAATCTGCTGAAGAAGTCATTCCAGAACATGAAGAATGTCGAGCTGACACACCTGAAGAAAATGCTGAGGAAATTGACACTGAAGAAAATTATCAAATTCCTCAACGACAACCAGCTCACCCTCGCGTTGCAAAAGAAGTGCAAGTGGAGAAGATCATCGATGACATTAGAGCACCAGGTCCTCTCACACGCTCAAAAGCTTCACATCTATCTAACTTTTGTGCGCACTTTGCTTTTGTCTCTATCACAGAGCCCACTAAGGTAGATGAAGCATTTCTGGAGCCTGAGTGGATTCAGGCCATGCAAGAAGAATTACATCAGTTCAAGCTCAACAACGTCTGGGAACTGGTAAATCGTCCCGATCCTCGCAAGCATAACATCATTGGCACAAAGTGGATCTATCGCAACAAGCAAGATGAAAATGGTGTTGTGGTGAGGAATAAGGCACAACTAGTAGCTCAAGGCTACACACATGTTGAAGGAGTTGATTTCGATGAAACTTTTGCACCTGTTGCTAGACTTGAGGCTATTCGAATATTACTTGCTTATGCTAACCATCATGATATCATCTTATATCAAATGGATGTGAAAAGGGCATTCCTCAATGGTAAGCTTGAGGAAGAAGTATATGTTGCTCAACCTCCAGGTTTTGAAGATCCAGAACATCCTGACAAAGTCTTCAGACTCAACAAGGCCATCTATGGCCTCAAACATGCCCCACGGGCATGGTATGATACATTGAAGGAATTCTTCATGAAGAAAGGCTTCACACCCGGTTCACTCGATCCTACTCTCTTTACTAAATCTTATGATGGTGAACTATTTGTGTGCCAAATATATGTTGATGATATTATCTTTGGCTGTACTGACCAACGTTATAGTGATGAATTTGCCTATATGATGAGTGAAGAATATCAAATGTCTATGATGGGAGAGTTGAAATTCTTCTTAGGTCTTCAAATTCGTCAACAACGCAATGGCATATTCATATCTCAGGAGAAATACCTCAAGGATGTCCTGAAGAAATTCGGCATGCAAGATTGCAAAGGCATCAAAATTCCTATGCCCACAAATGGTCATCTATGCACTGATGAAAATGGTATTGACTTCGATCATAAGGTATACCGCTCCATGATTGGCTCTTTATTGTACTTATGTGCATCTAGGCCAGATATAATGCTTAGTCTTTGCATGTGTGCCCGATTTCAAGCTGCACCGAAGGAATCACACCATAAGGTTGTGAAGCATATTCTTCGATATGTAGCTCACACACCAACACTAGGATTATGGTATCCCAAGGGCTCGGATTTTGATCTCATTGGATATTCTGACTCTGGCTATGCTGGTGACTGTGTGGACCGCAAGTCAACATCTGGTACTTGTCATTTCCTCAGACGATCCTTGGTCTGTTGGTCCTCGAAGAAACAGAACTGTGTATCACTGTCTACTGCTGAAGCTGAGTACATTGCTGCTGGTTCTTGCTGTGCTCAACTGCTATGGATGAAGCAAACACTCAAGGACTATGGCGTCAACGTGAAGAATGTGCCTCTCCTTTGTGACAATGAGAGTGCCTTCAAGATTGCTCATAACCCAGTTCAGCACTCGAAGACAAAGCACATTCAGATTCGTTATCATTTTCTCCGTGATCATGTGTTGAAGGGCGACATTTCTATTGAGCATGTGAAGACTGAAGAACAGCTAGCCGATATCTTCACTAAGCCCTTGGATGAGAAGAGATTTAGCAAGTTGCGGTGTGAGCTAAATATATTAGAGTCTTCGAATGTACTTTGTAAAGGCACTCATCCTAACACTTATGCAAAATTGATGACTTAGATGTGCGACACATGAAGAAACGTTTTTCTTCAATCAATGAAGAATAACACTCTAAGTGTGAAGAAATTAATGAAGAATTTGATTCTCAGAACCCTACGACAATTGTACGCAGTGTCTGAAATCATCATTCTTATACGGTGGGTCACGCCACCACAAAAGTTGAAAATCTTCAATTTGAGTTTTTCCTCAGTTTTGAAATTCCTCAGCGGTTCAAATTCTTCAACTTGCAAAATCTTCACTTGTGCCGTCGTTTTTCTTCATTGGCTATATTTATATATGAGTTTATGTCCTCTACAACATTCACTAATAGCTATTTCTTCAAGTTGGTTTTTCTGCTAAGTGAATGTGATCGGACCCTTCCCCTCTATGCTATACTCAATCCAATCTATTCACAAATTCTTCATGTGCGTTCTAATTGAAACTCATTCAAAATCTTCACTGTGTCCTTGTCAGCTGAAGAAATTGCGAACGGAACGTTAAAACTAATCTTATCCTAATTTTCGGTTTTTGCCGCTCAATCCGCTCCGCATCCCACGATGCATTATTTAATTCACCCACGATCTTACACGAGCTCCACTACACAGTACGTGGGTGACACATGTCGTGAGAAGGAGAATGGTCAGGGGCACATTCGTCCCAAAATCTTCGGGGAACAGTTTTTCACTGCCTCTATAAATACCCTCGCCCCTTCCTCACTTATTTTACTCCGCTCAATCTCTCTCTCCCGCTTGAGCTTCTCAAACCCTAGCGCCGCCGCTACTCCATCATCGCCGGTGAGGAAGAGCTTAACTGCCTCGACCTCGTCGCCGTCGTACTCGCGCCGACCGCGGAAATCTTCACCTCCGCCGCCGCCGTAGACGTCTTCCTCCGCCAAGTTAGGGCGTGGAAGATCTACACCGACGAACTCCACTGTTTCACCTCTCTGTTCGTCGTGTTCTTCATTCAGGGTAATTAAAAGTTACTTTTACTGCCCTCTTTGATTCAAAAATTTTCTACAAAATCTTCAAAGGTGTTTTTATTCTTCAAATCTTCACACACAAAGCACCTCACATGTCAACTGTTCTTGATTCATTTCCCTAAGCATCATTTTCTTCAAGATTCTTCAATTGTGTGGATCTTTGATCTATACAACTCTGGAACCTAAGATAAAGCGCGCTTAGTGAAATTCTTCAAGACGCATCTGGTCAAATTCCTCACACTTGTTCTTTTTGAAAAACCCTCTGAGAATGCATATGACCTCTCCAAATTCCTCGCAACTATACTCTGTTCACAGGTACACATGTCCGCTGCTGAATCATTAGGTTCTCATCAACTTAACTCATTTGCAGCGTTCCTCGAAGAAAAGTTGCACACTTCTTCAGAAAATTCGATTGTTCAAATTCCTCAACTGATGAAAATGGCTGACGGAAAAAGGCCACAGAAAGGAGGAAAGAAGCCTGAGGTCATGACTGCTTTTGAAATCCCTGAGGACATCTATAAAGATTATTGCACGCCTGATGAAGCCAAGTTTGGAAAAGAAGATAAAAATCAGCGCAAGGTGCGCATTCAGAGGATAGAACGAAGATGGGCACGTGAATGGAGGGAGTACGGATACGTCACTTCAAAGTACATGAAGAAATTCGCACTGAATCCTCCATGCCCAAGAGTCCCATTGGCACCTGGCCAAGTGGCTGATCCCACTAGCGTCAAACGCGATGAGGATTTTCCTGAGGAATGGGAAAAGCGCCAAGTCAAATTGGCAAGACAGGCCAGAGAAGCAGTGAAGAAATTCAATGAAAATTTTGCTGCTGCTGCTGCCACTGAGGCCTCTGTCAAGCCACGGAAATCTATGCCAAAGAAGCCCGCTCGAAAGCCAAGTGCTTCACCCTGAGTTGCGCCCTGACGGCCAGGAACTTCAAAATCTTCAAAGCAAATTCCTCATGCTGCTCCTGCTCCACCAAAGTCCTCAGCACCTCCTCCACAATCCTCAGCTGTTCCGACAAAGTCCTCAGCACCTGTGCACCTGGCCTCGTGCCAAAGGACTGCAGGCATCTCTATTGCCTCTGGTGTCTCAGCAAGTTCCTCAGCTGCGCCAAATTCCTCATCTGGCCCAACTCTGCTGAAGACTAAAGCAACTGCTGGACGAGGTTCTCGGCCAAGCCCTAAGAAGAAGCAGGTTGTCTTTCATGTGCCGTCTGAAGTAGATGAGGCTGATGAAGAAGAACTTGCAGAAATCATCAGGGACGGACAAGAAAGGGCCGCTAGAGCCAAAGGCACACCTGTGCCACTGCTGCTGGATCCAAGGGCGATCCTCGATTATATTGATCTCTGGCATAGGATGCAAACACACCTATGCCTGACTTGAAGTTGACACCTGGCCAAAGTCACATGCTGACTCACTTCATCCAAGAGGAGAAGTGGAAGTATGATAGGGCCAGAGAGATCAGGAAATCATAATACAGAAAAGAGAAACTGCTAAAGAAAAATGTTGTCAAGATGAAACCTGAAGAACTCATCAAGATGCTGGCCGACATCAAAGCCCTCAGCGACAAATTTGACTCCTACTATGCTGATTGGAAGGGAGCCAAAGTCAGGTTTGTGAAACTGACTGAAAATTTCACCACTGTTGCAGCCCCATCGCAACAATAAGTTCCTCAAGCTGAAGCTTCTGCTCAGCCAACTGAAGAACATGCCAGCACCGCTGATGATTTTCAAGCTGCTGAAGAGAATGCTAGTTCCAGGGCTGATGACTCCATTCTAGCCACTGAAGAAATTGTCAGGGCATCCACTAGAGGTGCGCCTGAAGAAACTGAAGAAACCAGGGCAACTGCATCAGTTGCGCCTGAGGAAATTCAACCAGATTCCTCAGCTCCACCTGCGCCTACACCGACTCCTATTCTTCCATCTGCATCAGATGTGAAGAAGACCAAGGCTGCAGAGCGAGCTGCAGTGAAGAAAAGAAAAGCATCAAGTGCTTCAGAATCTTCAGTTCCAAAGAAGATGAAGCCTATGACCAGCTCGTTTGAGAATCCCATTGATGATGTTCCAATTTCAACCATGCCATCAAAGGACCTTGTTCCTTTTGGTGAAGATTATGAGATCCCAAGCGGATCTGATGAAGAAACTCCATCTGCGGCTTCGTCAGAACAGATTGATGAGGAAATTGAAGTGGACACAATCCCTTCAAAACCAGTGGTATCATCACCTATGCCTCAGTTTACTGCTGAAGAGGCTGGTGTCGAAGAAATTGATGATGAAGATGTGGACATTGGAAGCACAACTCCAGTGATGAATGACGAATTTTGGGAAAGTCAGCACCCAAATTCTCCACTCTTCACCCCACTGCAGCAAATCCCTCACTCACCTGCACCAACAGTTCAACTGGGCTCTGAAGAAACTCATCCCACTACATTTGTGCATGAAGAAATTCCAGCCACTAGTGCTGAAGAAACTGCTGCTGCTGAAAATGTGACTGCACCTGAGGAGGAACCAGAAATTCCTCAGCCTGAAGAACCTGAGATTGCGATTCCTGAGGTAGTGGTGCAACTCACTGACACTCCTCTGCCAAAGCCAAAGGATCCGTTCTCAAGGAATCAAAAGTTCAAGGCTGAAGACTTCTTTGGTGAGCATGTATTATTCACATAATACAACCCCCATGACTCTGCCGCCAACGATGCCAAGCAAAATCCTCAAGCCACAGCACCCAGGGTGATGACTGATCGTGAGTTACTCCTTAGTCTTCATCAGAAGGTTGATCACAATCACAAATGGGTCAAGCGTCAGTTTGGTTCAATTCTTCACAACATGACTCCAACAAACAATGCAGTGAAGAAAAACCACTACTACCTTCATGAAACCCTCAACCGCACCTGGGCTATTCTGTCTCATGTTTACAACGCCGAAGATCTGAAGAAAATGGGTCTCAAAGAAGAGTTTGCCTGGTCTGCACCTCCTTCGAAGAAATTCAAGAAGGTCCAGGTTCCTTCTTTGGTGGCCAGTTCCTATTCTTCATCGCGCGCCACTGATGAACATGAAGACTTGGACGACACTGCGGCAGGCCCTACTTCAACTACCGACCCCAACAACGTTGGCGCTCCTTCATCAACTTGATTATCTTCAGGGGCGTTAGTCATCAGTTTCGATCCTTTTGGTCATTCGATGACAAAGGGGGAGAAATCTGAGTTAGTCTTCAAGCGGGTCTATTATAGGGCGTTTTTTTGCTAAGTTACAACTCTCGTTCTTCCGTAACTTTTATTGGATCGAGTTGTAATCTTAAACCCGATGGTGCTCTGATACTTTTGATGCACTGCGCTCCTCGTTAATATTATTGCACGTATGCTGAATTTCATAAGGCACCATATTTCACCATGCATTTCAAATTCTTCATATTATCTATCAAATGCATGTATGAATTACAAGATATAGGGGGAGATCTCCATGATTCATCTCTTCAAGTGTGCATTGCTTCAAAAGCAAATTCCTCACTATGCACAACTTCTGGGGGAGTTCTTCTATATCTTGCAATCAAATTCCTCGATATCAGTTTTTACACTTCATATATTTATCCCCGTTGAAAACTTAATCTATATTGTCATCAATCACCAAAAAGGGGGAGATTGTAAGTGCATCTAGTGCCCCTTAGTGATTTTGGTGTATTGAAGACTTATAGGTTAAGGATCTAATGCGTTTATGAGTGTACACAGGTCTATAAGTCTATGAGGAGTTTGATATTTACAGAGAAAGTTGACCCCTAAAAATGAAGTTCTTCGACTGAAGACTTTGATATTCTGAAGACTTTCTAAAGACTTTGAAAGTGAAGAAATTGGTGTGACCTTGAAGACTTGGTATTCATTCGAGGAACATGAAGCGTGAAGACTTTTGTTTTCATAGTTTCATTTTCTCTTTCTTGAGTCATAGGAAACATCGTACTGTTAAAGGGGTTCGAGGAAATACTAAGGAGAAAATTTCCATTTGATGCTCAACTCAAATCCTACACCTACCAATCCCTTCGAGTGAAGCCATTGGAAATATCATACAGTTCAGTCAATTTCTTCAGTGACAGAGACGCAGTTCTTCTGGTCACTGAGGACTTTGTTCTGACTGAGGAGTTAGGAATTCGCCAGTGCGAATTGCCTACATAGTGAGGAACATGATAGCCCTGAGGAATTTGTACCTCAAATTTCCGACCGTTGTTGTGCTACGCGCCAGTTGTCCCAAAATATCTTATCCATCCACCGGTCATATCATTGAAGGGCATTTATGTCTTATCACGCCGGGCTACTCCCTAGGCTATGAATAGCCTCCCCCTACAACCACTAGCTGGTAGGCTGCTCCGCGAGATCTTGACACTTGTCATTTGAGAGCAACCCATCCTCCGAGGAATTTGAGCGAAAATCATCAAGTGAGGAAAATCCAAACCCAAACCCAAACACCTACAAACCCAAAGTGATTGAGCATCACTAAAGAGATTGATCCTGCGTGGATCCGACGCCTGTTACCTTTGAAGACTGTGCTTCTTCCAGACGGTTAGGCGTCATGGTCTAGAGCATCCAAGAGGAATTGTGGATCGCCGAGTGATCGAGTTTGTGAAGGTTCGGAAGTCACCTGAAGACTTACCACGAGTGATTGGGCGAGGACTGTGTGTCCTTATCTCAAGAAGAATACGGTGAGGACTGTGTGTCCGGGACTGGGTGTCCTCGAGTTTAAATACTCAGCCGCTCCAACCAGATGTACAACTGAGACAGCAGTTGGAACTGGTCTACCAAATCATTGTCTTCACCCAGCCAACTGGTTCTATTTCCTCAACACTTCCATTTCCTCATTACTGTGTTGTGTGTTTGTTCATATCTGTGTTTGAAGACTTTGACTAAAGACTTTCTCAATTTCCTCAGTTCAATTTCTTCAGTCTGTTTGTCTTCATCTTGTGCTATCCTGTGTTTACGCTTTTTGTACTATGTGTTTGTCTTCATTTCATCATGATGACCATGCATGTATTCTGCTATGTTTACTTCTTCGCTAAGGAATTTCCTCACTAGCAAATTCCTCAGTGAAGAATTTCATAAAAATCACCTATTCACCCCCCTCTAGTCGATATAACGCACTTTCAATATGGTTACTTTCAGCAGTATTTTCATTATGGTGATCATGTTGTGCTACTTCACAATATGGCAGGAAGTACTTTGACCCTCTATGATCATGAGTAGACAATGGAATATTCTTAACTGGAATGTTAGGGGTATCAACTCCACTGCTAGATGGAATGATATTAGGCAGAAAATAGATGAAAGTTCTTGCTGCACATGACTTTCCAAGAAACTAAAAGAGAGCTATTTGATTCCACTTATTTAAAGAGCTTTTGCCCCAAAACATTCAATCAATTCTACTACTCTGCTTCTAATGGTAACTCTGGAGGTCTCATAACTATTTGGAATGCCAATTTACTGAAAGGGAAGGTGATTTCTCAGAACTACTTTCAGATCACTATTTAATTCTCATCTAATCTTGATAACACCACCTGGTACCTTGCAAATGTTTATGGACCAAATTCTGCTGAGGGCAAATAGGAGTTTATTGACTTGATGATGAGCTTGAACACCCAACATACTTAACTCTCGATGATTTTGGGTGACTTTAACTTCATTAGTGGCCCTGAGACTAGAAACAAACCTGGTGGAGATCCTCAAAGTATGATGAATTTCAATAATATCATCATCAATCTTGATTTCGTTGAAATTCCCCTCAAAGGAAGATCATTTAATTGGAGCAACAACCAAGACTGACCTCTACTTGAAAAACTGGATTGGGTGTTTACTAGCTCACAATGGACTGCCATCCACCCTTCTACCATGGCCATTCCACTTGCTAGGATTACTTCTGACGATGTTCCAATCAAGATTCAGATTGATAGTAGCATTCCTAAAAGATAGATTTTCAGATTTGAAGAATTACGGACTGAATCCAATGGTTTTATTGAAATAATAGAGGACCACTGGAAAAACTCAACCTACTTCTCAGACTCTGCAAAGAATATTAGTGCAAAATTCACGGCCCTTAGAAGAGGATTGAAAAAATGGAGTAAGAAGTTTTCTCAACTTAGTAAAACCATTGACATTTTTTTCTTCCATGTGAAAATGCTAGATGGCATTGAAGATCAAAGAGCTCTCTCTAGAATGGAATATAACTCCAGGAGAATATTGATTGCACATACCAATAAACTCCTAGAGGCAAAAAGAATCTACTGGAGGATTAGAGCTAATATCAGATGGGCTAATCTTGGTGATGAAAACACAAAATTCTTTCATGCAATTGCCACCCAGGTTTCCACACATAATTACATCACATTTCTCAAAACTACTGATAATTTATATGTGCAGGATCATGATCATAAAGTAGCTATATTATGGGCCTCTTTTAAGGAGAGAATTGGTACCTCCATAGATACATCTCAAAACTTTGATATGTCGCATCTAGCAATGGATAATAACTTGCGGGATTTGGATAATCCTTTCTCCAAGGAAGAGATAGATGACATTATTAAACATATGCACCAGTTCCAGATGGCTTTAATGGTCTCTTTATGAAGAAATGATGGCACATAATCAAAGAGAGCTTCTACAACTTCATTGAGGATTTCTATAATGAGAAGGTCAAGTTGGAACCAATCAATACTGCCTATATCACTCTCATTCCAAAGAATGACCAGCCAAAAACTCCCAATGATTACATGCCTATTTCATTGGTAAGTATGCCCACTAAGATACTTACTAAGCTCCTAGATAATAGGGACCAACCTATTATCATCCCAAGAGTGAGAAAACACCAGTATGGCTTTATCAAATCAAGAAACATCCACGACTATCTTGCATGTAGTTTTGAATACCTTCATATGTGCCATAAGTCTAAAAAAGAAATCATTATCTTCAAGATAGACTTTGTAAATGCATTTGATAAGGTGGATCATAATGCAATTTTGGTGGAGAGACTATTGTTCAATGGTGATCTTCCTAGTTATCCAACAAAGGTAGGATCCTTTTGGTGGAGAGACTATTGTTCCATTCTAGAAATTTTCTAATAGATGACAGTCTGCAGTGCTGGAACTAGGGAAACTATTGCTTTGTGGTATGAAAAATGGGCTGGTGATACCCTGGAAACCACTATGCCTCACCTACACTCATATGCTAGGAACAAGCAAATCACCCTATCACAGGCCACCAATCTGGATGATGATAATTTCTATGATATGTTTCATCTTCCTATGTCATCCATTGCAGTCCAACAGAGTCTTGTTGTACGAGAGATGATCAATGGTAGAGCCAGAAATCAATCTCCTGACATATGGCAGTTTTATTGGGGTGGCACCAAATACTCCAATAAAAGGATTTATCTGGAATACATTGGAAATCCACCTGATGCCCCCAAACCATTTCAATGGACATGGAAGTCAAATTCTCTTCCTAAAAAAAGTTTTTCTTTTGGCTACTACTCCAAGACAGACTTAACACCAGAGACCTCCTTGTGAGGAAAAAACTTTCATATTGAGAGTAGTATCCTCTATGATGATGATCCCAATGAGCAACTCATCCACTTATTTTTCAGTTGCGATTTTAGCCACAATTTTTGATTAGCCATTGGATTTCAATGGAACACTGATCTTGATCTGGTGGAGATGCTTATGGAGGGTAAGAATCATAATAACATATGTTGCTTTAAAGAATGCCTAATTGCAGGATGTTGGAGCATTTGGAAGCATAGAAATGGTGTCATATTTGATCATCAGACCAGGAACATCAATCACTTTATTACTAGTTTCAAGGAGCATTGTCAAATGATCATAAAAAAAGCTAGACCTAGTTTGAAAGAAGGGATGGAATCTTGGTTAGACTACTTGTACACTGTCAATGATTGACACTCTTGTACAGCCATATGTAATTGTCCCACCTGATTAATGAAAATAGAGTTACAGTGGGGACCTTCCCTACTATGTTTGCTAAAAAAATTGATAGAAAAGCGCATAGTTATGAAGATATCTAAGGCAATGATCATGCATATATGCAACACATCCGAGAAAAGTAGACCGACTCCACACATCGACCACTATCCAGCATGCATCTAGTGTATTAAGTTAACAAGAATGGAGTAACGCCTTAAGAAAGATGACATTATGTAGAGGGATACATCCAATCAATATGAACAAACCCCATCTTTTTATCCTTAATGACAGCAATACAAATACGTGTCATGTCCCTTTCTGTCACTAGGATTGAGCACCGCAATATTAAACCCATTACAAAACGCCTCTCCCATTGCAAGAAAAATCAATCTAGTAGGCCAAACCAAATCAATAGATCGAAGAGAAATACTAAGCTATATAAATCATGCATAAAAGAGTTCAGAGAGGACTCAAATAATATTCATAGATAATCTGATCATAAACTCACAATTCATCATGTCTCAACAAATGCACCGCAAAAGAAGATTACATCGAATAGATCTTCAAGAATGTCGAGGAGAACATTGTATTGAAGATCAAACAAAGAGAAGAAGCCATCTAGCTACTAGCTATGGACCCGTAGTTCTGTGGTAAACTACTCACACATCATCGATAAGGCAGCAAGGTTGATGTAGAAGCCGTCGGTGATCGAATCCCCCTCCAACAGAGTACCGAAAAAAGGTCACCAGGTAGGATCTCACGAAGACAGAAACTTGTGGCGGTGGAAAAGTATTTTTGGTGTGCCCTCTGGTCTTTGGAAAATATTTGGGTATTTATAAAAGATAAATTAGGGTTGGAAGTGTCGTGGGGGCCCACAAGCTAGGGGGCGCCCCCCTGGGTCCCGCCTTCTGAGCTTGTGGCCATCTTGTGGCTCTTCTAGCCACCTCCCGAAGCTTCTATGGTCCTTGTTGTCTAAGAAAAATCATCAAAAAGTTTCTTTCCATTTGCGTCTTGTCTCGGCCTGAAACATTGAGAATCTTGGTTTTTAAATTCCAGTAAATCCTAAACTCACCCAAAAATCATGGAACTTGGCATGGTTTCATGAGAAGGCACATATTTGTCGTGGTAAAAAATCATCCAATTTGAGACAAGGCGCACGCATTAATAGCCAACATAGGCCCTTTGGAACAAATAGCTGACACGTTACTATCACGAACGGTTGTATTTGTTGTACAGTGTGTGTTCATGTAACCATTTAAGTGCGGCCATGCGTCCCTCTTTTGATTGGAGAGTGCTACCTCTGTCCTGGTTCATTGGTCCTCTTTGTATTTTGTGCCAAAATTTAACCATATGTTGTTGCGTGCGTGCAGCTGTTTGATTGGACAAGACGAGTGCGAGAAGTCCACCGTGCAGGCTTCACAGGACGTGTGCGAGCAGTCCATTGCGTAGACACAATGGGACGCATGTGACCTATCCACCGCGCATGCTCGACGGGACACGTATGAGCAATCCATCGTGCATGCTCACTAGGAAGCGAGCTCTTTGACCTCCATCCACCAGCTGCCCACCTCGCTCACAACTTCTCCATTAATGGCGGCCGAGCCGCTGTTTAATATGTGGTTAAAGCACCTGGATAGAGGGTGTTTGCTTGTGACCCCATCGCCCCACTCAATGTTAGCATTTGCTTTGTTCTTGCCTCGTTGAGAATGTGATTTTCGCTTGTTTTCAACTCATATTTTGGATAATTTAAAATACCACATGCGGCATCGAATAATATGAAGACAAATTACAATGGCTGGATAACACGACGAAAAATTTAAAATGGCGCAGATAATAAGTGTGTTACATATTTTGGATAATTTAAAATGCGACATGCGGCTACGCCCGAAAGACACAGGGGCAATGGAAGAAGGAAATCATAGACAACGATCTGGGTTGCTACTATGTGTAATCCCCGATGGATCGCCGGCGAGGAGTTCCTCCAGCTCCTTCAAATCCTCACGACTTTGCTTGACAGCAGCCACGGATTCCTCCGCCTGCAGCTCACACTCGATGCGGAGCTTCCTCCAGGCACTGCTCTGCTCATACAGCTTCTGCCAACTAGCGGCCTCCTCCTCCTTCTTGGTAAGCTCCTTGAGGAGCTTTGCATTATCACCCATGAGTTACACGATGAGGCCGATCTCTTTCTCAACTGAGGCACCGCTAATCTTGAGCAGCTTCACCGAGCAGTCGACCAGCTACTGCAACTTAATTAGCCCAACGAGACTGTCGTCGTCGCTGGCCAATGACTTCAGCATTGTCAACTTGTCGTGTTCGCCGACGTAGCGAGTGCGCTTGTGAGAGCCCTCACCTGCCGGTGAGAGCTTGTTCGAGGGCTCCACGGCATGCCAGGACATCTCTGCTGCGGCTGCCGCCTTGGTCTTTGCTCCTATCGGTCAACCTTCTAACACCCCATTATATGTTGACCCGAAACTCCTCCTACCAGTCATGGAGGAACGACTTGACATGAAACACCTATTTCTTGGGTGATTAGGAGAGGAATTTTGTAGTAATTTTCGTGTGAGTAGTTTTTATAGCCCAGTGGTAAGTGCGAACACGTTTAAGTTTGATCAGTGTGAACGGGTTTGCATCTAATTATTGCATGGTAATCTGGAATGTGACGAGAAATAAGCTCAAAATGTATTGATGGTTTTGGGCTCGAAGCCCAAAATAGTTCTCGGATGGCGTACGTGGCCCTGCATTCTTGGATGCGTATATGTCTGCCCACTATCACACACGGTCTATCACCATCGTGTCCGATGGATGGGTCATCGCGCCTCCCACAGGGTGCTAGAAGGTTGACCAAAATTGCAATATGCATGTGTGGTTGCTCGTTGTTGAGGCGGCCGTGGCGCGCTCTGGTCGTGTACGTCCATGTGCTTTGCTCGCCACTGAGGTGTCCGTAGCATGCTCCACTCTGGCATCCTGTGCGTGCTCTACTCGCCATTGATGCAAATTTACAATTGAAACGGCTAATAATTGTCTTACATATTCATGATAATTTAAAATGCTAGGCAACGCCCAAAACACACACGACCTACATATGCTTAGTCATTGAAAATGTTGATATGCGAAATTTGCATATAATTTGCACACGCGGCCTTCCGATGACGGCGGGGATGCACATGCACACGGTGGCTGGTGGCAGTGTCTTACAGGCAGCTTATTGCCGGCGGCGAAGCAAAATGCGAGGGGCGGTTGGAGAGACTAGTAACCCTAACCCTAGGTGGTCGGTGCCAGGGGAGATAGAAGACTCACCTTGGCCGTCGTGGACCACCTGGGCGTTGTCGTCGCCGTCGCCGATGTTGACCACGGGATCTCCTCAGAATTGGCTGCTGGCCGGCCATCTATGTGGAAGCTAACTCGAGGATGGGAACGAGTCACGAACGAACAGTTCATCTTCTTGTTTCTGGTCAATCTAGTCCGGACAGGTAAGTTTGTCATTTTATGTGGGACCCGCGTGATAGAGGGCAAAAGGCCAAAGTGGAAAGTAAAAGGTGTCAAAAAATCAATTACAAAGTAAGTAGTGGCAAATTGGCAAAGTCCAAAGTGAGTTGGGGCAAAAAATCAAATCCCCCAAAAGACGGGGGGGGGGGGGGGCGACGAAGGCAAAGTCGTGAAGGAGAGATGGGTTGGAAGTCAGTTTTTTATTCGACTCCTGTTTATGTAGGTCCAAGGTTTAAGAGTAGCAGGACAAGGGTGAGTGAACTCACCACCAAGTCAAATCTTCAGAAGTAGGAAATATTATTATAGCTTTGTTTGGTCTATCTGTTTGGTTTGGCCAACTAGATTGATTTATCTTGCAATGGGAGAGGTGCTTTGTGATGGGTTCAATCTTGCAGTGCTCAATCCCAAGTGGCAGAAGGGGACATGATACGTATTTGTATTGTTGCCATTAAGGGGAAAATGACGGGTTTTATTAATATTGCTTGGGTTTACTTTGTCTACATCATGTCATCTTGCTTAAGGCGTTACTCCATTTTTCATGAACTTAATACCCTAGATGCATGCTGGATAGCGGTCGATGGGTGGAGTAATACTAGTAGATGCAGACAGAAGTCAGTCTACTTGTGTTGGATGTGATGCCTATATACATGATCATTGCCTTGAATATCATCATAACCATTCGCTTTTCTATCAACTGCCCGCCAGTAATTTGTTTACCCACCATATGCTTTTTGTTCGAGAGAGAAGCCTTAGTGACAAGTATGCCCCCCGGGTCTACTTTTATCGTATATTAAAACCAAAATTTCCGTGTTGCAATTTATTTACCGTTATTTTATTTTGTGTTTTATTTATCTATCTATCACTATCAGATTTGATCCTTGCAAATAACCGTTGAGGGGATTTACAACCCCCTTGATCGGATTTGGTGGAAGTATTTGCTCTTCTGTGTGTAGGAGTTGTTAATGAGGTTTCGTGTGGTTCTCCTACGGGATTGATAACCTTGGTTCCTAACTGAGGGGAATACTTATCTCAATTTTACTGCATCATCCTCTCCTCTTCAAGGAAATCCCAACTCAACTCACAAGTAGCACTTTCCGGCAGCCAAAGACGACGAGGGGATAATTGGTGGCTTCGTTGTTGAAGAAACATCATTGCCTCATGAAGTAATGGCAGTTATTGCACCATGGACCGAGCTCTTCCTTGGATACTTGCTCGGCAATGAGCTACCCGATGACCAAACCGAGCACAAAGGATAATTCGCCGACCAAAGGCCTATCGGGTCCATGAAGGTGAGCTGTACAAAATAAGTGTCACAGGTGTCCTCTAGAGGTGTATAGCTAGGGTGGAAGGACGCGAGCTCCTTGCTGAGATCAACTCTGGCATGAGCGGCCATCACGCCGCAGCTCAGGCCTTGGTCAGTAGGGCTTTCCAAGATGGATTTATTGGCCTGCCGCTAAAGACCACGGGAGAACTTTGGTTCAACAATGCCTCGGCTGCCCGGTTTTCGCCAACAAATCCACATGGCCCCCACGGCTCTTCTGACTATCCCAATCACTTGGCCTTTTGCGGTCTGGGGGCTTCACATGGTCGGGCCTCTTAAAGAGGGCTCTCATAAAAAGAAATACTTACATGTCATGGTAGATAAGTTCACAAAGTGGATCGAAGCAAAGCCGGTCACAACAACCGAGGCAGTGCATGTCTTAGATTTTGTCTCTCGCGTGGTGCACCGTTATGGTGTGACTCATAGTATAATTACAGAGAATGCCAAAAATTTCACTGCCAAAGAGGTCAAGGCATGGTGTGCAAAGATGGGCATTCAACCCGATTATTCCTCCTTTTACCACCCCCGGACCAATGGACAGGTCGAACGCGCCAACGGACTTGTACTAAGTCGCATCAAGCCACGACTAGTATGCTCCTTAAAGTAGTCTGACTATCACTATGTAGAGGAGCTCGACTCCATGTTATGGGGCTTACGCAATATGCCTAACTAGGCCACAGGTTACAAGCTTTCTTCATGGTATACAGAGACGAGGACGTCCTACCATGCGATCTCATTCATGATGCACCTTGAGTTTGTATGTATGAAGAGAGGGAGGCTGAACTAGATCGGCAAGACGACCTTGACGCCCTCGAAGACAAGCTGGATGTAGGTTGGGCACGTTCCACCTTTTATCAACAACAGGCACGATGCTACCAGAGCAGAGAAGTCTAGACAAAGGCATTCAATAAAGGTGACTTGGTCATGAGGTTTCATCCGGAAACACAAAAGCATAAAGTCCACCCAAAATGGGACGGACCGTTCATAATCGACCAAGTTCTCAATGGAGGTGCATATCGTATCTAAGATCATGTGGACAATAAAATGGAGCCAAATTATTGGAACACGACCCTTCTTCTGTGATTTTATGGTTAATCACAACCACCCCAGCTTTACCTTCCTGAGCAATTTACCATTAGCATTTAATAGCTACAAATTTTCCCTTTTTCTTCTTTTAAGTTGTTAAAACCTTTTTGCTAAGTAGTGATTAGTCAATCCAAAGTAATTTGATTCCTTCGAACACATATTGCATGTGTGACGTAACTATGCCATGGCCTTTTTTAAGGTCAAATATATTTTAAGCACTATTGGTGCCTCCTTCCAATCAAATCATTTTACGCTTTCATATGCATTGACTTGACTTAAGTTTTAGCCAAGCTTGGTTGCCTGGCTCCTGTGCTACCTCCTACGTTCCCAATATTCGGCTAGGAGATAAAGAGAGCACCTCTACGATTCTCGCTGCCGGGTCAACCGGATCAACACCTTAGATGGGTTAAGCCAAAAGCTAGCATTCTTAAGAATATAGTTGGTTGGCTACGATGTAAGTGAAATTACTAGTCTTTAAAAGCAAAAACTGGGGGCTTCACGCTCACCTCGGATATATACATTCCATCCTGATTTAGGAAGGTCGTCATGACCAACTATGCTCACCTAAGAAAATGAACCGGTAGAGGGACTATTTTTCTTAGAAGATGTTTCTTACACCTAAACGTAATATAACATAAGCTCTGGACCACTTTGTTTTTCAAGCCTAATAGCCGGATTACCCTATTGTCTGAAGTACTTGCTCCGCTTAGTCGGACCATGTAACAGCCCAAGACCAAGACCTCCACTACTGTTGTGTTTGATCATGCATCATCACCGTGCCATTGTTGTGTTTGTTTAATTTACTTGTTCATGTGCATTGCAACTTCTTTTTCTTCTTTTGATCCTTCCATCAACCCTATGATCACTCCCAAATTAGTTGCACCCAAGTTCCAAATCCAACATCGACTTCTCCATTCTCCTTAAGTCTTTGATTTATTTCTCTAGTGCCATTTTCTTTTCATGTTAATGTTCACTGTTTTTCTAAAACTCCTAAACCATGCCAAGATCAACTCCTCCAAGTTATAGCCCATTTGGAATTTCTTTGGTTAGATTCAGAATTCATGTAAGTTTGAATTTAATTCAAAGGTGTCTAAATTTTCTTTCTTTAAAATTACCAAACCCAATTTTATTAAATTGTGTGTAATTCCATGTTCCCAGATATATTTTTGTCTCTCCCAAATTCCCCTCCTAACTCCCTGTTCTTTTTCTTGTAGTTTCTGTTTATTATCTTTATTTAGCTGAAGTTTCTGTTTATTATCTAAACAGAAATAAGAATTGGAGGGGCCGAGAGAGAAGCCCAGCGCCACAACCCACTTACCCGCAAAAAGAAAGCAGGCCCACTTGCCATCTCTCCAATCCAGCCCACAACACATGGCCTCCCCTGTTCTTCTTCTTCTCTGTACGACAGCCATCCAAGAGTTCCACGTCGACGTCCCGATTGATTTGAAGGCGGGAGAGCCCCCTAGGCTCCTATATATCTTGCCCTAGAGATAACTCTAGCCTCCCGCGACCAGTTCCCCTCCTCTTCTACCCTCGCCGCCTCCTAGGTAAGCCACTTCATAGCCGCCCATGCCATGACCCAAGCGAGCTCGAGCTCGTGCTCGGGATAGCCCCTAGCGCCTCCCTCCTTCATTTATGGCCACACGGAGTTCCAGGTCGTTAACTGCTACCTCCGTCACCTGATCACCGCCTCGGATCGGCAGACCCGAAAGCCGGGAAGTCCCGAGCGCTGTCGTGCCGTCTCCATCACCTCTCCTGCCACACCTTCATGTCCATGTTGGCGCCGCCTCCTCATAATGCCGCTCTTCTTCCTCGGTGTTGCCTCTCACAACTCTCTCTCTCTCTCTCTCTCTCTCTCTCTCTCTCTTGCTGGTTGTTTCTCTCAAGAACAAGCTCTACACACACGCACACAACCAAGTTGACCACCAGTTGTTGCTTTGCCAAGAGGCCCTCCTCCTTGGAGGACAAAGAGACTACATTGTGTTTCCCAGCCCTCAAGGCCTCGTATTTCCTCTCTCCAAAGCAAGTATATATACAAAGCTAAGCATCCGTGCCATCTAAAGTTCTAAACTCACGCCACTACATAGCACCAACGCGCACTAAGGCCTTGTACAATGGGAGATGCTTAGGGAGGTGCTTAGAAAAATAAACCGGATTTTTCTGAAGCACCGGTGCCTATTTCTATAGGAGAGACGCTTAGTTAAGCGTCTAGCCTGTACAAATAAGCACCGGTGCTTAAGGAAATCTTGGTTTATTTTTCTAAGCACCTCTCCTAAGCACCTCCCATTGTACAAGGCCTAACCAGCCACCTCTCTAAGCAACTAACTCACGTACGCACACACTAACTTGGCCGGCACACTCGGCCACTAACCAACTAACCCATGCATGCACAAACCCAGGCCACTAACACTGGCCCAGCCAACAGCTGGACTTACTCCGGTACACAACAGACTCAATGACTCGGCCATCTCTAGACCACTAACCTGCAATGCACACATGCACGTACACACATATGTCAAGATTAACTCTAACATTTTTCCTCCTAATATTGACATGGTGGCTCACCAAACTTTTCATGTATGACGCCTTCGCACCTCCGAGCTCCCCTCTATCTCATCACGGACGCGATTGTATCGCCGATCACTTACGCGACTTTGTCGTGGACGACGCCATCAAAGCGCCGAACTCGACATCACCATCATGGCGTCGACCATGCCATCACAGCGGCGGTTACCACGCCCTCTTGCCGCAACATCATGCTGCAACTTTTGTTGGCTTCGCACCAACTCTTCATGATGACGATAGCATCGCACCACCGTTGTCGGCATCACACCGACTCTCCTTGAGATGATGGTATTGCACCACCATCGTCTCCTCTCAATGGCATCGCACCGTCATCTTCTTGTGGTAGCTTCACGCTACAATCTCCACCTAGCGGCACCGCATGGCCACCATCCTCCTCGCGCCGTCGGCCTCCATCTCGCATGGAGTCCGTCGCACCACAGCCGACGCCATCGCAGCGACGGTCACCATGGACCATCTTGTCGTGGATGACGTCCTCACGACGCCGACCGCCAAACTATCATCATCTTGCGGCATCGCACCGCAACTGGCTGCCCGTGGCATCACGTCGTCGTTGGCCTCCACCTCATGACGCCGTCCTCCAGTTCACATGGAGTCCGTTGCACCGCCACCGTCACGGATCGACATGGCTCTAAATACCAATTGTTAGCGCCGCCTCCTCGCAGCGCCGCTCTTCTTCCTTAATGTTTCCTCTCTCTCTCTCTCTCTCTCTCTCTCTCTCTCTCTCTCTCTCAAGAACACACACACATGGTGAGAAGCTCTACACATACGCACACAACCAAGGAGACGACCAGTTGTTGCTTTGCCAAGAGACCTTCCTCCTTGGTAGACGAAGAAACTTCATTGTGTTTTTCCCAGCCCTCACGGCCTCGTATTTCCTTCCTCCAACGCAAGTATATATACAAAGCTAAGCATCCATGCCATCTAAGCTCACACTACTACATAGCACTCACGCGCGCACTAACCACAACCACCTCTCTAGGCAACTAACTCACGTACGCACACACTAACTTGGTCGACACACTTGGCCACTAGCCAACTAATCCATGCATGCACAAACCCAGGCCACTAACGCTGACCCAGCCAACAGCTGGACTCACTCCAGTACACAACAGACTCAATGACCCAGCCATCTCTAGACCACTAACATGCAATGCACACATGCACGTACACACACATATGTCAAGATTAACTCTAACAGTCAAGTGGACAATAGATGAGCCATCACTTTTCCATGATCCTTCTCTCAGTCTATTTCCTCCCGTGCACGTTGCATTGCCCGTGCTATCGTCGCGCTCCCTATGCTCAAGCCATTCTGTTTTTAGTGTGTCATTGTTGTTCTGTCTTGGCTGAGTAATGCTAGATGTACAGGCGTTTTATGGAGGATTTACAGGCTCATCGTTTGTGATTGGTTGGACTTTGATTAAGGGAGACGGCCCCATCCTGAAAATCAGGGGGGGAGCAATTAGATTAGGCCACGTTGCCGTCCCGTAAAAGTCTGTTAGACTTGCCCGTATCTTTAGCATTATTGGTCTTGGCTTGTCCAGGCCACCGTCGCTCTGGATCTGCCTTGCTGCACATGCCAGCACATGTGCGCTCCCCTTCGCCTCATCATGGCCCGAGCCAAGCAAGAGCTTTAGCTCAAGCACCTTTGTACCACTTCGCCTCATGTGTCGCTGCAAGCGCGCGTTCCACTGTTGCAACTACACTAAATCCGCACCCCCGCCACCAGTTTCCAGCCACAACCACCACCGGAACTGCCCGCTAGCATCACCGGAGTTTCAGCTTCGAACGTGCTACCATGGTCAATGCAGGCCTTTCATGTATTTTTATGAGCCGAATCCCTCCTATGCCACGAACACAGCAGCAGCGCAGTGGATGCGCCCTGTGCCTTCTCGTGAGAGGTGCAGGGTTGAAACTCAGAGGAGCGCCTATTCGGCGCCTTCAGCGTCGCCGAAGGCAGCCGCGCCTGCTGGGCCGACCCACAAACGCGAACGCAGAAAAAAAATGCATCCACAAAAGTGGCTCCCTGAGATTCGAACTCACGCCCACACGCTTGTCTTCAAGGTTGGCCAACCGGTACACCTACTGGCTACTAGTTATTCATTTTAGCATGTGTTGATTAAAGAACCAACGTAGCAACGCTACTTATTGTAGAGCTCCTCGCTTAGATTTTGACTTATTTGAAAACATTAATAGAAAACGTGGATGTATGGAAAAAATGTGAACAAATTGGGAAAGTTGACGAACATGTATAAAAAGTTGGCCAATGTAAAAAAGGTTCATATATTCAAAAAAGTTTAGGAATTCAAAAATAAACGTTCATGAAATGGAAAAAAGTGCACTAATTTTGAAAAAAAAAACAGTTCACAACAATGAAAAACGACCATGAGTTTGAAAAAAGTCCACGGATTTGAAAAAAGTCCATCGAACTTGAAAAAAAGTTCATTGAATTTGGAAAAAGTTCATCGAATTTGGAAAAAGTTTATCAACTTTTCAAAAAAGTTCATCGGATTTGAAAAATAGTTCATTGAATTTCGAAAACGTTCATCAACTTTTAAAAAAACATCGATTTGAAAAATAGTTCGTCAAATTTGAAAAAAATAATATCAAATTTGAAAAAAAGTTCATCGAATTTTAATATTTTTTATCAGATTTGAAAAAGTTCATCGAATTTGAATAAAAAAGTTCATAAATTTAGGAAAATGGTTCACAAATTTTTAAAAAGCGCTCATTAGAGAAAACAAAAAGAATTAACAGAAAAGGATAAAAAAAGTAAAAGAAAAAAGAAAAAACGAATGGAACTAAAGAAGAAGTGAAAAAGAGTACAACTGTTCAACAACTATAGTGTAGCATGGTGGTTTGAACGAAGAGTTTGCCTCGGATAGGTTGTTGTTTCAAATTCCTGTTGCGGCATGTTTTGCTACAGGCGCTCGTTTGCAGAATGCACATTAACGGCCGAAACTCAGCGCCATCCATTTCCCTTTTTGTTTGTTTTTTTGTTTCCCCCTGCACATCACACGGCCCAACACGCACGAACCCTTCCCACACACGCGTTGCGCCGCGCCCAGGCGATCCCCTGCCTTTGGACGACACCGTCACGAGCACACAAGCTGTGTTTTTTTTCATGTTTCGATAGACCTGTTGATTGTAATACCTAGTATACACTGCAAGGTCCTCATAAATACTCCCTCCGTTTCTTTTTACTGCGCATATAAAATTTGGTCACAATCAAACTATACAAAGTTTGACCAAATTTATATAAAAAAATATGAACATCTACCATGTTAAAACTATATAGTATGAAAATATATTTCGTGATGCATCCGATAATGTTGATTCCATATTGTCAATGTTTATATTTTTTAATATAAAATTAGTCAAACTTTATAAAGTTTGACTTTGACCAAACCTTATATGCAGACTAAAAAGAAATAGAGGGAGTACAAGGATAGCCGAGCTGGCTAGCGCAGCTAGTGTCCAACAGAATAAGGTCCTTGGTTGGAAACCCAGCTCCCTGCTTTTTTGGCTCTGTAGTTGTATATTTACAGTATAATGTCATTGTATTAAAATGCTAATAAGTAAATAACCGCGCATCAAAATAAAGCATGTCATATATGCAACATGGGTAGAATTTCATGTAGTTTCACAATATACAACTTTCATACATGATAAAAATGTTTAAAATTGCTGCTTGCATTAATTTGCACGAATAACAAGTTTAAATGTTGTATTTCATAACTAAACAATTGTTGCTCCAAATTAAGTAAATTATATATGTAAATGGAGCGGGAAAATGTGTAGATTAACATGGTGCATTTACTTTTGCTGTTTAACAACATTAAAACTATGTTTTAGGCAGAACAGTAGCAAATTCAAAAACTACGTATGAGGATTTTCTGGAATTGTTATTTGTTGTTTCCGGCCTCATTTAAATTGCGTAGATAGGTAGATTAATTATGCTTCACCTCTTGCCATGTTAACCAGCATTTAATATTAGCGTGTACATAAACAAGAGTGAACTAAAATAATTCAAACATGAAGTTTTGTCGATATGCAACTCGTTGCATATTGAGCTTCACTTAATGTGTAGTGATTGTTTGTGCATTTTTTCATGCCATGCCTATGTACATGCATCATACTAAATAGGAGAGGATGATGCAGTATAGTAGAGATAAGTATTTCCCCAGTTAAGAACCAAGATTATCAATCTAGTAGGAGAACCAAACAACACCTCATTAGCAGTACCTACACACAAAATATCAAATATTTGCACCCAACGCGAACAAGGGTTGTCAATCCCTTGGCTGTTAATTGCAACGATCAAATCTCCTAGTGATAGATAGATAGATAAGACACAAAATAAATTAAATTAAAGAAAATTGCAGCAAAGTATTTTTAGGACTTTAATATATGATAAAAGTAGAACCAGGGGCCATAGTTTTCACTAGAGGCTTCTCTCATGAAAATAGCAAACGGTGGGTAAACAAATTACTGTTGGAAAATTGATAGAAAAGCGAATAATCATGACGATATCCAAGGCAATGATCATGTATATAGGCATCATGTCCGAGACAATTAGACCGACTCCTGCCTGCATCTACTACTATTACTCCACACGTCGACCGCTATCCTACATGCATATGAGTATTAAGTTCATAAATAACAGAGTAACGCATTGATGCAGAGTACCCTACGGTCATCCCATGGACCTACCTTCCTCTCCTGTGACACCATATGGACCAATGACTAGATCTCGAGCAAAAGCTATTAAAGCTAAGGTGAACTTGTTGCTCTCCGAATTAACACATTCCACATGTGAGACATGGCTACTACCTCAAGCAGAGACCTTGTGTGTGATCAGGTACTTAGAGGAAAGCCACAGAGAAACTACATCCAACGGATAAGATGGCGAGGAAACTAAGTGTGAGGACCAAGTGGAAGAGCTGCAAGAAAGCTACAGCCACCGGATGTCCGACAACTACCGGACGTCCGACAGGTACCGAACAACCGACCTATGGAAAACCAGCCCGTCCAAGGACCCAGCCAGTGAGTGCTAAAGTGTAGCGACCCAACCTCAAACGGTCAAGTCTCTGTGCTTCAGAGTCATCCCTGGATCGGTAATGCTAACACACACAGTACTCAAAGGATTTATAACAGAGTAGCAATCACACACTTATTACATCGAATGTCTCAAAAGAGAACTTATTACAATAAGTATGGCTTAAGGCCATCTAATACAATAACAGCGAAAGACTTGGAAGATAAAGTGAGTCCATCAACTCCAACGACATAGCTGAGTGCACAACAATGACCTATCGCACCTTTACTCGTCGTCTGAAAAGTCTACAACATAATACGTTGCAGCCCGAAAACTGGTCAGCACGTGGAATATGCTGGCAATATAACAAAGTGGAGCAATGAACAGATAATGCTATCACTATATGCATATATGGCTGGTGGAGGCTCTATGGTTATATGATTTTGCGAAAAGCCATTTTTTTCCTACAACAAAGGAATAAATTTTATTTAACTATCATGATAGTTGAAACATCATTGAGAATGGCACCCCCATCTAAATCCCAATTAAAGATAATCATTAACCCAACAAATTAAATTAGAGTGATGAGATACAATAGGAAAATCCAAGTACTAGATACTCAAGATGTCCATAACCGGGGACACGGCTAACAATGATTAGACTATACACTCTGCAGAGGTTTGCGCACTTTTCCCCACAAGACTCGATCTCCTCCGTTTGTTTTCTCGCACTACATGGTGTTTGAGAAACGGATGACTGAGACACAGTCTTTCAGAAGCATTAACTCTTTACTCTGGGTGGACAGTTACACCTACTTTCCCTCTACATCTGCTAGCCCACCACTGAAAGAGGTCACACAACATACTCAACTATGCCATAGCCCATAATGGCTTGTGGCTGCACACGGAAGTCTCTAGCATGAATAATCTCACGATCCCTTTGAGCCTGGGTGGCGAACCGTAGGATGATCACACGGATACCCCGGGATCTCCTAGGACAACACTGGATACCCCAGGTGCCCAAACAAGCAATCCACCCAGATGTGTATTAAAGTTGCCACCTTAAGTTGAACCATTAATTAACAACGCACATCTTTCATGGATACACTCAAACCCAATCCACGTCTACGAGCATAACATAGCAATATAAGCATAACGTAGAAGTAACTCCCAAGGGTTTGATATGAAAACAAGTAATAGGTTCTACCTCAACATCTACTTCCCAAACCCACAATTTAAGAGATCCTACTCATGCAATGTGTGAGGGTTGTATCTAATGCATAAAAACTGGGAAATAAAGGGGTATGATCAATGTGTTACTTGCCTTGCCGACGATCCGCAAAACCTAGTGACTCGTAGTATCACGCTTCGCACTCCGGGAATTCTATAGCAAACAAACAATAGAATACATAATCAATCAAGCAAAGATGCACGGGTGAAACTCAAATAAGAAGATCTAACCAGAAAGTTCAACTTAAGAACTCCGGTTTCCAAAAAAGAATCGAATCAAACGGAACAACGAAACTCAAACGACGAAAGAAACAAGATCCATTTACTAATCTGGACTAAAGTAAAATTTTACATTATCAAAATCTTGTTCAAGTTGGTTAAACAAAAGAGGACTTCGAGACAAAGATCTAGGCGCTTGAATCACCTGATTCCGATAAACAAGCGAAAAGATGAACTAAAACGAAATTCGGATCAGAAATCGCGATCAAAAATAATCGTGAAAATCCAGAGAAAAAGAAAAACCGACGAACAGGCTAACGAACGAACGTTTGCTGTATATGACTAAGGAGTGAACGGTGTTCGTTTAAACGAACGAATGGACGAACGTCCGCAAAATAAATAAACCGAGAAAACCGACGAACCGATCTAAAAAATGAACTAGGGTTTATATAAAAAACATACGGTTTTAAAAGAAAAACCGGCGGCGGCTACATCGAGTCCGGCGGGATTCCGGCGAGGCGGCGAGGCGGCGGTGGGCTCCGGCGGGGCGACTCGGGCTAGGATTTGCGAGGGGGCGTGGGGCGGGTGGGCAGCCGGGGTCGCGGCATAAAAAGGCCGGCCCGAGGTGTCCTGGCCGGGTACGGCCCGGAGTCGGTTACACTTTTTTTAAACAATCCGACGTGCAGAAAAAGAAAGAAAAGAAATACTAAACGGACTCCAAAAATCCCAATATAAAATTTTCCCGTCCTCTAAAAATAAGACGAACAAGGTGAACATTTATTTGGGCCTATAATGCAATTTTGAAAAATGCGAATTTTTCATATGCAAATAAAATAGCAATAATATCTGAATAAAATCAAATACTTGATTTTAATATTTTCCTCCAATATTTCATTTATTTTGGAGAAGTCATATTATCTCCTCTTATATATTTTAATATGAAATATTTTCGGAGCAAAAAATAATAAAACAAATGTTCCTCGTTTTGATATTCGATAAAAATTTCAAATATGAAAACGGTGAAATCCCCAACTCTCTTCGAGGGTCCTTGAGTTGCTTAGAATTTCGAGGATCGCAAAAAAATATGCAATAAAATATGATATGTATGAATGATCTATGTATAGCATTCCAAATTGAAAATTTTGGGATGTTACAAACCTACCCCCCTTAAGATGAATCTCGCCCTCCGGATTCGGGTTGGCTAGAAAATAGGTGTGGGTGGTCTTTCCGTAGATCATCTTCTCGTTCCCAGATGTCTTCATCCTCCTATGGTGGATCCACTGAACTTTGCAAAACTTGTTAACCTTGCTGCATGTGACTCGGCTGGCATACTCAAGGATCTTGACTGGCTTCTCCTCGTAGGTCAAATCACTGTCCAACTAAATTGCTTCCAGGGGCACTGTATCTCTCAAAGGTATATTGGCCATCTCTGCATGGCACTTCTTCAACTGGGAAACGTGAAACACATCATGTACTCCTCACAATCCTTCAGGTAACTCCAACTTGTAGGCAACTTCTCCCATATGTTCCAAAACACGGTACGGTCCAACAAACCTCGGGGATAACTTTTCTTTTACTCCAAAACGCTTAACTCCTAGAAGAGGCGACACTCGCAGATATGCTCTGTCTCCGATTTCATAGACTACGTCCTTGTGCTTTGAATCTGCATAACTCTTCTGTCGAGACTGAGCTACCTTCAATCTATCCCGAATCAGCTTAACCTTCTCTTCAGACTCCTTAATCAAATATGGTCCAAACAACTGGCGGTCTCCAACTTCGTCCCACATCAACGGTGTTCGGCATCTTCTTCCATACAGGGCTTCGAACGGTGCCATCTTCAAACTGGCCTGGTAGCTGTTGTTGTACGAGAACTCCGCGTAGGGTAAATTGTCATCCCAACTAGATCTGTAATCCAACACACAAGCTCTCATCATGTCCTGCAGAATCTGATTGACTCTCTCAGTCTGTCCATCTGTCTGCGGGTGAAAAGCTGTACTAAACTCTAGCCTGGTTCCCAAAGTCTGGTGCAGCTGATGCCAAAACTTTGAAGTAAACTGTGTTCCTCTATCTGATACGATGATCCTCAGAACTCCGTGCAGACATACGATCCTGGTCATGTATATCTTGTCCAACTTCGCACTTGTATAAGTGGTTTTCACTGTGATAAAGTGGGCTACTTTGGTCAAGCGATCCACTACTACCCAGATAGAATCATATCCTGATCGTGTCTTGGGCAATCCGGTGATAAAATCCATGCCAAGCTTATCCCACTTCCACTCGGGTATCGGCATAGGTTGTAGTAATCATGCTGGCTTCTGATGTTTGGCCTTCACTCTCTGACATACATCACATATGGCTACATACTCAGCGATATCCTTCTTCATACCAGTCCACCAGAAACACTCCTTCAAATCCAAATACATCTTGGTGTTTCTGGGGTGTATTGAGTATGGCGAGTCATGAGCTTCCTCTAGTATCAATTTCCTGATCTCTGCATTATTGGGCACATATATACGGTCCTCAAACCATAAGGTGTCGTGCTCATCCTCACGAAAACCTTTGGCTTTCCCTTCACTTACGGGGGTGTTAACATAACTCTTACGGCTCAAGGCGTCTGCTACGACATTGGCCTTTCCTGGATGATAATGCACCTTCATATCATAATCCTTTATGAGCTCCAAACATCTCCTATGCCTGAGGTTAAGATCCTTCTGTGTGAAGATGTACTTCAAACTCTTGTGATCCGTGTACACATCGCAAAGGTTTCCAATAAGAAAATGTCTCCAGGTCTTGAGTGCATGCACCACAGCTGCTAACTCCAAATCATGCGTGGCATAATTCAACTCGTGCGGTTTCAATTGCGGTGAGGCATACGAAACAACTCTCCTGTCTTGCATAAGCACTCCTCCAAGTCATAAGCGAGAGGCGTCGCAATACACTTGGAAATCCTTGCGTATATCCGGCAGAATCAGCACTGGGGCTGTAGTCAAACGTTTCTTCAACTCCTGGAAACTTGCTTCACATTCATCGGTCCAATGGAACTTAGTGTCCTTCTTCAACAATGCCGTCATAGGCTTCGCAATCTTAGAAAAATTCTCAATGAATCTCTGATAGTATCCCGCGAGTCCAAGAAAACTGCGGATCTCTCCAAATGAGGTGGGTTCCAACCACTCAGTAACTGACTGAACCTTGGTGGATCCACTGCTATACTTTCTCCTGATATAACATGTCCAAGAAATCCAACTTCCTTCAACCAAAACTCACATTTGCTGAACTTGGCATATAGTTGATGTTCCCTGAGCTTCTCGAGAACCAAACGCAAATGTTCCTTGTGTTCCTCTTCATTCTTCGGATATACCAAGATATCATCAATGAACACCACAACGAACTTATCCAGGAACTCCATGAACACCTTTTTCATCACACTCATGAAATAGGCAGGGGCGTTAGTTAGTCCAAAAGACATAACCATATACTCATATAGCCTGTACCTTGTGGTGAAAGCTGTTTTAGGTATATCTTTTTCCCTAATCTTCAGTTGGTGATACCCTAATCGCAGATCGATCTTCTAAACAATTTAGCTCGTGTCAACTGGTCAAATAAATGATTGATCATCGGCAGTGGGTACTTGTTCTTGATTGGTACCTCATTCAAAGCACGATAATCAACAACCATCCTTAAGGATCCATCCTTCTTCTCAACCAAAAGCACTGGGGCTCCCCACGGTGATGAACTTTGTTGGATGTAACCTTTCTCCAATAACTCCTTAATCTGCTTCTTTATCTCTTCTAGATCATTTGCAGGCATCCGGTATGGTCTCTTTGATATCGGCCCGGTGCCTGGCAATAGCTCTATCAAAAACTCGATGTCACGATCTGGTGGCATGCCTGGTAACTCCTTCGGAAATACATCCGGGTAACCCTTCACTACAGGCACTTCCTCCTGAACAACTCCCGTGAGAGAATTTACTTGAGTCCTCCTTGGCGCATGCCTGGATACATACTTGATCCTTTTTCCCTCTAGGGTAGTGAGCAAAATTGACTTACTGGCGCAATCGATGTTTCCACCATACATCGATAGCCAATCCATTCCTCGTATCACATCCAAACCTTGTGACTCCAAGATTATCAGGTCTGAGGGGAAAACATGGCTTCCAATGGTCAATGGCATCTGAAAACATCCTTTTCTTGCCATATATTCTGCTCCTGGTGAACTTAATAACATGGGTGTCATAAGTACCTTAGTGGGTAACTTATATATCCACGAATCCCCTTGATATGTATGAATGCGATGCACCGGTATCGAAAAGAACAATTGCAGTAAAAGACTTAACCAAAAACTTACCAATAACTGCATCAGGCTGCTCCTCAACCTCCTCCACGTTCACGTGGTTCACTTGTCCCCTGTTGAAAGGGTTGGGCTTCTTCCCGGCGCTTCCATTGCCATTGCCGTTCTTCAATTCCGGACAGTCGTTGGCGTAATGTCCAGTCTTCCCACATTTGTAACAAGTAATGGGACTTTGATCCTTCTTGGCGGGTGTGGCTGGGTTAGAGCGGTTCTGATTGCTGCCTGCTCCATTCCCATTTCCATTCTTGGGTCCATGTGATTATGAGAACTCCTCCATTGTGGTCGTGGCCTCCATGATTATGGATAAGTCCTCCAGAGTTCGGGGTGAAACGAGGCTTCTGCTGTGCTCCCGAATTGTATTTTCCTTGTCCATACTTCCTCTTGCGGCTCTCAGTCTGTTGCTGCTTCCCTTCAATCATAAGAGCCTTGTCTACCAACTCCTGGTAGTTGTTAAATGTTGCCACCATCAACTGCATGCTCATCTTATCATTAAGCCCTTCCATAAACTTCTCCTGCTTCGTGGCATCTGTGGCCACATCATCAGGGGCATAGCGAGATAGCTTACTAAACTCATCCACGTACTGTCCCATAGTACGGTTTCCCTGGCGTAAGTTGCGAAACTCATGCTTCTTCATGCTCATAGCTCCAGTTAAGACATGGGCTATGCGGAATGCTTGCTGAAATTGATTCCAATTGACATTAGCTATGGGAAAAGTGGCCGTGTAATTCTCCCACCATGAGGCTGCTGGTCCATCCAATTGGTGTGCAGCAAAACGCACCTTCTCAGCATCCGTGCAACCTGTGGTGCTCAACTCCCTTCCTATCCTGCGTAGCCAATCATCCGTAACTATTGGCTCGGTGCTACTGGAAAACACCGGCGGCTGTAACCTCAGAAAGCGGGCTAAGTTTTCAACTAGCAGAGGGTCGTTGCTGCTGTTGTTGTTGTTGCCTTGGTTCTGGACTAATATCTGCATCAAGGCATTCTGCTGCTGGATCAACTGGGTGATCTCCGGTGGGAAGACAAATCCGGTGTCACGTCTCGGAGGCATCTGAGGGGTTTTAGAGGGAAGAGATTAGAATAGAAATTAGGTCTAGTGAGAAAACACTACCCATATGCACATGAGAAAAACACAATCATATCACTCAATCAATCAAGCAAGGGCATACAAAATGGTCTAGAACTATCGTTAAAGTGCTCGGACTACTACTATATACATGGGGGAATACTACTAATCATATGGTGGTCTACTAGAAATTTTGATCGGTGGAAGACTCCATGATATCCACTCCAGCTTCGTCTTCAAGGTCCTCATCACTATCGTCGGGGTCTGAGTCGGTGTCACCGATGATGATGTAGTTCTCCGGGCAAGTGGAATCGTCGTCTTCTCCTCCTGGCGCGGGGTGTCCCATGAATACCCCGATCTTATTTATCAGGTCGTCGTTCTTCTCCAATAGTGTAGCGATTTCCTCCTCATATCCATCGCGTGTACACTTGAGTTCCTCTTCAAGCTCGGTAATCCTTGTCATCGCCTTCTTCAAATCTATCATGTCTGCGCACATCTGGTTCTCCTGGCGTCGAATGTGTTGATTTAACTCCTGGATGAAAGCTGCAATGGACCTATCCTTCCTGGTGCTGATCATCTCCCATTGCTCATCTCGGCGCCCATATATCTGGTAGATAGTATCCTTGAGATCCTTATGGTAAACTTCGCCAATGCATCCCATGGCTATGTGGGCTGCCATGCTCTTGCCTAAACTCCAGGTTGGGGCATAAAAGGAATACTCTATGGGCTCCGTGACTGGCATGAACGTCCTTCCTGGAATTTGAACTTGAATCATCCAGCGTTGCTCTTCTGGTAAGGTGGCGTTGTAGGTCCCAGTGAAGCTTGGTATTCCAATCTTCAGGTATCTAGTGACTTCCTTCAAGTGTCGTCCAAAGGGGGTGTCTTCATCCGGTTGTGCAAACTTGTTCCCTGCATTCACCATCCTAAAGAGTAGAAAATGGAGAGGAGTCACAAATGAGAAGAGAGTAGTGATCTAGGGCTTTAGCTTAGTGGTCGTGTCCTACAGTCAGGGTGTGCTCTGATACCATCTTGTAGCGACCCGACCTCAAACGGTCAAGTCTCTGTGCTTCAGTGTCATCCCTGGAACGGTTATGCTGACACACATAGTACTCGAAGGATTTATAACAGAGTAGCAATCACACACTTATTACATCGAATGTCTCAAAAGAGAACTTATTACAATAAGTATGGCTTAAGGCCATCTAATACGATAACAACAGAAGACTTGGAAGATAAAGTGAGTCCATCAACTCCAACGGCATAGCTGAGTGCATGACAACGACCTATCGCCCCTTTACTCGTCGTCTGAAAAGTCTGCAACATAATACGTTGCAGCCCGAAAATGGGTCAACACATGGAATATGCTGGCAATATAACACAGTATAGCAATGAACAGATAATGTTATCACTATATGCATATATGGCTGGTGAAGGCTCTATGGTTATATGATTTTGCGAAAAGCCAATTGTTCCCTACAACAAAGGAATAAATTTTATTTAACTATCATGGTAGTTGAAACATCATTGAGAATGGCACCCCCATCTCAATCCCAATTAAAGGTAATCATTAACCCAACAAATTAAATTAGAGTAATGAGATACAATAGGAAAATCCAAGTAGTAGCTACTCAAGATGTCCATAACAGGGGACACGGCTAACAATGATTAGATTGTACACTCTGCAGAGGTTTGCGCACTTTTCCCCACAAGACTCGATCTCCTCCGTTTGTTTTCTCGCACTACATGGTGTTTGAGAAACGGATGACCGAGACACAGTCTTTCAGAAGCATTAACTCTTTACTCTAGGTGGACAGTTACACCTACTTTCCCTCTACATCTGCTAGCCCACCACTAAAAGAGGTCACACAACACACTCAACTATGCCAGAGCCCATAATGGCGTGTGGCTGCACATGGAAGTTTCTAGCATGAATAATCTCACGATCCCGCCTGGGTGGCGAACCGTAGGATGATCACACGGATACCCCGGGATCTCCTAGGACAACACTGGATACCCCAGGTGCCCAAACAAGCAATCCACCCAGATGTGTATTAAAGTTGCCATCTTAAGTTGAACCATTAATTAACAACGCACATCTGTCATGGATACACTCAAACCCAATCCACGTCTATGAGCATAGCATAGCAATATAAGCATAACGTAGAAGTAAATCACAAGGGTTTGATATGAAAACAGGTAATAGGTTCTACCTCAACATCTACTTCCCAAACCCACAATTTAAGAGATCCTACTCATGCAATGTGTGAGGGTTGTATCTAATGCATAAAAACTGGGAAATAAAGGGGTATGATCAATATGTTACTTGCCTTGCTGACGATCCGCAAAACCTAGTGACTCATAGTAGCATGCTTCGCACTCCGGGAATTCTATAGCAAACAAAAAATAGAATACATAATCAAGCAAGCAAAGATGCACGGGTAAAACTCAAATAAGAAGATCTAACCAGAAAGTTCAACTTAAGAACTCTGGTTTGCCAAAAGAATCAAATCAAATGGAGCAACGAAACTCAAACAGCAAAACAAACAAGATCCATTTACTAATCTGGACTAAAGTCAAATTTTACAGTATCAAAATCTTGTTCAAGTTGGTTAAACAGCAAGAGGGATTTGAGACAAAGATCTAGGCGCTTGAATCTCCTAATTCCGATAAACGAGCGAAAAGATAAACTAAAACTAAAATCGGATCAGAAATCACGATCGAAAATAATCGCGAAAATCCAGAGAAAAAGAAAAACTGACGAACAGGTTAACGAACGAACGTTCGTTGTCTGTGACTAAGGGGTGAATGGCGTTCGTTTAAACGAACGAACTATCGAACGTCCGCAAAATAAATAAACCGAGAAACCCGACGAACCGATCTAAAAAAATGAACTAGGGTTTATATAAAAAACAAATGGTTTTAAAAGAAAAACAGGCGGTGGCTACCTCGAGTCCGACGGGATTTTGGCGAGGCGACGGCGGGCTCGGGCGGCGGCGGCGCGGGGGGCGACGGCGCGGGCGGCGGCGGTGGTGCGGGCTAGGGTTTGCGAGGGGGTGCAGGGCGGCTGGGCTGTCGGGGTCGCGGCTTAAAAAGGTCGGCCCGAGGTGTCCTGGCCGGGTACGACCAGGAGTCGGTTACACCTTTTTTAAACAATCCAACGTGTAGAAAAAGAAAGAAAAGGAATAGTAAACGGACCCCAAAAATCCTGAAATAAATTTTCCCCGTCCTCTAGAAACAAGCCGAACATGGTGAACATTTATTTGGGCCTATAATGCAATTTTCAAAAACATGAATTTTTCCTTTGCAAATAAAATAGCAATAAAATCCGAATAAAATCAAATATTTGATTTTAATATTTTTCCTCCAATATTTCATTTATTTTGGAGAAGTCATATTATCTCCTCTCATATATTTTAATATGAAATATTTTCGGAGGGAAAAATAATAAAACAAATGTTCCTCGTTTCGATATTCGATAAAAATTTCAAATACGAAAACGGTGAAATCCCCAACTCTCTCCGAGGGTCCTTGAGTTGCTTAGAATTTCGAGGATCGCAAAAAAAATATGCAATAAAAATGATATGCATGATTGATCTATGTATAACATTCCAAATTGAAAATTTTGGGATGTTACATAAAGCGCCCGGACGACCTGTCCGGACCGGACGTCCGACACCCCCAAGTGACCGGACGACCGGCCTCCTCTGGAAATCCGTCACATTCATCACAGAACCAAAATGCCAGAAATTCGAAGTCCTCTGGATGACCGCTACACCGGACATCCGACTCGCCTTGGAAATCTGACCGCGCCACACCTGAGCAGAATTGCCGAAAGTCTGGACTCTGCTGGACGTCCGGACCATCGCGAGCCACCGGACGATTAGTAGCGACCAGACTTCCGACGCTTGTCTGCGGACGGTGACTAGGGTCGAGGCCCATGTACCCCTCCACCCCCTTAGACTATATACTCCTTCTCTTGCACCATTTTAGGGTTAGGATTGTGATAGATCATTTTGAAGATAGAGCTTTGCTCATCCAGTTGTACCCCTACTCCATTGGAGACCAAGGCCTGCTAGGAGAAGATCCCCCAAGTAGACTCAAGACCCCGTCTAGGGAAGATCCTTCGTAGATTCCAGAACTCCTTCCTTCTAGGATTAAGATGAACTAGTGCCATTTGTATCCCCCTTTGTTGGATTTGGAACTTTGTATTCTCTTTGTGTATGTGGATCTAGCACATGTGTGATTGGATCAAGTTGATTTGAGTGTTTTCCTCTTGTGTGTTCATCGTGTTCTTCAGGAAATCCCCTCCATTTCATGAAAGATCGGCCAGTAGGGTTCCACCTTACATCATCATTGTATCATGAGCCATGGTTGATCACGAATTTGGAGTCCCTACCCCCAATTTGTATCCTAAGTTTGCTTTGTTTTGTCCCAATTTCTAAAATCCCCACAAAAATAGCCCTCCCAAATTTTTTGTGATTTGTTGGTTTGATGAAGTTTTATAGGATCTGATCCATGGATTTGATGTGTTTCAGGTGGATCTAGCTTTTCCCCATCCTTCCCATCACTTGCATCCATGAACTTCGACCAATTTTGACCCAATTTTTCTTCGAGTTCAGCCCACAGCCCAAAATTGCCCAGGCACTGGATATCCAGTAGTTACCGGACGTCCGATGATCACTAGTCGTCCGACCAATACCGGACGTATGACGTTTCCTAACAAACTGAATTTCTTTTGGCCTAAAAATTTTTAGCCACCACTCCTCCTTCCACACTGCTACTCCAATAACCCATCATTACCATCATCGCTATCCGCAACCACCATCGCTTATCCGCTGCCACCTTCGATTTTGACACATTTGTTTTGACAATTTGAGTTGCGGTTTTTTGTTTCCTAACGTGTTTCGACTACTTAGGGACGGTTCGACAATGACATCACCGCCACTCATCTTCGCCATGGACTCGTCATCGACAACGACCACTTGAACATTTTGACACCATCATCCGCCTTTGCTTATAAATGACAAACCACCGACGGTAACCTCGACAACACTCTCATACATTGTCCCTTGCCATTGCATTGTTAACCCAGAGATCATTTTTTGTCACTTCCCTATCGAGTCTAGCCATTTGAGCATTGTCGGGCAATGTTACTTGTGCACTTTAGTGATCATCGATTCCACACCTTCAATTGCGTACATACCTCATCTTGATATCATATTATCATTGCTTGTGCCACAAGATTGTTCCTGCCCATACATCATTGCTACCTTGGTTTGAAAAGTTTGCATAAGTGGCCAAAGAAGGATATCAAAAGAGAAAGAAAGAAAATCTTTTAAGCAAAAGAAAGATAAGCAAAGTCCTTGTCAGCAAGAGCCATATCATCACTTGAAGCACAACATGCTCTATGTGAAGCAACCAAAAACATGCAAGAGCGCAACCACCAAGTACGTCTACAAGAAGAGGCCCTCCGACGAGAGCGACAAGAAGAAGCCACACGCCTTGAAGAGCGCCAAGAAATGAGGAACCGTGCAAGAATTCCATGCCCTCAACCTCAAGCTAACCAAGCGGAGCACGTACAATAAGCGATCGACGACCCTCCACCATGACAAGAGCGTCGTCACCATTGACCCCAACACAATGAAGAGCAATGCTACGGCAAGCTTAAGTTCAACACGCCTAAGTTTTCCGAAAGCAACGATCCCGAAGACTATCTATTATGGGCATTGAAAGTTGACAAGATCTTTCTCTTACACAACTATGAAGAAGAAAATAAGATCGCCATGACACCTCTTCAGTTCCAATACTATGTCCTCATTTGGTGGGAGCAAGTCATTGAGCAGTGAGAAGCAAAGGGTGAACCACCCATCACAACATGGAACCAAATGAAGGATGTCATGCGAGCATGCTTTGTGCCAACATATTATAGTCGATATCTCTTCAAGAAGTTGCAACTCCTCAAGCAAGGCACCAAGTCCATTGAAGAGTATTACAAGGAAATGGAGATCGTCATGATCCGAGCCAATGTCATGGAAGATGAGGAGCAAACAATGGCACGATTATTGAATGGACTCCACCATCCTATCAAGAAGACTGCAGACTTCCAACTGTATTCGAACCTCCTCGAGCTAGTGCACCAAGCTACCAAGGCGGAGCGACAAGTGCAGGATGATTACAAGTGCGCCAAGTACTCTTCCAAGACCTACGTTCATACAATCAAGCCTCAACGACTACAATGTCTTCTACCTCAATGAAACCTACACCAAACAACGCTGACAAGTCAAGTTACAACAAATCTTCAACATCTTCAAGTCGTCCTCCTATTACAAACAACTTCAAGCCGAGAGCTTCATCATCAACAACTCTGACAAATGAGACCATCAAGACGAGTTCGATCAAATGCTTCACATGTCAAGGCCGATGCCACAAGACATTTGAGTGCCCCACTCAGCACACCATGATCGTCAATGCATGGAAAACTGCTATTGATCTTAAAAGTAGCTATTACCAAATTCACATTCAAGAGGGTGATGAATGGAAAACCGCTTTCCAAACCAAGTTTGGCTTGGATGAGTGGTTAGTCATGCATATGGGCTTGTCCGAAGCACCTAGCACTTTCATGTGGGTGATGCATTATGTTCTTCACAAATATATTGGCATATTTGTTGTGATCTACTTTGATGATATACTTGTGTTTAACGAGCCTCTCGAAGATCATGTCACCCATGGTTGGGCATTTTGCAAACCCTTAGAAATGAGCGACTTTATGCTAATATGGAGAAATGCACATTTGGTGTTGACAACTTGTTTTCTTGGGTTTTGTTGTGTCTTCTAAGGGTGTTCACATAGATGAAGCTAAAATTGATGCTATTAAAACTTGGCCACAACCAAGTAACTTGCAACAAGTGTGTAGCTTCCTTGGCTTAGCCAGTTTCTACTATCGCTTTGTGAAGGATTTTAGCACCATTGCATCACCATTGCACGCAATGGGTAAGAAGAATGCATCATTTGTTTGGGGACCATCCCAAGATACTGCATTCAATAAACTTAAGAATTTGCTTACACATGCTCCATTGCTTGCATTGCCAAATTTTGATAAAACTTTCAAAGTGCATTGCAATGCTAGTGGTAATGGCATAGGAGGTGTGTTAATGCAAGACAAGCGCCTAATAGCTTTCTTTAGCGAGAAACTTTCTAGAGCGCAACTTAACTACCCCATCTATGCCAAAGAGTTATATGATTTAGTGAGAGTCTGGCATGTGTGGGAGAATTATCTTCGCCCTCGTGAGTTTGTCATCCATACTGATCATGAAACTCTTAAATACCTTAAAGGTCAAATAGAATTGAACAAGTGACATGCCAAATGGAGTGAGTTCATTGAGTCATTGCCTTATGTTATCAAGTATATAAAAGGTAAGGAAAATGTTGTGGCGGACACCCTTTCTCGCAAATGCATGCTTGTAACTCAATTTGAATTGAATGTTATTGGATTTGAGCACATCAAAGACTCGTATCCGCATGATCCTACTTTTGCTATTCCATATGCCAAATGCCTGACGCATACATCTTGGGAGAGATATTATATCAAGGATGATTATCTAATATGAGCTAACAAGCTTTGTATACCCAAGTCTTCTCTTTGTTTGTTACTTTTCCAAGAGACTCATGGAGGAGGACTTATGGGACACTTCAGACATGACAATACATTCGCTATGCTCCCCAAGAACTACTATTGGCCCAAGATGTTTCATGACATCTCTCGCTAAACCAACCGATGCTCTACATGTCGCAAAGATAAGTGTAAAGCTCAAACCCATGGTCTCTATATGCCACTTCATATTCCATATCAGCCATGGGAAGATATTAGCAAGGACTTTGTGCTTGGTTTGCCTAGAACTAGAAATGGAAAATATTCAGTATTTGTTGTTGTGGACCATTTCTCTAAGATGGCACACTTCATTCTGTGTAACAAGATAGACGTTGCTTCACATGTTGCCAATCTCTTTTGTAGGGAAATCTTGCGTCTACATGGAGAGCCCAAGACTATCGTGTCGGACCATGACATCAAGTTCCTGAGATACTTTTTGAAGACCCTTTGCGCCAAGCTCGGAATCAAGCTCCTATTATCTTCGGCATACCATCCTCAAAGCAACGGCCAAATGGAGGTCACAAACCGGACGCTATCGACTCTCCTATGCGTGTTGATTAAGAAGAACATCAAGGAGTGGGAGGAATGCTTACCCATCACCGAGTACGCCTACAATCGAGCAAGACATCCGACTACCAACATGTCCCTCTTGAAGGTCGTCTACAGTTTCAACCTGTTGTCCCCATTGGACATTCTACCACTACCTCTACAAGAGCGCATGAACATGGGCGCGAGTTCACGAGCAAGCTATCTCAAGAAGGTGCATGAAGATACAACACAAGCAATCGAGCATCAACAAGCAACCCATGATATTCAACATTAGAGATCTTGTGTGGCTACACCTTCGAAAGGACCACTCCCCCAACGAACGCAAGTCCAAGCTACTACCTCGAGCCAATGGACCCTTCAAGGTGATCGCAAGCTACAACAACAATTACTACAAGATCCACATACCACGCGACAAGTACAACGTGAGTGATGTCTTCATCGTCAACGAAGGATCTCCCTCCCTACCATAGTGATAAGGTTTTCGATCCGAGGTCGAAGCTTTCCCAAGGGGGGGGAGACGATGCGGAGCATCCTACGGTCATCCCCATGGACCTACCTTCGTCTCCCATTACACCATATGGACCAATGACTAGTGCTCGAGCAAAGGCTATCGAAGCTAAGGTGAACTCTCTCCTTTCCAAACCAATACATTCCACATGTGAGACATGGATACTACCTCAAACTGAGACCTTGTGTGTGATCATGTACTTAGAGGAAAGCCACGGAGCAACTACATCCAACAGACAATATGGCGAGGACACCAAGTGCGAGGACCAAGTGGAAGAGCTGCAAGAAAGCTACAATCACCGGATGTCCGACAACTACTGGACGTCCGATGCCTAAAAAACTAGCCAGTCCAAGGACCAAGCCAGCGAGTGATACAATGCCCGGACGACCGGTCCGGATGAGACATCCCACACCCCCAGCGTCCGGACAACTGGCCTCCCCCGGAAATCGGGCACCTCCAACATAGAACTAAAATGCCTTAAATCTGAAGTCCTCCGGACGACTGCCGCACCGGACGTCGACCCGCATCGGAAATCCGACCGTGTCACACCCGAGTCGAATTACCGGAAGTCCGACCTGTAAGGGACGCCCGGACCCTTGCGAGCCACCGAAGGACTGGTGCGACCGGACGTCCGATGCCTGTCTGCGCATAGTTACTAGGGACGAGGCCCATGTACCCCTTAGCCCCCTTATACTATATATACTCCTTCTCCTCCACCATTTTAGGGTTAGCATTGTGATATCTCATTTTGGAGATAGAGCTTTGGTCATCCACTTGTACCCCTACTCCAATGGAGACCAAGGCCTACTAGGAGAAGATCCCCCAAGTGGATTCAACACCCCGTCTAGCGAAGATCATCGGATTCAAGACCTCCTTCCTTCGAGGATTGAGATGAACTAGTGCCCTTTGTATCCCCCTTTGTTGGATTTGGACCTTTTTATCCTCTTTGTGTATGTGCATCTAGCACATGTGTGATTGGATCAAGTTGATTTAAGTGTTTTCCTCTTGTGTGTTCATCATGTTCTTCGGGAAATCCCCTCAATTTCTTGATAGATTGGCCAGTAGGGTTCCACCCTACATCACGCCTTAAGCAAGATGACATGATGTAGATAAAGTAAACTCACGCATGAATAAACCCCAATTTTACCCTTAATAGCAACAATACAAATACGTGTCTTGTCCCTTTCTGTCACTGGGATATAGATCAACACAATATTGAACCCATTAGAAAGCACCTCTCCCATTGCAAGAAAAATCAATCTAGTTGGCCAAACCAAATCAATAGATCGAAGAGAAATACAAAGCTATAATAATCATGCATAAAAGAGTTGAGAGAAGTCTCAAATAATATTCATGGATAATCTGATCATAAACTCATAATTCATTAGATCCCAACAAACACACCACAAAAAGTGATTACATCGAATAGAACTCCAAGAACATCGAGGAGAACATACTATTGAAGATCAAAGAGAGAGACGAACCCATCTAGCTACTAGCTATGGACCCATAGGTTTGTGTTAAACTACGCACACATCATCGGAAGGGCAGCAAGGTTGATGTAGAGCCACATTGTTGTTGCCCCCCCCCTCCGGCAGAGCACCGAAAAAGGCCTCTAGATGGGATCTCGCAAGAACAGAAGCTTGCGGCACGAAAATAGTATTTTAGGGGCTCTCTGTTGGTTTCCTGATTTTAAAGAATTTATAGAGGTGGAATTAGGTCAAAGGGACACTGGTGGGCCTGACAAGCCACCAGGGCACACCTACCCTCTTGGGCGCGCCCTAGTGCCTCTGGGCCACTCCTTCATCTTTTTGCCCTCTCCTGAAGCTTCCAGGGTCTCGTATGTCCAGAAAAAAATCTCTAAGAAAGTTTCGTGCCATTTGGACTTCGTTTAGTACTGATATTCTGGAAAACCAAAAACAGGCAAAAAAATAGCAACTGACACTTGGCACTAAGTTAATAGGTTAGTCTAAAAAAGATATATAGTGCCATATAAATGCATATAAAACATCCAAGATTGATACTATAATAGCATGGAACAATAAAAAATTATAGATACGTTGGAGGCGTAACAGTTCCCTGTTACGTTTCGGAGTGAGGATCCGTTCGACCACACCCGTTCATTTCTTCATGGATTCAATCTTCTTCAGAGTGGGATTTCAGGCAAGATGACCATTACCTTGGATATCACTACTATCTTTGTGTTGGTGTATAGAACATGGGGTTTCACACCCTGACTTGCGCACAGACAAGTAGGAGCTCTTGTGATGGCCGGGAAAGTACGAAGGGTTGTCAAAATAAAACAGATACTCGATTCAAAAGAATTAGCTCTTTGAAAGATCAAGGAGTGCATCAAGAAGATCAAGATTCGAGGCCAAGATTGATCTGCTTGGCCAAGAGGGAGAACAAGACAGAACACTAGAAGCAGCCCTTGCCGGCAAGGCCCGTGGCCAGCAAGCCCCCGCCAACTACCAGCGCTCCACCTCACTAACCAGCTGGTCGCTGATTGGTGAGGTGTTAAGCCCACATGCAATTAGGTGGAGTTTTCCAGCACGTGTCAGCATGCTGGAGGAGAAATTACCTTTATGGACACCCGTCCAAATGGAGTGTCATGTTAATAGGAGTTAGCTCGGTAAGCGGTGCAACAACCTTGTCGGGACTTCTCCTCCTTGCAACACCTAGCAGTGCATTAAATGCTCCTTGTCCTAGCTAGGAGAGTAAGGTATGATAGCACCGTTTGATATCTAATCGTTATGTAATTACCTTTTTGCCACTGTGGTGACCCCTTGAGCTATAAAAGGAGGGCCAAGGCAACCTTTACAGGGGTCCAAACACATTCAAATTACACTCACACTTGCTCGTGTAGCTTCCTTCTCTTGGTGCCTTGCTGGGGGAGAGCGTTCCTTGTACTTGTGCTCGCACATTTGCTATACGCAAAAGCAGGAGTAGGGTATTACACATCAAAGGTGGCCCGAACCTGGGTAAAAATCCTTGCGCCTTCTGACGATGACATGTACCTAGGGTGGGGTCTTAGGCCTGACCTGTATGCCCTACGCAAGGACACTACACAAGAGGCCAAGGCCTACAAAGTTAAAATAGAAGATACCGACGGGAATCCTCATGAAGTGCGATCCACACAGAATATCCACTCGGATATCCCAATTCCACTCGACCGTCATTATACACTCGATAGACAAGAATCCACTCGAAGGACATAAGACTTAGAGCCACCTCTAGATGACAATGGTCAAACATTCACTCCGCAGCCTTAAAGATCATTTATTACGGGCGTTACCAGTAACGTACGTGACTATACTCTCATTGAACCCTTGCGTAACTGAGGACGGCGAGGGGTCGGTGCACTATATAAGAGCCACCCTCCCCTCTGGCACAAGGGTTGGCACCCCCTGTAACTCAACACTCAAATCAACAAGCCTCCGCAGCATCAAGACGTAGGGCTATTACCTCCTCCGAGAGGGGCCTGAACTCATAAAACCAAGTGTACAAGCTCACTGTAGCTAGGCATTACCTCCTCCTACGTACCCCCTATTTCTACTGACAGATTTGTTCCCATGACAGTTGGCACCCACCATGGGGCAGGCGTGTGAGCGACTTCCGGTGAGGTTGCGATCCTCTATCTTCGTCAACATGGTTCCCGGCGGTGGATTGTCTTTGGGCCGCGAAATCCATCTCGGCACACTCACCTTCATCGCCGACGGCTCGGCTTGGCTCCAAGAAGCCCCCCTCGATGTCGAGGCACTCCCCATTCGTGGGGCAGCGCACTTCCAGGTGAGTGCCTGCGGCGTCCTCCTGTGGCAGTCGTCCACCTAGTATCGGTCGGCTCCCATGGCGTCCTTGCTTCCCGCTGCCCATCGCCGCAAGCGATTGGGTCGCTTACGGCTCCAGCGGTGGGTGAAGCACGTGGTGAACCATCAGTCGACCACTCCTCAAATCGCGGAAATCGAGCCTGATGAATCTCTTTATGGATTGGTTGATCTGTCGACTAGCCACTCGGATACTCTTTCCGAGTGTGAAAGCAATGACCCCACGGCGGAATTCCTCATGGTTGCCCCCCAGCAAAGCCCGCCTAGGTTCCCCCGTGGCGGCGGCGACAGCGGCGGTCCATCGCGCGACAATGACGAGTACTATCCTCAAGCTCTCACTGCGGAGCAGAGGGAAGAATTGCAGCGCAGAAACGACCAAGCCCTCCAGACCCCCATCGTTGGGGAGACCCCCGAGGCTCAGGCCTTGGAACATGCACGCTTAGCCACTCTGACCGAGCATGCGCATCTTGAGAATCTTCAACAAGCACTCAACGACCGCGCCCGTAGGTAAATTCCAAGTTCCAGTCGATGACAGCGACAATTGTTCCCAACTGGGCCTCGAGAAGAGTGTCAGGTATATCGTACCCCGATCTAGAATGTTGCAGGAGCTGCACATATTGCAGATTCGATCGAGCCGTCCCGTTCTGAGGCTGGTAGAGGTTTGCAGCAGATTCGGGCACTGCTCAGGGCAGCCGGGGAACAGAACTCGGTTGTTTCTCAGTCGCGCTACAGGATTCACAACAGGTCTGTCATGGCAGACATAGTTCATTCGGCACATAGCCCAAGATCACCTCCGCGGCGTGAAGATCATGGTTATCGCCAGGACCAGTACCTAGGTCGAGGCCACAAGCATTTTGATCCTCGATACCACCGTGATGACCACCGTTGAGTGCCCACTCCCCCTCCGAGGGGTGGTTCATACGCGCCCTGGCGGTATGATGACATGCGCCCATACGGTGACGAGCGGAGGGTTCCTGTCGACCCAAGAGAGACTGGGTTTGATGTAAGGTCAGTCCTCGTGCAGGGCCTGGTTGATGGAGGCAGAGCTAACAGAGAAGTGGATAGAGATCATCCGAGTGGCAGCAGAGTGTTCACCTCTAGGCCCGACTGTTTCAGCAGAGCCATTCAAGCAGCTGAGATTCCTCCCAACATCAGATTGGCTGCAGGAGTGAGCAAGTTTACTGGCGAGTCAAAGCCAGACACATGGTTGGAAGATTACCGATTGGTAGTGCAGATTGGTGGAGGCAAAGATGAAGTAGCCATGAAGCACCTCCCCTTGATGCTTAAGGGCTCGGCCAAGGACTGGTTGAATCAGTTGGCTCCTGCTAGCATATACTGCTGGGAAGACTTGGCCCGAGTGTTTGTAAAGACATTCGAAGGCACTTGCAAGCGACCCGCCGGGCTATCCGAGTTGCAGCATTGTGTCCAAAAGCCGAATGAAACTCCGGGAGATTATACCCAGCGCTGGACTGCACTTCACCATCTAGTGGAGAATGTTTCGAAGCACCAAGTGGTCTACACTTTCAAGGAAGTCGTACGATACAAGGAACTCACACTGAAATTTGGTCATTCCAGGGTTATGACCCTGAATTGGATGATGGAGATAGCCACCCGGTATGTGAATGGAGAATAAGAAGACCGACTCCGTAATGGCAAGGGTAAGACAGTCGACCCCGACGCTGGAGGTGGAAATCCCAGTCGGAAGCAAAAACGTAAAGCTGAAGCCACATGTCAGGCAGAAGCTGCAACAGTGAATACCCAAGGAAAGCCATGGGTACCCAAGAAGATGAAAGACCAGTCGAGACAGGATGTCCTAGATTTATCGTGTGCAATCCACACATAGAAAGATGAAGAGGGTAATTTGATTTTTCCCAAACACACCACTCGGCAGTGCATGTTCCTTATCCAGCAGTTCCATGAGGGTCAGCAGAGTGAAAAAGGCTCTGATAAATATGAAGATGAATAAAAGACCGATGATTACCCGAAGGTCAATGCTACCTTGGTGATTTTTGCTGATGTCGAGAGAAAAAGTCGACTGAAGGTCATCAACAGAGAGGTTAACATGGATGCTCCGGCAACTACAACATACCTCAAGTGGTCAAAGACTCTATTACATTTGACCAGTTAGATCACCCAGCTCATGTTGCTACCCCCGGGCCGCAAGCTTTGGTGGTCGACCCAGTTGTTGGAGGCACTCGACTGCGTAATGTTCTCATTGATGGTGGTAGTGGTCTGAACATTTTGTAAGCTGAGACCCTCCACGGGATGGGCATTCTGATGTCCCGACTCAGTGAAAGCAACATGCAGTTCCACGGAGTCATCCCAGGGAAGAAGGCAAAGTCACTCGGACAGATTGCTCTAGATGTAGTTTTTGGTGATTCCAAGAATTTTTTAAAAGAGAAGTTGACGTTTGAAGTGGTAGACTTTCACAGTGCCTATCACGCTATTCTAGGCAAGCCAGCATATGCTCATTTCATGGCCCGTCCATGTTACACGTACCTCAAATTAAAGATGCACGGGCCCAAAGGCGTGATCACAGTCACTGGGAATAGACAAGGGGTAGAGGGATGCCTCCAAAAGGGTTCCAAGATCACTGACGAGCAAATGGCGGTGGTGGAACTAGAAGAGTACAAGAAGAACGTCGATCCGAGTGATTTGCTCTGCTCCAGGAAGCCTGCTTCTGAGTCTGCATTCCAGTCGGCTGGCAAGATGAAACCAGTTCACATCCACCCGGAAGACCCCACAGCTGCTCTGACCCACATCTCAACAACACTCAACAGCAAATAGGAAGCCACGCTCATCAGTTCCTCTGTGAGAACTGGGACATCTTCACATGGAAACCATCGGACATTACAGGTTTACCCAGGGGGCTGGCTGAGCACCGTTTGCATGCCGACTCCAAAGCTAAACCCGTCAAAGAGCATCTCCGTCGTTCCGCCTTGGAGAAGAGGAAGGCGATTAGTGAGGAAGTGGCTCGACTCTTGGCAGCTGAGTTCATCCACGAGATATGCCACTCCGAGTGGCTCGCCAACATCGTCATGGTCCCCAAGAAGGATAATTCACTCTGTCTGTGCATTTACTTCAAGCATATCAATTGGGCCTTCCCAAAAGATCATTTTCCGCTCCCTCGCATCGATCAAATAGTTGACTCGACAGTGGGGTGTGAGCGATTGTGTTTTCTTGACGCGTATTCCAGATACCATCATATCCGACTGTATGGGCCAGATGGAATGAAAACGGCCTTAATCACCCCATTCGGGTGTTTTTGCTATGTCACCATGCCTTTTGGTCTCAAAAATGATGGTGCCACATTCATGCGCATGATCCAGAAGTGCCTGCTCACTCAGATCAGTCGGAATGTGGAAGCGTATATAGATGATATCGTGGTTAACTCACGCAAAGGTTCCGACCTGTTGACTAACCTCGCTGAAACCTTTGGCAATCTAAGAAGATATGACATCAAGCTGAATTTGTCCAAGTGCACATTCGGAGTTCCCGGAGAAAATTTACTCGGTTTCCTCGTTTCCAAACGAAGGATAAATGCCAATCCCGAGAAGATTGGTGCAATTCTCCTAATGAAACGCCCTATGTGTGTGCATGATGTTCAGAAGCTCACGGGTTGTCTCGCTGCGTTAAGTCGATTCATTTCATGTCTCGGTGATAAAACATTGCCTCTTTACCGACTGATGAAAAAGTCTAATACGTCCGAGTGGCCTCCCGAAGTTGAAGCAGCATTTGTAGAGCTCAAAGCCTGCTTTCCACCCAGCCCGTGTTTGCTGCTCCGAACGGCAGAGAGCCTCTACTCTTATATATTGCAGCCACTAGTCAGATTGTCAGCACAATGCTCACAGTGGAGCGAGAAGAAGAAGGCAAGGCCTACAAAGTTCAACGCCCAATGTATTACATCTCTGAAGTCTTGACTCCATCCAAGCAGAGGTATCCACGTTACCAGAAGCTTGTCCATGGAATTTATTTGACTGTGAAGAAAGTTGCACATTATTTCCAAGACCACTCAGGGATTTCTTGGCCGAGTGGATTGAATAGCAACAGCCGACTCAAGTTCACTCAAAATACTAGACTATGTTCTTCGATGGATCTAAGATATTGAATGGTTCTGGTGCTGGAGTAGTCCTGGTGTCCCCAAGAGGCGATAAACTCAGTTATGTGCTCCAGATTCACTTGATTCCTCCAATGACGAAGCTGAGTATGAAGCACTCCTCTATGGGTTGCGTATGGCCATCTCACTCGGCATCTGACGCCTGATGGTCCATGGTGATTAAAATTTGGTGGTCAATCAAGTGATGAAGGAGTGGGATGTCAGGAACCCTGCCATGACTGGGTACTGCAATGTAGTGAGGAAGCTGGAAAAGAAAATTGAAGGATTGGAACTCCACCACATTCCCCGACTCAAGAATCAAGCAGCCGACGACCTGGCAAAAATAGGTTCCACTCGGAAGCCTATCCCCAGCAATGTGTTTCTTGAGAATCTCCATTCCATGACAGTGCAAGAGGATCCCTTTACTGAAGAACCTCCCCAAGCAATAAGTCCTACCAATCCGACTAAAATCGAGGTTCCAGCAGTTATTGATCTGGTTATGGAGATCCTAGTAATCACCTCCGACTGGACAGTGTCGTACATTGTGTATCTGCTTAGGCAGGAGCTTCTAGAAGATGAAGTTGAGGCATGTCAGATCGTCCATAGGTCCAAGGCCTTCATAGTAATGGGCATGCATCTCTACAAAGAGAGTGTTACTGGCGTGGCTCAGTGATGTATCTCTCCAGAAGAGGCCGTCTGATATTGGATGAGATCCACTCGGGGACGTATGGTCACCATGCGTCCTCTCGGACCATTGTGGCCAAATCATACCGAGCGGGATTCTACTGGCCGCGGGCCAATGAAGCTGCAAAAGAAATCGTTGAGAAGTGTGTGAAGGTTGCCAATTCTACACAAACATGTCCCACAAGCCTGGATCTGCCTTGAAAACCATTCCACTCGTCTGGCCATTCACTGTGTGGGGTTTGGATATGGTTGGACCACTCAGGACAGGCAGAAGTAGTTTCACTCATCTACTTGTAGCAGTCAACAAGTTCACCACATGGGTTGAGGCAAAGCCTATCAAGAACTTAGACTCAAGCACAACCATTGGTTCCATAAGAGAGCTGATACTCCGATATGGAGTTCCGCGCAACATTATCACAGACAACGGCTCAAACTTTGATTCGGAAGAATTCGGAGCGTTTTGCGCCTCCAAGGGCACTCGGGTGGATTACGCATCTGTTGCGCACCCGCAGTCGAATGGTCAAGCTGACAGAGCAAATAGTCTGATCCTCTAAGGTCAGAAACCTCGACTCATGTGTGACCTTAAGCATGTAGTTGGAGCTTGGGTAACTGAATTGCCGTCTGTCTTGTGGGGATTGAGGACAACTCCCAACCGATCCACTAACTGAACCCCTTTCTTCATGGTGTACGGGGCTGAAGTCGTGCTTCCTAGTGACCTACTTCACAATGCACTCTGAGTGGAACTTTATTCAGAAGATGAGGTAGAGCAAGGACGTCTGGATGCAGTAGACCTTCTGGAAGAAGAACGAGAGATGGATTTCATCCTGTCGACTATTTATCAGCAAGATCTTCATCGATTCCATGCTAGAAATGTCAAGGGTCGAGCATTTCAAGAAGGAGACCTTGTGCTTCGAGTGGATCAGCAACGACCACATAAGCTCGCCCCTGCGTGGGAAGGCCCTTTGGTCGTCACCAAGGTGCTTCACAATGGGGCATATCACCTTTAGAACTTAGCTTAGAAGACAGATGAGTCGCGCTCCTGGAACACAGATCTTCTTCGTCGTTTTCATACTTGATAGTCAGATTATAAGGATGTAATAAGAGTACTTGTTAGACTGTTTATCAAGACATGTTCCCTGCAGTCTCTTAATGATTGTTCTCGCATAAGCATGTGTACAAATCCCCAGTGGTTGACTTAGATGCAGAACATGTTTTCGCCTAAGTTAAAAACCTACTCCCACTCAGAGGCTTAGCTGCGAGCCCGTGTCACACCCTGCATTTTGTAACATGTCATTCACATTAATAAAGCATGAAAATTTGGACCAACAAAAACTTTTGCATTATTTGGCTTTTTATTTGACATGGATTTTCGTCTTTGGTTTCAAGTGCTCATGAAAGCCATAATATAGTTGCACGTTCTATACTTCATCTCCTTGCCCCAAACTTCTGCCCAATGATCATGCCATGTGTATAGTGCAATATAGTATTTTATTACAAAAATAATTTGGCCAAATAGTATTTCCTTAATTTAGTTTTCCATAAACCCCTGAATTGAGGTTTGCACTACGAGCACTTGATTTTGGTTATGAAAAATATTTCAAAGAGTATATTTGGCTCCTATTAGGTATAAGGCTCCCATAAACCACAAAAATATAATTTTAGAAGTTATTTTCATATTTTATTTGAAGGCTTTTTCTTAGGGGCAGAAATGGTCTTTAATAGGTTAAAATTATTTAACTGTTTCAAAAATATTTTAGAAAATTTAGGGAAACCCAGTGGACATATATTTTCCATATATATGAGTTTCAACACATGGTCACGATCAAAATATTGGGAAAAACCCTCCAAAACCATTTTTGTCCATTTCAAGTATTTGAAATATTTCTACAAGAAATATTTTCAAATAAATCCAGGAAAATTCTAGCAAGTCACATATGCATAATGTGATGATCTTGCAAAGTTTCCTCTCAATCAAAATAATTTTGGTTCACAAAAGTGCCCCAAAACCCTCTCTGTCCAGATCCAAGTTTGAACAACTCTACATTGCCAAATTTCTCCATTTGATTCCAAACATTGTGGACATGTTCATGTACTCAAATAATGACACTGCACCAAGTAGTGCATCAAGGAGAAGAAATTAGCTTAGCTAGATCTAAGCAATTCCATTTCTGTTGATTTCTAGGGTTTACAAAAGTTGCATTGGCTACCTTTTCCATTTGACCTAAAAGTTTGTGGGCACTACTAATTTGTGATGCCACTCACTCTTGTTAAGTCTCAAAGCAAGTTGATAAATTAGATAGCCCAAACCACCATCAAACACCTTCTGGCAGAATTTAAAAATGCTTGTTTCAACCCCTTCCACTAATCTCCATGAGCTGATATTTTTACCACAACCCCTCCTAGTCCCCCTCTAGCACCTGTATACTTTTCTGCCCGAGGAAGCAATGATGAAGGGGGGAGAACCCCATTTTTCTTCTCTGGATAGTCGATTCCTCCCTCTCTCTCTCAGCCTCCTTCTCTCCCCTCAGCTTTCCAGAGCATCCAAGGCTCCCCAAAACTTTTGCCCACACCTCCTGCAGCCTCCAGACGCAAGTGGACACGCAAGGACGCGGGAAAGCCGCGGATGCCGGCCAAAGTCGCGCTCTGGAGCGCCTGGCAGGGCACTCGACCATTGACGCCGCGTCCCCCGACCGTCTTGAGCCTCTCCCACACGCTAGTCGATGCCCCTCGACGTTCGCTCCACGCCAGCAGGCCGCCCACTTGCTCCCGCGGCCTCCTCTCTCTCTTGCAGCTCGCGCCAGAGCGCCGCACCGCTCGGCCAATGCTTGCGCCGCTCATGTGGCCCGCCTGCAGCTCGTACCACCCCTCCTCTCTCTCCCTGGCACCCTAGACCACCCCCACGAATACCCCCGAGCCCTCCTTTCCTCTCTAACGGCCACCAGACCCGATCCCGCAGGCACCCGTAAGCCGCGCCTACGATGGACCTCGGCCGGCCCATATAAGACAGCCCCGAGCCTCCCTCTCACTCCCTGTCACTCCCCCACACTCCTAATCAACCTCCTGCACCATCCATTTGTCTTCAGAGCCGCCCGAGCTTGAGCTCCGCCGCCTCGGCTCGTCGGCGTTCACGTGGTACAGGCCTCCTCCGCCCCTGTTCTCTCTCGATCTGGAACCGTGCGACATCACTAACCCTGTCCCCTCTCTTCCTCGCTCTTTTTGCAGCCAGGAACGACCGGAGCCACCGACGCCCGAAACACCTCCGCCGCGTGACCTCGTCGCCGGCAAACCAGGCTGCTCCAGCGACTACCTCCACCACCACCCGAACAACGACATCACCTTGAGTCCAACAGTGCCACCCCCTCGACCTGTCGTGCCCTGTAGCATCATCGGTGAGCACGCCGACCTCTCTGCCGCGAGGTTAGAGATCACAGGTGGAGCCCACCTGTCATCCTCACCTCTCCCTCGTCCCTCTCTCTCTCATTGGCACCTGGGGCCCAGTCATCAGGTTTAAATCTAGCGCGTGTGCACCGCCCCGGCTCGCCTGGGCCCTTTTTTCGCTTGGCCTACTGTGCTGCAGCTGTTTTGGCCCAGAGGTATAGTGCCCTTTTTCCTTTTCCTTTTCTATTTAACTTCTAAAAATTCCACGGGATTAAATATTAATCCAAATGCAATAATTCCAACTCCACAAATCTTGTAATATTCTCACCTATTTAATGGTATGTCTTTCGTAAATATCCATCAAACTTTTCCGTACTGTTCAAATTTAAATTCAAATTTGAGCAATAAAATCCCTGTTGAAAAGCCATTACTCTGTCCCTTTAGCTCCAAATCCAAAACTAAGAATTTTACCCTTCTTAGTTTTCCTCCTAGTATTTAACAAAAATGAGTTGACATTTTTCTGAGCACTTTGGTTTTTCGGTTTTGCTATTGTCTTATTTTTCCCGTTGTTTCTTTGCGATGATTAGATCCCATATTTGACGAAGTAGTTGGAGAAGAAGAAGTAGAAGGACTTGAAGACTTTGAAGACCAAGCCAACCAAGGCAAGTAGCCTTTTTACCATGAAACCCCTCTTGATTATCGGTACCCTTTTTCCGATTGCATGATGATGAAAAGTGACGGTGGTAAACTTGTTGTGAACCACCACATGATACATACCCCTACTCTTAACTCTACCTTGTGCATGATGCAATGTCAAAAGGTTAGTTGTTGATGCATAATGTTGCATGTGTACCCTGAACTCCTCGTGGTTGCATTCTTTCAAAAAAACCATCGGGTGCCCCTAATGCCCGTGGGTGATGTTGAACCAAGGTCACCACTTGAGGAAGAAGTGGTGTACCAGAGCTGCTTTGATGTGTTGTTATTGTATGCATCATCTCTTGCCATGAGTAGCATGTAGCCTTGTCATGCATTATACTTGGTTGAGCATCATGTCATGTTTATGTGTTGTGTGTTCACCATGTTGTTTGCTTCTTGCTGGTTGTGCTCCTTCTCATAGTTCCTGTTTCGTTGCGATCGTGCGGATTCGTCCGAATACACCCATTCGTATTCTGCATGGACTCTTTCTTCATCCTAGCGGTATTTCAGGAAAGATGACCATCACCTTGGATCTCACTACTATCTTTGCTATGCTAGTTGTCTCGATGCTATCGCTATGTCGCGCTACCTACCACTTGTTTATCAAGCCTCCCAATATGCCATGAAATAGCCTATAACCTTTTCCACCAACCCAGCAAACCGTTGTTTGGATATGTTACCGCTTTGCTCAGCCCCTCTTATAGCGTTGCTTGTTGCATGTGCAGTGCAGGTTGTTCCATGTTGGGACATGGATATCATGGGATATCACAATATCTATTATTTAATTAATGCATCTATATACTTCGTGAAGAAGGCTCGGCCTTTTGCCTGGTGTTTTGTTCCACTCTTGTCGCCTTAGTTTCTGTCATACCGGTGTTATGTTCCTTGATTTTGCGTCCCTAACACGATGAGTGTTTATGGGGCCCTCTTGACAGTTCGCTTTGAATAAAACTCCTCCAACAAGACCCAACATTGGTTTTACCATTTGCTCAACATAATAACTAAACCTGTTAATTAATTAATTGGCATAGGGGGTCGCATCCCCGAGGATTCTTTCAACATAATACAGGGGGCCAGTGCTGATGGTGTTGGTCCCAAAACAGAGCCACTTGCGGTGCCACCCCTTCACCTGGGGTTTTTGGTTGCCGTACATAGTGTTCATCCGGTCGTGGCCTGAGACGAGATACGTGCGGCTACTATTAGGGTGTCGGCACTTTGGGAGGTCTTGCTGGACTGGTTTTACCATTGTCGAAATGTCTTGTGCACCGGGATTCCGAGTCTGATCGGAGGGTCCCGAGATGGAGGATTGTCTCCGCGGATCGTGAGCTTGTCATGGGCTAAGTTGGGACACCCCTGCAGGGTTTCAACTTTCAAGAGTCGTGCCCGCAGTTATGTGGCAGATGGGAATTTTTAATATTCGGTTGTAGTGGACTTGAACTAAACTCAATTAAAATACACCAACCGCGTGCGTAACTGTGATGGCCTCTTTTCGAGTGAGTCGAGAAGAGAACACGGGGGAGTTATGTTTAAACGTAAGTAGTTCAGGGTCACTTCTTGATCGTTTCTAGTTTGCGACTGTTGCGTAGATTCTTATCTTACTCTTGTACTCGTAAGTTAGCCACCATCATTGCTTAGTCGCTTCTTGCAACCTCACCACTTAACCTTTCCATACCCATTAAGCTTTGCTAGTCTTGATACCCATGGTAATGGGATTGCTGAGTCTTGGTGGCTCACGGATTACTACAACAACAGTTGCAGGTACAGGTAATGTGATAATCATGATGTGAGAGCGATGTCTACTTGTTTTGGAGTTCTTCTTCTTCTTCGTCAACCTTCGGTTAGGTTCTTGGTCGGCAGCCTGGGCTAGCAGGGTCGATATCGTTTGAGTTTCCGTAGTCGGATGTTGTTCTCATGTATGATGATTGATGTATTCATGTGGCATTTGTATGCCCTTTGTATGTATCCCTATCTATTATGTAATGGTATGATGTATGATATCCACCTTGCAAAAGCATTTCGATATACGGCTCTATCCTTGGTGGAACCTTCGAGTTCCTCTCGGATAGGATCACATATTGGGCGTGACAGCAAGTCTGGGTACCCATGTTCCCAGGACACCGACAGTAGCCCCGGGGGCCAAGGCGCGCTCAAACTTGGCTTCGAGGCGAACACAAAAGGCAAGTGTGGAGCACCGCGGGCCCTAACCACCTTCGGCCTCGGTTTATGCGTGGCGATTGATGCGACGTGGGCGTCTCTGCTTCCCCATGCTACCTCGGCAACCGCTCAACTTGACGAGACTCTGCTGCATGCAGAGAAAAACCATCATTGTGTGGGATCGTGGAGGCCGGCGGTTGGCCTCCCTCTGGCTATAAATGAGGGTAGGGGCAGAGGCCCCCTCTCTCATCTCCATTGTCTTGCCGCCCACTCCTTCTTCTTCTTTCTTGTCCCATCGTCTCGCTGCAGCACTCATGGCGTCGATCATGAGGTTCTCAGCAGCGGAGAAGGGAAAACTCCCCGAGAGGAGTCGGGGCCGCTCCCGCCGAAGAAGAGGCTCATCCGCCCTCGTGATGCTAGCGAGAGGCCAGAGGTGACACGACCCTGGTATGAGCGGCCTCCGCCTGGCTTCCCGCTCCCTCTATATGCCTGCGCGCAGGGCTTGAGAGAGGGAGGCAGTGCCCAGCATAGCGCACGCCACGACCATGGTGGTCAGGCTGAGGCTATCCAGCCAGCCGGCCCGCGAACCCACGCCGAGGGCACCTCGCGCGAGTTCGTGGTGTGGGCGGCAATGCCACCGCGCATGTAGATCCGGTTCCCGCAGTTCTTCACCGAGGAGATGCCACCGAGAGGGCCACTTGAGTTGTGGCTGTAGCACGCCGGGTGCTGCATTCTGGCCACGGGGCGGCGGTCGAGGTCGTCCCCCCAGGCAACATTTTCATGACCTGAGGATGGGGCGAGGTCACCCGCGCCTGCCATGTGGAGGGGGACCTTGCCATCCACTTCGAGTACGATGGCGCCTCCACATTGTTCTTCAAGGTCTTCGACGAGGAGGGCCGTCGCCTGGAGTGCTGCCCCGGGGGAAGCAGCCTGCGTGGCGCCACTGCAGGCATCGAGACCGCCTCCGGCCTCGCCGACAGCTCCTCCAGCAGCGACGAGTCCTGGGAGTCCAGCGATTCTCCCGAGCCTAGCGATTCTCCGGAGTCGAGTGATGATAGCTACGTGCCACCAAGCTCTCGTCGTGCCTAGAGCACAGCAGCGGCGTCCTCCCGGCATCGTCGGTGATGCCCAATAGCCGGGGTCCCTTGAAGCTTCCTTCTTTTGTTTCCCTGCGCGGAATCGTGATAAACCCCATGGGGGTATGTAAAAAACTGTAATGCTTTTGCTCCGATGTTTATTACTCCTAGGATAAGGTTGCAGCTGTGTGTCTCGCTCCATCATTGTTCCCCCTTTTCGTTCTTGCGGTATCTTAGTGCTCTACGCTGACAGGTCCCAGTCCCTAAGCAGGCTTCAGTCGTCGCTGGTAGGCCAGGTCGCGATGCCGTGGTCAAGGCCAGGAGTTGAGCGGCCGAAGGTCCGGTAAGAGCTCCTGAGGCGCGATGCTCAAGAGGTCCCCTTTGGCATGCAAGAAGCTCCCTGGAGGCCGAAAAGGGAAGTGGCATTGCCAGAGCGAGATTGCGAGAGTCGAAACATCAGGCGGTGAAATTTGCGCTGACATGTATGGGTGACTTATCCTAGTAATCCCGAGGCGGTTCCTTTGTGCAGTGCCTGATTGTGACTTAGCGGCGATGCTTCCAGGTAGGGCTCACGCCAGCCTCCCCTTTCCACGCTCGTCTAGGTGCTCTACATCCTCGGGTCCCGACCCTCGAGCGAAGCTCAGCCGTCGTAGGTATGCCAGGTCGCAATGTCGTGGTCAAAGCCAGGGGTGAGGGCTGGAGAGTCAGTAGGAGCTCCTGACGCACGGTGCTCAGGAAGCCCCCCCTTTAACATGCAAGCGAACTGGGTGAAAAAGGGACGGCCAGCGGGGCCGCCTGCAGCCAAACTCCAGGGATTCCTACGGGTTATTCCGAGAGGAGGGCATAACTCGTAAGCGCTCTTGCTGGCCTGCCGCTAATCTTTCCGCAAGAAGAAGGCACTGAGGATCTAGTGAGGTGATGTGCGCGGGGCAGGCCGTGAGCCAGAGCTCGATCTCTCAGATTTGTCAGTGTTGCAGGGACGGACCCGAGCACAAGCGCCGTGCCAGCATGTGTAGCCCCCGTTGCGGGATGAGCAAGAGGCCGGTCAGCAACGCTGGAGGCCGCGAAGGGCGATAAAACACCAGGCAAGTGGGTGATAACATAAATCATCTCATGGATATGGTAGAGCTAGTTCTGATAGATGCAAAACAATACATGCCGCACGGACGGACCCATGCGGCTTGGGGATAATGCAGCCCGAGGGGCACCCCCAACTGAATAAACCAGAAAATGTCACATGGCACCATTGCTGAAGAGATGTTGGAGTAGTTGAAGACGCGTGCTGCAGAAGTCGCTCCTCACAAGTCGTCCGGTAGCTGATTGCCGGTGACCCCGGAGGATCTGGCTCCTCCTCCATTAGGATTGCCTAACGCCTGGCCTCGCGAGCTGCCAGGGCACCCTGCATGAGTCACTGGAAGGTAGCAGCCGCGTTCGGCAAGCCAAAGGGCATGCGAACGTAGATGTGAGGGGGGCCCTCACACCAACCAAGGAGTGATGGCCAGAAGTGCTCCTGAGATGCGGCCCTGTTGAGCCCTAGGATGTTGACGTAGACGCGCAGCTTGCTATCCTCGCCGGGACAAGGAGCCGCGCATAGCTCTTGCCTCTTGAAGCTCCTCGATTGCCTTGGTGATAAACTCCTGAGCACCTGGCACCCCGTGCCTTGTGCCCTCCTGGCAGAAGCACGCGCTGAAGCATGCCTCCACGTGGTGCCCGAGTGCCTCCCTTGTGACGTTGGCTAGGTCAGAGGCCCTCCATAGGAGAGCCCTCGAGCCCAGCCTAAGAGGGGCGCCGGGCGCGCCTTCCTATGCAAGAGAGGGAGGCACCCCGTCGACGGGCGCAGGTCCTGAGGTGGTGCCACTGGAAACTCCGCTCTCCTGAGGTCCTTGGCGGAGTAGCTGCTTCTTCTTAGGCTTAGCCTCAGAAGGGTAGACGGTGCCTTCGTCGTCGGGGTTCTCGACTGCCGCAGCCTGGTAGGCGCGCTCGAGAGAACACAATGCGTCCTTCTCCTCGTAGGCAACCGTGATGACGCTGCCGCTCCCTGGCATCTTGAGGACATTGTAACCATGATGAGTCGCTGCCATGAACTTGGTTAGGGCCGGATACCCAAGGATGGCGTTGTATGGAAGCCGGATGTGGGAGATGTCGAAGTCGATGAGCTCAGTGCGGTAGTTGTCGCGCTTGCCAAAGATGACAGGGAGGCGGATCTGCCCTATCGGGGTGGTGGAGCCGTCGGTTACTCCTGAGAAGGGCTTGGTGGGCTGCAGGTGATCATAAGGCACCTGGAGTCGGTCGAATATCTTGATGGAAAGAACATTGAGCCTGGTGCCGCCATCAATGAGAGTCTTGGTGACAACGACGTTGCTGATGGTTGGCGAGCAGAGCATCGGGAGAGTGCCGGCAGTTGCCACGCACTTGAGCTGGTCGGTCGAGCTAAAGGTGATGGTGCACTTGGACCACCTGAGCGGACGCGTAGCCTCAAGCTTGGGGAGGGCCGCGTTCACCTCACGGGCAAACTGCTTGAAGATGCGATGAGAGGCAGGGGCCTGAGCGCCGCCCAGGATATAGGCGATGGCACGAGGCTCCTGGAAGCCCCCACCCCCTTGCCCTGGTGGTGGTCGTCGTTCCTTCTTGGTGGTGGTGGCAGCAGAGGGAGGCCAGCGTTGCCCTGAGGACGGTCTCTCTAGGGTCCCTCGCGAGGCAGGCCCTACCAGCGGCCCTCATGAGGCTGGTCGAGCAGTCCTGGTGAGGGTCGCGGCCGTCCCAGCGTCCTCCACTTTGACCTCCTCTGCGGTTGTAGCCTCGATCATTGCGCTCGGGGCAACGACCGAGGCACCCGTCGTGGATGGCCCTGAGCTCCTGACAGTCATTGGTGTTGTGGTTGTGCATGTTGTGGAAGACGCAGAACGGGCGGCTGCCCTTGGACGACTTTGGGTGGTCGTAGCCGTGCTTCATCTCCGGTTCAGCCGCGAGCACGGTCGGTCCCTTGCGCTTCACATCCTTGGCCTTGGCCTTCTTGTCTTCTGGATCAGCCCCCGGGAGCTCCAGGATGGAGAGCCGACCTTCCTCAACTCTCGCACACTTGGTTGCCATGTTGAACATCTCCAGAGTCGTGCACAGGTCCTCATGTATGGCAAACTCCTCCTTCATCTTGACGCCGCAGACGCCATCAGCCCGAGATGATGGCCTCGTCTGACACCTTGGAGATCTTGAGGCGAACATTGTTGAAGCGCTAGATGTACTTCCGCAAGGTCTCCCCTGGCTGATGCTTGATGCGCCATAGGTCACCCGCAGTCGGCGGTCGATCACGAGTGCCATGGAAGTTGGCGATGAAACGCTCTCGCATCTCGTCCCATGAGGAGATCGATCCGACGGGCAGGTTTAGGAGCCACGAGCGGGTACCATCCTTGAGGGCCATGGGAAACCAGTTCGCCATGACCTTCTCGTCGCCATTGGCTACCTCGATACTCAGCTCGTAGAGCTGCAGGAACTCAGCAGGGTTGGGGGTGCCGTCCTAGCGTGGAGGCAGGTCGGGCTTGAACTTCCTCGACCAGACGATGATGCCAAGCTCCGGAGTGAAGGCGCGGCAAACCGTTGTGGTCACGGGAGCCCGTCGTGGAGGTGGAGCCTGATCCTGGTACTCGTGCGCCACTGCCGCAGGAGGCGCGCGGTATTGACGTGATGGTGCTGATAGTGCACGAGCATCTTCTTGCGGCCGCTCACTACTAGGGAAAAGGCTAGCAGCAGTGCGGGTTTTAGGTGTATCAGTAGCGCGCGGACCGGCACTACTAATAAGGCGCTACAGCTAACACGTAGCAGTAGCGCGTGCTCACCAGCGCTACTGCTACACAAGTGTGGCAGCAGCGCGCTTAGTGGAAGCTCGCTACTGCTAATAGCTACAACGCGCTTCTCCCGTGCGCGCTACTACTACGACCGCGCTGCTGCTAACTTTTCTCCACTCGCTACTGCTAATTTTAGTAGTTTTTTGTTTTTTTTCAGCATATTTGTTTTGTATTTGAACAGGCTTTATAGAAGAATCTTTAGCACATACAAATGTCATCATGATACACATACAAATGCCTGCGAGACCACAGATGTAATCATAGCATATACATACAAATAGTCTCATCATAATCATCATCCAACACAAAGTGGTCTCTCGTCATCATCTCGAAAATAGCGATACAAGTCTCTATTACTTGAAAATACATCGTCATCCATCTAAACAATGATATACGCGAGAAGAGCTATCACTTTGAGTACATGAGTTCGTATCCCTCTCTCGCATTAGCGTGAACCTAAACTAACTACTGCCTGTCGCTCGGAAACCGGAAACCGGTACACCTGGGCCTGACACTCCGGCCACTTGTCGTATATATACTCCTGGCGTAGCACTTCTTCGCCATCTATGATCTATGCACCTGCATCGTCACATGAGTCGATGATATGCAACATATATAGTTGAGCAACAGAAAGAGACAGACTTGGCAAAAATAGAAACAACATATCATAAGCATAAATAACAAAGTTCATCGTACCCCAAAATGCCCTAACTAGAGTGATTTTCGCTAGTCGAGGAGGAGGATGGTTTAATTACATCACAAATAAAGTTTCACCGTGCATAACTCCAATTTTTGTCATATAGGAAGTATGGACTAAACGGACACATTGTCATATATCGACAATCACTCCAACATGTCGTTCCATCCATCCAAGTCAGAGAGATAGTCCCCGAGCCTAGTGAAAGGCTTCAGGTCGAGACGCTGAGAGGCTATCCATGTTCGAACGTCTTCCCGCGACATTTGTCCTCCTTAGAACATCCCTGTTTTTCCGACGACCTCCTTCATGATGATTTGGGCAAGTTCGCGCTGGATGTTATAGAACTCAGCTCGAAGTCGATGATCCTCAATATCTCCTATGTCCTTTGCCCATTGCAGAATATGGGCATCGCCGGAAGAAGGTGCCATGCGAAGGTTCTGGTGATCCCGTCTGTACTCCAGCATGTGGTGTAGGACATAGAATCCATCATTAAGAGAATCGTCCGGTTGCTGGATGCAGCAGAAGTTGGTCTTATGGCCGAAGGCGACCCTGCCGCCCCTCATCTTCTTGTCCCTGAACTCTCCACCCAGCGATTGGTAGTAATACATAGCACTGTCGAGAACATCCTTGATGTGGGTGTAATCCTTTTTGTGAATGTTCTTCGACGTGTCCAAGTAAAGAGCGTGGGAGAATTGGGGGTAGAGGATGATGAGGACGGCGCGCCCGCCGCTGCGCAAAATAAGTCCTCAAATTAATTAGCCTCCGCCATGGAAATGAATGATTGAAATTGAAATCGAAGGAAGGATAGCAGCGCAGATGACTTACACGGGATGATAAGGCACGAGAATCGCCCCCTTGTCCTTATTGGTGAGCATGAAACTAATGATGTAATTCCTCGCGTATTCACGGTGATTTGCGCAGACTCCCAAGAAGCCCTCGTGCATGTAGTACGGGTCAGCGACACAGATATGAGATATCTGCTCAACCCCGATGATGTAGTTCATGTGCAAGGCATAAAGGCGGACAAACGTAAAATCCAGCTTCTTCACGTGAAACATGTCGAATATATAATTGAATCGGAGGAAGAACTTATCCGCGGGGAAACTGTCGACGTACGACATTTGCCGCAGAACGTTAACCACGTAGAGTGGGTATCCTGGATCATTCGAGGCGATGAGGTCTTTCTCTACCCGCAGCACATCGTCATGAAGTCTCTTTAGATCGCCGAATCTGGCCCATAGAGCTGTTGCAGGTAGGATTGGTTGACCGGGGATATGCCATTTATCCGCACCAGGGATATCTATACGGTCCTGAAGCCGAGGCTGCTGAGGCGGCTGGATCATAGAAACAACTTTTTTGCCTTTCCTCGCTCTCTTCCTAAACTTCTTTACTACCGGAAGGTCGTCCATAATATGTTGAGACGGCAATTCAGGCACCGACTCATGACGCTCAAACCCTGAGGAGGCGCCAGTATATACATACTGTTCAGCAGCGCCATCGTCGTCCTCATCCTCATCCATGGCGACGTCATCAGCGACTAATGGAGCCTCCTCCTTACCCCGACCGCTATCACCCAACCCGACACCCGACGGTAATTGGGTAGGTGGGGTGTTGATGTTCATACCTTGCTGAGGCTGCGTGCTCGTGGGTGTGCTCCCGGCCGCCTCCAGACGAAGCAGACTCTTTGGCCACAACAGGACCCACCCAGCATTGCAACAATCACCAAGTCGCCGCGGTGTCTCGTCGTCATCCCCCAGTAGTACTGGAGGAGGCAAATTCTCGTGGCCCGGTTTGACACTGGCCACGGAAACCTTGAAGACGTTCGGGGGGATCGGCCGGCTGTGGAACAATGGTTCCTTCGGCTCCATTATCGTCGCCTTCCCCACGTCCACCTTCTGGTCGCCGATGGTGTACAATATGGTGCACGGGGTTTCGTCGGCCTGCAAAGAAAAGTCTGCGACGTGAGACGTCCAAAAGGCAACGAAAAAGGGAGATTATACATTTATATTGAAGGGGGCCGGTGTGACAGATACCGTGAGGGCGTCGAGCTCGGCCAAAGACGAAGCACCGCCTAGCACGTCCGGTGCGGGAGCCGGTGCAGCTGCAGGTGCTGGTGCAACGCTAGTCGAGCTGCTCCCCGCCAAGAAGTCAGCAAGGGGAAAGTCCGCTGCATCTTTTTCTGGATTTTGCCTGCTCCAATTGAAAACGGCTGGAACCAAGGTAGTAGAAATATCTACAGCCACCTGTTTTGCGGCAGCTACCGCTGTTGCGACTGTCTCAGTTGATCTTTTCTCAACCGCAATCTCAACCCTCTTGTCGATGTTTTCTTCATTTAACCTCCGTCTTTCCTTTCTCTCCTCCGTGGTCTCACGGTAGTACTTCTTCCATGTGGCGCCATCCCCGACACCGTGCACGCGTCCATACGGCGGTCGAGTATCCAACGGTTGTCGTTTCAATATGTTCAACGCCCGGTTGAATGGAGTGTCCCACTTGGGCCTCGCCAATGCCTCGGACGGCGAGTCGCTTTCGGCCGCAATCCTGTGCTGCTCTCTCTGCAAAAGGCACAACGATCGTTTACAAATATGACTAACGTGTGCAGTCGAATTGATCAGAAACTAAAATTACCAGCAGTCTCATGAACTCCTTAATGACCGGTGTTGTCTCGTAAACCTTGTTCACTGGGTCCCAATGGTGCCGGGCCCTGAGGACGTCATGCTCCTGCGGGACGGTGAACTCCGCCAAGGGGTCTGGGATGCCCAGACTCGCGGCTTCCGCATCCTCCTTGGCCCATTTGGACCTCTTTCCGTCGTAACCACGGCTTCCGAGGTGGTGGCTCCCAAAGTTCCTCTCTTGAAGCCCCTTCATGTACTTAGACTTTTTTTGGCATCTTCGGCCTCGCAAGCCTCCTTGAATATTTGAAACTACTCTTCCGTGATTGTCGGATTATCCTTTACAATCTCGGAGTAGGGTTCCTTCTTATCGATGATCCTTGCTTTCACTCGATTTTTCCAGGCGGCCAACGCGTCGCTAAACTTGGTCATGGTGTGTTTGTTTATCTTCTTCATTGACGGGTCCTCATCTGGATCTTTATAATCCTTCTCATTCCGGCCCGGGAACAAGAATATCTGGTGAAACTTCTTTAGGAGGGAGCTCCTCATATTTTCTATCTTCTGTAGTTTCTCATCGTTGATGGTGGCGGTTGTCCGTACGATGCAGCCTATTTGATTGTCGTAGCATCGACGCGCTTCCTCGGGCGCCGTTGGCTCAAATTTGCCGTCGTCCACCTCCGTGACCACCACTCTAGTAGTCTTGAGTTTGTTAGGAACCCGTTGCCTCTTTGCTTTCCGTTCTACACTGGCTCCGCTCCCCGAGGCAGCGCCGGTCTCAGTCTCGGTGCCGGTCTCGATGCCGGTCTGAGTCTGAGCGTCGGTCTCAGTCTCAGCACCGGTCTGTGTGTCGGTCTCAGTCCCCGATGCCACCGGTGGGCCCAACAATAACATCGGTTGATCGTCGGTAAGGCTAAAAAATTTGTCTGCCGCCCGGTAGGCGTTGTAGCAATCACCAGAACCCTGCCCTTCATCGTTGCTAGCCATGTTTCCTATGAATAAATCTAGTCAATTAATTCTAGACCTAATAAAATGAATAATGTCATAAAAAAGGCCTATTGTTTTGCAGGAATGTTGACTCCTTCCTGGTGCGGCAAATCCCGGGCACTCGATATGTCCTAGTTTGTAGCACAAGTCATGCCGAAATTCACGGAAAATTTCGGCATGACCTTTGCTAAAAAGTGGACAAATCGAGAACCTGAAATTTGCCGGAACAGAAATGAATCAACATTCCGGCAAAACATAGGTCACTAAGCATCATTCCAGCACAAGTCATATATAGTTTGACCAAGTTTTTGAAAAGAAAAAACAATTCTGTTTTTTGTTTATAGCTAAATGCCATAGCTACTATTTTTTATTTATAGCTAAATACTTATGTTTTTTGTCTAAAGCTAAAATTATTTTTAGCTAAAAATATTCAGGTACATAGTCCAAATAATTCAAATTTCATTTGAATGAAATTTGGAACAAATTCAGGTCCTAAAAAAATTGCTAATCATTTTTCATAAATGCTATAAAATGCCTACTGCCCTAAAAAAATCTAGGGTTCATATGAACACCTAGAGTTCATATGAACATCAACACAGTATCAACATATATATGAAATTGCCCTAGCAGAGAGAGAGAGAGGAGGGTAGGGGACAGTAGAGGCAGAGCCTTACGATCTGCGGCAAGGGCAGGCTCTGGCTCGGGCGGCGGCGATGAGCTCGAGGGAGGCGACGGTGAGGTCGACGATGGCCTCGGGCGGCGGCTGTGAGGTCGAGGGCGGCCTCGGGCAGCGGCGGTGTGGTCGAAGGTGGCGGGCGGCGGCGGTGTGGTCGAAGGCGGCCTCGGGCGGTGGCGATGTGGTCGAAGGCGGCAGGGCGACGGCGGCGATGGAGCAGTTGGGGGACAGGGGGGCCGGGAGTAGAGAGAGGGGGAAAAGGACTTAGCAAAATTTTGAGCCCGCGGGCTGCGATTTGAGTCAAACTAGCAGCAGCACGTTTCTCCGAAACACGCTATAGCCAAGATAGCTATAGCGCGTTCCGAGAAAACGCGCTACTACTATTCCATTCTGTTTTTAATTGTTTTCACTTTATTTTATTTCTGTTAGCAGCAGCGCCGTACACGTAAGCGCGCTACAGCTAAGGTTATTAGCAGTAGCGCTGGCCTGTATACGCGCTACTGCTATGTTGGGCTAGCCATGTGTGCCCAGTTCAAACATAGCAGCAGCGCTTTTCGCTAGTACGCGCAACTGCTAAAGTCCTAGCAGCAGCGCGGTTTATTTAAGCGCGCTGCTACTAAGTAGCAGTAGCGCTTGATTTTGTACAGCGCTACTGGTAAGATTATGTGTATAGGCTTTTCCCTAGTAGTGGCTGGACCTCCTGGAAGCTTTCTTCTTCACGCGCGGGTGCCCTGCGTGGCAGGTCGCGCTGCGGGGCCTCGTGCCTTGGCCCGAGGGCGACGTCTTGACGGGGAGGTGGAGGAGCTGCTCCATGGGCTACGTCACCCGCAGCAGGCGGTGGGCGAGGCAGCAAGAGAGACAGTGCAGCAGAGCCCCCAGCGGCGCTGACAAGCTCGGTGATGCGGTCCGGCCAATCTTTGTAGAGGTCATCGACGGGGCGGTAGCGCAGGAGCTCGCGTGCCATGAGCAACGCAGCCTCCGCATTCACCGGCCCGCGACGAGCATGGGACGATGAACCAGCCGGAGTCAGCGTCAGGGTGGCGGTGCGCCCATCACACCACCCAGTGGGGTGCAGCGACGAATCTTGCTGCTCATGCCCCACCGGGCCAGTAACGGCGTTCGCCACTAGAGATGGGGAACGGCGAGGGCAGCCGTCACCCGTTGGCGCTGTCTGAGCGACATGGGCGGCAAGAGCGACCCGACGCTCAGCACGAGCTCGACTAGCGTCAGCCATGGAAGTGATGGAGCAGTGGTGGGTCGATCGGCGGAAGAGAGGCTTCGACGCACCCCTACCTAGCGTGCCAAATGTCAGATTTCGGGTTCCGCAGACCCTTGAGAGGTTCAAACTCTGGGGTGCGTGCGAAGAACTTGTCCTCCCCAGTCTGCCTACTCACTAATCTCACAGCCTAGCTCGACGAACTGAATGAAAAAGAGACACGGCAGTTTACCAAGGTCCGGGCCACCTCGCGGTGTAAGACCCTACTCCTGCTTTGTGGTGGATTGGTCTCGAGGGGCTAGTGATGAACTAGTATAGTGGCAAACAACCTCCGGTGGAGAGGTGTTCTTGGGCTCGAGTGAGCTGGTGGGTGAGGTGTTCTTGATCTCAATCATCCCCCCCTCTATGGTGGTGGCTAGGTCCTATTTATAGTGGCCTTGGTCCTCTTCCCAAATGTAGGCGGGAAGGGATCTCACAACGGCCAAATTTGAAGGGAGACAACTAGTACATGCTATCCTGACAAAAGTAGTCTTCGCCTGCAAAAGCCTCTGGTCATGACGCCGGGGTGGGCTCGGCGATGACCTCCGTCCTGCCGTCCTGGTGGTCTTGGTCTTATTGCATGGGAATGGAAACTTTTGGCTGATTCCTCGGGACTCCGCGCCTGTGCTTTCCTCCTTAGCACCAAAGAGGAAACTAGTACACTGTGCCCACCTGTCCTCGGTCGTCATGGCTCACATCATCCGGATCTCACGAGGTGAGGCTTGCATAGAAATCTCCACTCCTCGGGAGCCAGCCTGGGGAGAGTGCCCCTCGTGGAGGTCTTGGTGTCGTCCGCCTCATGAGGTTTGGCCCTTCGTGAGGGTCTTGAGTTGTTGATGTTGAAGTTGGGTCGTACCAGGCCGTCGATGGAGCCACACCGTGGGCCATAGGCATGCAAGTCTAGGTACCCCCGTTCCCCGAACGCCGACAGACACATTTTGTAAGAGCCGGCCGGGACTCTGTAAGCCGCCGGGGATCAACTTGTATATAAAGGGGTGATCCGGCGGCGGGTTAACTCAAGAAACAACTCAACGAGAACTAGGTCAAGCGTATTCACTCCCTGGTAATTGAAACCCAAGCAATACAACCTAAAGCAGGAGTAGACTTTTACCTCATTAAGAGGGGCCGAACCTGGGTAAACTCTCTGTGTCCTTTGTCCCGTTTAACCCCTTCAAGCCAACCTAGCTGCGATGGCTCCACACCTAAGTCCTTTTGCTAGGGCATCTGCCGTGTTAAGTCCACGACAGTAGGTGCCCACCGTGGGGCCAGCGCATGGTGGTTTCGAGTTCTTGAAGGGCAGCTCCATAGGAATCAAGGGATACACCGTCGGACGGATGACTAAAAGCCACCGCGGCAAGCTCTACATCGATGATGCTGGCTGAGGCATCGAAGCTAGCTCAATCGAGTACGGGAACTGGGTCCCCTTCGGCGGAATTCACGTCTTCATTGGCAAGATCGGTGAGTCGGACACCTGCACCGACATCGTCGAGACGGCTCAGCGTCCACGGCCCGCCAAGGTTCAACCCACCATGAATGTCACACCCTGCATTTTGTAACATATCATTTGCAAAGCATGAAAATTTGGACCAACAAAAACTTTTGCATTATTTGGCTTTTATTTTGAAGTTGGTTTTCTCTGAGTGGTTTTTCAAGTGCCCTTATTAGTCAACTACTCCACCTTCTATACTTCATCTCCTTGTCCCAAACTTCTGCCCAATGATCATGCCATGTGTATAGAGCAATATAGTATTTTCTTACAAAAATAATTTGGCCAAAAAGTATTTTTAAGAATTAGTTTTCCAAAACCCCCTGGATTGAGGATTTCACTGCAAATACTTAATTAAGGGCAGTAAAAATATTTCCAAAGATATATTTGACATCTATTAGATATAGGATACCCAGAAACCACAAAAATATAATTTTGAAAGTTATTTTCCTATTTTATTTAAAGGGTTTTTCTTAAGGCCAGAAATGGTCTTAAATAGGTTAAAATTATTTAAAAGCTTTAAAAATATTTGAGAAAAATTAGGGAGACTCAATGGACATATATTTTCCATATATATGAGTTTCAACACATGGTTATGATCAAAATATTGGACAAAACCTTCCAAAACCATTTCTGCCCATTTCAAGGATTTGAGATATTTCTACAGGAAATACTTTCATAAAAATCCAAGGAAAATCCAGCAAGTCACAAATGCATATTGTGATCACCTTGCAAAGCTCCATGTCAACTAGAGTCATTTTGGTTCACCAAAATGCCCCAAAACCCTCTCTGACCAGAATCAAGTTTGATCAAGTTTGTACTACCAACTTTCTCTCCTTGACCCCAACTTTTGTGAGCATGATCACATGACCAAATGAGGCCACTACACCAAGTGGTGCATCAAGGAGAAGTGATTTGCTCAACTAGATCTACACAAGTCCATTTCTGCTCATTTCTAGGGTTTACAAAAGTTGCATTGGCAACTTTGCCCAATTAAGCTCCAAATTGGTGGAAGGCCCTAATTATATGTGTCATTTCACCCTGTGGAGTGTCATGGCAATTGAAGATCATTTTCTTTCCCAAACCAACATCAAACACCTTCTGTCATTTTGCAAAAACCACTGTTTGGACCCCTTCCACTATTCTTGGTGAGCTCCACTTTTTACCACAGCTCCCCCTAGACCCCTTTCACCTCCAGTAATAATGGAAAGTCCCCAGCTCAATAATTGAGGGGTGAAACCACCCTCTTTCTCTCTCTGGACAGCCACTTTCCCCCTCTTCCTCACCTCCCTCCTCACCCCAGTGGCCATCCATGGCATCCAATGCCCCTCTCCTCTTCTTTATTCCCCCTAGACCTGCTAGACACTAGTGGACACGCCCTGCCCTTTTAAACAATGCCATGGCAGCCATTTGGGCGCTCTGGAGCGCGCTACAGTGCGTTCCCGCACTGTAGCCGCCCCCTTCCAGCCACATCCGGCCACCTCGGCTCTCCCCCTCGTGTCCCCCGAGGCCACCTCGACGTCCGCAGCACGCCACGCCCCTAGCCCCCTCCTCCTTCTCCCTCCTCTCGCCCCAGCTCGCACGCGCGGCGGCCGCCTGAGCGCACCAGTGAGCATGCTCACACGCGCGGTGCCTCTGGCCCCCTGCTCCCTCTCTCTCTTCTTTCCCTCGCTCTGGACCGAGCCCACAAACGCCCCAGACACGGCGCTCTCCTCCCCCGAGCCCCGCAGCGACGAGCGTGAGCTTGCCGGCGCACGGGTCTGCTGGACCTCCCCGTCCGCCTATATAAAGGCCTCCCCGAGCCCTTCCACCCTCACCACTCGCTCTCTGCACCACCAAAACATCCCCCTGCACCCCCAGTTCGCCTCCAGAGCCGCCCGAGCTCGAGATCGAGCTCGAGCTCCGCCGCGTTGGCTCGCCGGAATTCGCGAGGTAGAAGCCTCCCCCGCTCCTCCTTTGCCTCGATCTGGAACCCCTGCACCCCACTCATCATTTCCCCCTCCTTCCCCGCTTCTTTTGCAGCCGGAAACGGCCGGAGCCGTCGACTCCCGAAGCTCCTCCACCGCGGACCTCGTCGCCGGCGAACCAGGCACCCCCGCCGGCCAAGTCCACCACCTCCCGACGTGCGGCAGTCCCCTGAAATCATTCCCGCACTCGCCGAAGCTCACCGTGGCCCGCATCGTCGCCGGTGAGCACCGCGACCCCCCTGTCCACGGGTTAGTGATGACAGGCGGGCCCCGCCTGTCATCCTCTCCCTCATTCCCGCGCCCCCGTCCGACCTGCGGGCCCCGCCCGTCAGGTTTGAAAATGGGTGGACGGGCGCGCGCGCTGTGCGCTGGCCCGGCTGGGCCGGCCCACTGGCTGGGCCTGTTGCCCTGCGGCTGTTCTGGCCCAGTTGCACAGTGCCGCTTCTCCTTTTTCTTTTTCTGGAAACTTGCAAAAATTCCACAGGGTTAAATATTAATCCAAATGCAATAACTCCAACTCCCATATTTTTCTTAAAATCCCACCTATTTAATGGTATAACTTTCATTCATGTCCAACCAACTTTTATGTACTGATCAAATTTAAATTCAAATTTGAGCAGTTTAATCTCTGTTTAAAAATCCATTTCCCCCCATTATTCCACTCCAAATCCAAAACCAGGAATTTCCCCCTTCTTAGTTTTCACCCTAGTATTTAACAAAAATAAGTTGACATTTTTATGAGCACTTTGGTTTTCTGTTTTATTATTGCCTTATTTTCTCGTTATTTTCTTACGACGATTAGATCCCGTATTAGACGAAGTTGCTGAAGAATAAGAAGAAGGAGAAGGATTTGAAGAACTTGAAGACTTTGAAGACCAAGGCAATCAGCCCTTTGACCATGTCTATGAAACCTTTTTATGCATGTCATATAGCACTTTATTAGCGTTGCTTCGGAATCATGATGTGATGGAAACCACTTTGATGGGTTGCCTCTGTTACTTCCTCGTTGATACTTGCATTGTGCATGACCCTACCTCCTTATGAGGGTTATGCCGGTGGGAGTAGATAGGATGCTAAAGTAGTGCTACGCAAAAAGGGACGGGAATATGCATGGTGATGGAGGCAAAGTGCTTTCAAAAGACTTTTCGAAAACCCCATCGGGTGCCACTTATGCCCGAGGGAGATGATGAGTTGGATAACCACTTGATGACGAAGTGGTGTACCGAGACAAGTGTGTGTTGTTTTCCAAAACGGATTGGTTTAAGTTGCGACCGTTATTCCAACCTTACATGCGCAACCACTCTACCCTTATATGGGAAAGGTCACTGTTGATTACCTAGGTCGATACTAGCTTGAAGCCCGCATTACTAGTGACGGGGGAGAGTTGGTGCTCTCTCACGGGACGGGGTCGTGCCAGGTAGGGCGGCCATGACTGTTTTCACAGGGCACCAGATACACCGTTGTGTCCCCTCTCGGATGTTACGATCTCGAGCGAGTCTCGTATGATGTACATCGTGAGGATACGGAGCAACGAGTGGACTCCTTGTTAGTATCGTCTAGGGAAAGATAGTGATCGGGTGCTTACCCCGGGTGCTTGAGGTACCGCGGGTCGTGGATGACACAGAAGCTCCCCTGATCTTGTGGGTAAAGTGTGCAACCTCTACAATGTGTAAAACTATTCGAATAGCCGTGTCCACGGTCAAGGACAGTTGGGTAACCGCTCTTGGGCTACGTCCACATGTTTACAAACCAGTGTGTGTGTTTGGATAAGTGGGAAGAACTACTTGGGTCAAGTCAAGGACTTGACATGATTGAGTTGGGTTGGTGCCCTCTCTATTTATGTTGATATATGTAACCTATCCTCATGCTTACTTAAATTCTCCTGATGCATGTCTTACAAGTTGTTGAACATGTCATTGCACCCAAAACTAGCTTTCCGAAAAATTTACCGATGTCATGCATTATTGTACCTTGAACCAAAACATGGGTTGCTTGCGAGTACATTCAAAGTACTCATTGGCTTGCCACTTGTTATTTAATTGACCAGGCATGGAAGAACAGGAGTTCGAGGAAGAATCCTTTGGAGACGAACTTGCGAACTAGGACGCTTCCCAGTCAGAATGCCTGTAGGGTTAAGGCAGATGGCATGGGTTCTACTTATCAACGAAGATTTCCGTTGCTTGTGTTTCATTTGATGTTCAGCCCTTAAGGCTTTATCTATGTAAGACTTGACCATAATGGTCATAATTTGTGTAAGACGGTATGTATGGATGTAAGACTCTTATTATTCAGCTTCTGTGTGTTCAGTGAGCATTGATCTCTGGGATCACTGTACACATACATTCGGTGATCACGACTTATGAGTCGGGGTCCCCACAGTGAAGCATGCTTTCGTGGGTTTTACTCATGGAGTTGGTCTTGAGGAAGGATCTACGTCCGGTGGAGAGACGGCCATCTACTCTGGTGATGAGTCCTCAACTGGCGAGACCAATTCCATATATCAATTACAAGATGGTGGGCTTGGGGGCTATTCCGATGGCGACAGTATTCCGGGCCCCTACGAGTTGCCGAACAGAGTTGCGATCTTCATGGCCGGTACACAACCAGTGCTCAATTCGACGGCTGCTGCGGCTATGACCTCTAGTTCAACGGCTATGGCGAGCGGCTTTGCGCGCCCGCCGGCTGAAGTGTTATCCGAGCTCTCGGAGGCTTTGGTGACCTTATTGGCTGCAGAGGTGACACCAAAAAATCAAGCACAGCATAAGGTGGATGTTGCGAAATTGCGAGATGAGGTAGCCCAAGCTAAGGAGGAATTTAATGTTGAGAATGCTAGGATAGCAACGAAACGAGCCACTTTGGACGCTGAGAAACAACGGATTCAGGCAGAGTCGTTTCGGCTTACCTTGGATCAGAACGCTTCAAACGCCGTTATGAGGAGGAGGCACAAGGCCCGTCTACCCACATAGTTTGAGGCTAGGAACGTCTTCAATACACCTGGGGCAGGAACCGGTGACCCTCCCGTGGTGAACCGGGTTGTCGAGGCACCCGTGACCGGAACACCGGTTCAACCACATGCTGTAAACCCGCCTCGTTTGAATTTGACTCCGCCTCAACATGTTCCGACACGGCCGGGTCATTATTCGAACCCTCTGGACAATATGATTGCTACAGCTACACGATTGACGGCTCTCCCCATTGAAGGAGAGTCTCCAGCCGTGATGGAGATACGGAGGGCTGGAGAGCTTCTATAGATAGCAGTGGCTCAACAGGCGGCTTACTCATACAGTCGTGAACCATTCATTCAACCCTGCGTCCAAGCTGGAGTTATAGCAGGCATATTGATTCGCCAGCGGTTGCAAGCAGTGAGCGGCACCATAACCAGCTTCGTAGGCATAACCCGTCGCGTGCTGATAACAATGCTCAGGATTTGGTGGATTAGGGCAGGGCGCGTCGGGAGGCTGAGCTGGCGGCTCAGTTGGCGACTCAACAACAATCTCCGGTTTACCCATCGGTGTCTGTGGAGGCAGGAGTAACCTCTAGAACCCATGTTGTGCTTAGTGCCGGCTTTATGTAATGAGCGCTTGCCCTAGGATTTTAAGGGCCCCCGCAAGGTGCCTAATTACACAGCGGATCAGCCCCCAGAGGCCTGGATTGAGAGCTATGAGATGGCCATGGAGATGTTGGACGTCAGTGATGCTGCGTGTGCTAAATACTTCACCATGATGTTGGATGGGCCGGCACGCACTTAGCTGAAAGGATTGCCCCCTAACTCCATCAGGTCATAGGCTGAATTGAAGACACGTTTTTTCCAGAATTTCAAAGACACGTGCAAGCAACCTATGTCGATTCTTGATTTAGACTCTTGTGTCCAGGGTGAGGGCGAATCAACAACCAATTGGGTGCGCTGGATCTCGGTCGTTATCCATTCATCGGACAGTATCAACATCGGTTCAGTCGTCCTAATGTTGGAAAAGAATTATCGGTTCCTTCCCCTTAAGCAGAAGCTGGGGTGGCTTAAGCGCCACTGCAATGATATGGGAGAGCTCATGGAGGCTCTCGTCACATATGCCGACTCCGATAGTACTAAAGACCCTGAGTCTGATGAGGAGAAGATCGGCAAGGGGAAGAAGAGTGGCAATGCAAAGGGACAACAACATAATATGGTGGGTCAAGGTAACAATGGTAAGCACAAGCAGATGGAATGGCAGTTCAGACTTTGTGGAAAATACCAACACGCAGGGTAATAGTCAGCCTCATAAGGGGAAAGCGTCAACGCCCCGGTTTGGAGGGCCAAAGTTCAACCTTGAGGCGATTATGAATCAGCCTTGCCCAAAGCACGGTACGCAAGAGAAGACAGCCAGTCATCTGTGTAAAGATTGCTTCATCATGAGGGAGTATAGAAGTTCTGGGTTTTTACAAAACAATCGTGGCCCGCATAGCGGGTCAGGATCCGGCTCTCACGGACCTGGCTTTGGAGGTGGCGGCTCAAGCTCTGGTTTTCAGGGCCAAGGCAACCAGGGTGGTTTTAATCAGCAACATAGTCAAGGGAATCAGCAGCAGCAGACCAGTTATCAGAGTAATCCAAAGCAGCTGAATAGTGGTCAATATCATGTGTTTACCACTAGGTTATGCAAATGAGACCAGAAGATTCATAAGCGGGCGGTGAATGCGGTTGAGTCGGCAGTCCCTCGATACTTGTGATGGTCTGAACATCCTATTGTATGGAGCCGTGAGGATCACCTACCCCGGGTTGACAATCCGGGTCAATTGGCTTTGGTGGTTGCTCCTCGGGTTGGAGGGTACAAGTTTACCAAGGTGCTTATAGATGGAGGCAGCAGCATCAATATCCTTTATTATGGTACTTTCCGCCGTATGGATTTGACTGACAAAGATCTTAAGTTGTCTCTACTGTTTTTCATGTGGTGGTGCCTGGTAAGTCGGCATACCCGATGGGCAAGATAGCTTTGGAAGTGGCTTTCGGCGACGATCATGATTACCGAGCTGAGACATTGACTTTTGAGGTGGTCAAGATCTAGAGCCCTTATCGCGCCCTATTTGGGCAGGCTGCTTATGCTAAATTTATGGCACGACCTTGTTATGTTTATCTGCATCTTAAAATGCCGGGTCGCAAGGGTACTCACGGTGCATGGAAACAGGAAGATAGCCTTGGAGTGTGAAGAGAGCGATGCTGCTTATGCTGAGTCTGTTTGTGCAACGGAGGAGTTGAAGTTCTACAAAGATAATGTTGACCCGGCAGATATGACACCTTTGAAAAAGCCGACCACAGAGCATGACCCCTTGTTGAAGTTTAAGTCGGCAGATGACACTAAGCAGGTTGACTTTGTTCCTGGCGACTCATCCAAGCAGTTCAGCATCAGTGCCAATATGGATCCGAAATAGGAAAGCACGCTCATCGAGTTCATCTGTGAGAACCAGAACATCTTTGCATGGAAGCCTTAAGACATGCCAGGTGTACCGAGGGAACTCTCTAAGCACACTCTCAATGTTGATCCAAAGTTTAAACCGGTCAAGCAATTCCTTCATGGTTTTAATGAAGAGAGGCACAAGGCCATTTGTGAAGAAGTGACCCGGCTCTTGGCGGCTTGGTTTATTATTGAAGTTTTTCACCCTGAGTGGTTGGCTAACCCAGAGCTGGTGCTGAAGAAGAATGACACTTGGTGTATGCATGTGGATTATACAGACCTTAAAAAGGCTTGTCCGGCTGACACTTTTGCTCTCCCTCGTATTGATCAGATCATCAATGCTACGGCGGGTTGTGAGCATTTGAGTTTTCTAGATGCTTATTCTGGTTATCATCAGATCAAGATGGTAGTTAAGGACTAGGAGAAGACAACCTTTATCATTCCTTTTGGAGCCTTCTGCTATGAGTCTATGCCTTTTGGGCTCAATAGTGCCCAGGCGACTTATCAGCGTTGTGTTTAGAATTGCCTCCACAATAAAATTGGACACAATGTTCATGCTTATGTGGATGACATAGTTGTGAAATCAAGGAATAAAACCTTGTTAGATGATTTGAAGGAGACCTTTGACAACCTCCGGGTCTACAAAATGATGCTTAACCCGGCCAAGTGCGTTTTCGATGTTCCAGTTGGTAAGCTGTTGGGCTTTTTGGTTTCTGAGAAAATCAAGGTTGTCACTTCTTTGGCTAAGCTGGTGTCAGATCATGGGTTACGGCAAAACCCTCAAGGTTCGAACACTGGGGTGCGCGCGAAGGTTTCCTCCCTACCGATCCACGCCCCAGCTCTCTAAGATCTCGCGGACGAACTCACAAGACAAAGACACAAGATTTATACTGGTTTGGGCCACCGTTGTGGTGTAATACCCTACTCCAGTGTGGTGGTGGTGGATTGCCTCTTGGGCTGATGCTGAACAGTACAAGGGGAAGAACAGCCTCCTGAGGTTGAGGTGTTCTTGTGCTTGACGAACTTGTGTGGGTGAGATGCCTTTGAATGAGTTCTTGACTCCTTCCAGTTGCCCCTACTGTGGTGGCTAGCTCTACTTATATAGGCCCTGGTCCTGTTCCCAAATATTGAGCGGGAAGGGAGCCAACAACGGCCAATTTGAAAGGGGACAACTAGTACAGCTTATCCTGACAAAAGCAAACTTCGCCTGCAAAAGGCTCTGGTGGTGACGCCATCTTGGGCTCCATGGTGACCTCTGTCTTGCCGTCCTGCTAGTCTTGGTCTCGTTGCACCGATATGGAAATCTTTGCTTGATGCCTCGGTACTCCGTGCCTACGCTTGCCCCCTTGGCACCAAAGAGGAAACAAGGACGCTGCGTGCGCTGGCACCCGCCTGGTGCCCGCCTGGTCTCGATCATCATGGCTCACGTCACGAGGACCTCGCGAGATTTACCTTGCCTTGATCTCTACGCCCCTTGTGACGTGAGCCATGATGATCGAGACCCGCCTGGCGTGGCCGCTCCTGAGGAGGTCTTGCGTCGTCTGCCTCGCGAGGCTCGGCCCCTCGCGAGGGTCTTGAATGCCTTGTCAATGAAGATGGGTCGTACGGGCCTGCTAGCTTAGCCACGCCATGGGCCGCAGGCAGGCAAGTCTGGGGACCCCGTTCCCAGAACGCCGATAGTAGCCCCCGGGCCCAAGGTGCGCTCGGGCTTGGCTTAGAGGCAAAGCCAAAGGTCAAGCACGGAGCACCACGGACCCCAAAAGCCTGCGGCCTCGGTTGACGCGTGGTGGTTGATTGGACGTGGGCGTCTCCGCTTCCCCACGCTGCCTCGACATCTGCCCGACTTGACAAGTCCCTGCGACATGCAAGGAAAACCATCATTACCTGTGATCGTGGGGGGCGCTGGTTGGCCTTCTCCTGCTATAAATGAGGAAGGGGGCGGAGCCCCCATCCCCGACTTCTTCCCATTCCGCCTGCTTCTTCCTCCTCTGCTCCACCACCGACTCCAATGGCGCCCTCGAAGAGGTTCTCCGCCACGGAGAAAGGAAAGGCCCCTCGCGAGGGGCTCGGCTCCCGGGCGCCCAAGCGGGGACGCGGCCGTCCCCGCAAGCACACCACAACTCCCGCCGTGTCCCCCGCTCCCGGGGTGGCGCCGCTGCGCGTGGTTGGGATCGCTCCGGTCGCGGCAGCCCGTTCGATGAGGTGAGACGTGTCATGGTTGCGCGGCCTCCCCGGCCATGCTTCCACTCGGCAGAGGTGCTGCCGGAGTTTGTTGTCTTGTTGGAGGATCCGGCCGGCAACTAGCTTCAGCTTCGGCGCTTCTTCATCAACGCGTTGTCGGCCTCTGGCTGTAGGCGGACGGCTGCTGCAGCAGGGCCTCCTGGGTCGCGGTTGAAGTCTCCACCGCGGGTAACATAGCTCTGGCCCGTGGTTGGCAGACATTCGCCCGCGCGCGCGGCCTGGGCAGGCGGTGCACCCTCCATTTCAAGTATGATGGTGATGCGACCCTCTATGTGAGGGTGTTTGGGGAAGATGGTCGTCGCGACGGGTGCTGCCCCGAGACAAACGACGGCGAGGAGGTGCTCAGTCTCGGCGATGGCCGCGACGAGGGCGAGCCTGCCGGCCGCGCCTCATCCAGCTACGGTGACTCTTCTCTTGGCGAAAGCTCCAGCAGCGGCGGCTACGACCAGCCGCCACGCCGCCGCGCTCGCTTTGAAGGTGGTAGTGGGTCATCTCGTCGCCGCGCCTCCGTGAAGCGTGAGGAGGGATCCGGTTGAGCTCGGGACGTCGCTGGAGGCTTGCCCCCGTGGTTCGCTGCAACGCCGCTTTTGTTTTGTTCCTCTTTTCTTTCCTACGTCAAAGTGAAACCAGTATGGGCCCGTAGGGGCGTGTATCGAACTATGATTCCTCAGTCATTACGCTATGCTTGTTATTTCCATGTTGTGTCATTATTTTGTGCGGAGATAACTTAGCCTGGCGCGTTCGGGGCCGCCTCTTCTTCACGAGGAACTTGTTTCCTCATGCCCCTCTTGGCTCAGTGGTTGCTCAGGAACTGCAAAAAATTCGTTAAGAAGCTCGCTAGGAGACTTATCGCTCACCCGAGCCTTGACCCATCGCTTCATATCGGGGTACCCGAGGGGCACGGATTAGGAGAGATGTGCCGTCTTGTTGGCTCGAACGAGGGCGCCTCGCGAGAAAGAAGACCGAAGGCAGAGAGAAGGACAAACACAGGAGGAAGAAACCCTTGCGAAGGCACCTGCCTAGCCCCCTCACGAGGTATGCGAGAGAGAGAACATAAGCGAACTAGATTCGGAAAAGGCGGCAAAAGGCGACGGAACCAAATCAGCAAGGAACACCAGAAGCAAACTTCGATTAAGAGAAGGCGAGCCAACTACGGAAAGCAAATGAAAAGCCGCGTCCAGCACCTAGTCTAGTCTTCAAGTCTTCTCACCAGCGCGGAGCTAAGTGATGCTACTAGGTGTGGGAGGGAGCCCCCGAGGCCCGAGGGCGGCACTCCTAAGACTCCGAGGCGTGTACAGCCCCACTCATTATTACGTGAGAGTGTCACAGGCGGCGATTCTTCACAGGCACCGGGCCTTCTTCACAGGCACTGGGCCTTTCTTCACAGGCACTGGGCCTTGCTTCATGGGTAGAACTTCTGGAGGTGCTGGATGTTCCCGGCGTTCTGGATGGGCACCCCGTCCTGTGTCTCCAGGCGCACGGCGCCAGGCCTGGAGATATGGACGACCCTGAACGGGCCGTCCCACATGGGTGAGGGCTTCTGCAACCCTTCCCTAGAGTGGACCCTCCTAAGGACGAGGTCGCCTGCCTCAAGCGTCCTGGAGCGGATGTTGCGGCAGTGGTATAGCCGTAGTGTCTACTGGTACCTTGCCGCCCTCAGTGCAGCTTCGCGGCGACGTTCCTCCCCCAGTACAAGGTCCATCCCCCGCGTGGCGTCCTGCTGTGTTTCATCAAACACCAGGCCCCGTGCGGAGCGATGCTTGACTTCATGAGGGAGGACCGCTTCGGCTCCGTAGACAAGGAAGAACGGGGTCTCACCCGTCGGCTTAGTGGCGGTGGTGCGGATGGACCACAACACGGACTGGAGCTCGTCGTGCCAGCCCCTGCCGCAGGCCTCGAGCTTCTTCTTGAAGGTCCTAGTCTTGAGGCCTCTCAGGACCTCCGCGTTGGCGCGTTCAACCTGGCCATTGCTCCTGGGGTGCGCCACCGAAGCGTAGCAAATCTGTGTTCCAAGGTTAGCACAGTATGTTTTGAAGAGGTTACTGGTGAACTGCGAGCCGTTGTCGGTGATGATGCGGTTGGGGACCCCGAAACAGCTCACGAGGCCCTTGATGAACTTAACCGCGGAACCAGCTGGGATGGTGCGGACGGCTTCCACTTCCGCCCACTTGGTGAACTTGTCGATGGCGACGTAGAGGTAGCGGTAGCCCCATGGCGCTCGAGGGAATGGGCCCAAGATATCCAGCCCCAGACCGCGAACGGCCATGTGAGCGGTACAGTCTGGAGGCCCCGGGCTGGCTGATGGACCTACTTAGCGTGGAACTGGCAAGCTTCGCAGGACTTCACCAGCTCAGCTGCGTCGTTGAGCGCCATGGGCCAGTAGAATCCACTGCGGAACACCTTGCCGACGAGAGTCTGTGACGACGAGTGGTGTCCGCAGTCCCCGTTGTGTATGTCAATCAGCAACTCCTTCCCCTGGTCCCTGGAAATGCAACGCAGCGAAACATCATTTGGTCGCTTCCTGTACAACTCACCGTCCTGGATACAGTATGATGTGGTTTGCCGGGCCACGCGCTTTGCGTCTGTCATGCCCTCGATGCGATTATATCTCCCACGTGTCGAAGCACGACTTAGAGGCATAACCGCATTGAAGGCAATGTCGCAAGTGAGGTAATCTTCACACAACCCATGTAATACATAAGGGAAAGAGTTACATAGTTGGCTTACAATCGCCACTTCACACAATTACATGAATAAAGCATTACACCAACCAAGTACAAATAGGGTCCGACTACGGAGCCAAAATAAAAGAAGAAAACCCCAAAAGCGACAAAAGGTCCACGATCGACCCCAACTGGGCTCCACTACTGATCGACTAGAACGAAACAACATAATGAACAAGATCTTCATCGGGCTCCTCCTTGAGCTCGGGTGTGTCACCTGCACGGTCTCAGCGGCACCTGCAAACTGGTTTTGGAAGTATCTGGTGAGTCACAGGGACTCAGCAATCTCACACCCGCGAGATCAAGACTATTTAAGCTTAAAGGTAGGGTAAAAGGTATGAGGTGGAGCTGCAGCAAGCGACTAGCATATATGGTGGCTAGCATACGCAAATGAGAGCGAGAAGAGAAGGCAAAGCACGGTCGATGAACTATGATCAAGAAGTGATCCTGAAACTACTTACGTCAAGCATAACTCCAACAACCGAGTTCACTTCCCGGACCCTGCCGAGAAGAGACCATCATGGTTACACACGCGGTTGGTGTATTTTAATTAAGATCAACTTCAGGTTTTCTACAACCGGACATTAACAAATTCCCATCTACCCATAACCGCGGGCACGGCTTTCGAAAGTTCAAAACCCTGCAGGGGTGTCCCAACTTAGCCCATGATAAGCTCTCGCGATCAAAGAAGGATATTCCTTCTCCCCGGGAAGACCCGATCAGTCTCGGAATCCCGGCTACAAGACATTTCGACAGTAATAAAACAAGTCCAGCAAAGCCGCCCGATGCGCCGACAAATCCTGATAGGAGCTGCACATATCTCGGTCTCAGGGCACACCGGATGAGCAAGACATCGGGTTGGCATAGACCCTGATTGCGCAGGGGGCGCCGGACATCGCTCGGTTTGGACCAGCACTTAGAGAAGCACTGGCCCGGGGGGGCTAAAATAAAGATGACCCTCGGGTTGGCCGACCCAAGGGAAAGGGATAGGTGGTGGTGAGGCAAATGGTAAAACCAAGGTTGGGCCTCGCTGGAAAAGTCTTATTCAAAGCAAACTGTCAAGGGGGTCCCATAAATCACCCGACCGCGTTAGGGACGCAAAAATCCGGGAACATAACACCGATATGACGGAAACTAGGGCAGCAAGAGTGGAACAAAACACCAGGCATAAGGCCGAGCCTTCCACCCTTTACCAAGTATATAGATGCATTGATTTAATAAGATATATTGTGATATCCCAACAAGTAAACATGTTCCAACAAGGAACAACATCTCCATGTTCCAACAAGGAACAAACTTCATCTTCACCTGCATCTAACAACGCTATAAGAGGGGCTGAGCAAAGCGGTAACATAGCTAAACAACGGTTTGCTAGGACAAGGTGGGTTAGAGGCTTGGTCTAGCAATATGGGAGGCATGATAAGCAAGTGGTAGGTATCGCAGCATAGGCATAGCAGAAGAGCGAGCAATCTAGCAAGCAAAGATAGAAGTGATTTCGAGGGTATGGTCATCTTGCCTGAGATCCCGCAATGAAGAAGAACGAGTCCATGAAGAAGACAAACGGACGTAGTCGAACAAATCCTCACAACTCTGGAACGAAACCGAAGCTAACGCAAGAAGCAACCCGGAAAGAAACAAACAACATAGTAAACAACCACTACATAAACATGGCATGATATGCGAGATGTGATATGCAATGCATATGCATGCTTCGGAAGGAAAAAGATGAACCAGGCATAATCTTGGCAAACCAAGTATGCCACTAGAAAGATGAGGTGATTTCGGTTGAAATCGATATAAAGATCACCGGAATCGGATGCACGGTTTGCAAATGACGAGCAAAACAAGAATGACAAGAATTTGCCATTAACAGCATGATGTTACTTAGCAAGCAACAAGAAACTAAGCTACTGCACCAAAACATATCAACAAAGCATATGACAGTAGTCTACTCAAGATGCTTGACAAAAGATGAACACTGAGCTACGGCTAAATCACTCCATAACAGGTTCAAACAAGCATGGCAAAAGTGCAAAAGATAACAGGTTCTCAGAGTTAGTGAAAATACTAACATGCCAGAAATTAACATCAGGATGACATGTTTAGAGCAATGAAACAACATGCTACAGGAACACAATATAGTAAAATAAGGCATGGCATGAATCTACACAAAGCATAGAACAAAAGTCTCTTACTGACCATGAGCCAAAAAGGATCAGAAAATATGATAACACCCATGTCAATTAAGCAAGTTTCGTTACAGATTTCAGACTTAGCAGAAAACTGGACATGTTAAAAACAGATAACAAGTAGGCATGTTTACGAGCTTGATGCACTCACTACAGAGCATTGCATGATAAACTTAGCATACTAACATCAAGACGACATGGCATAGAAGCTATAAATGGCAAGAACAACATCATAGCATGCAAGTATCAACTACAACAAGCTTGGCAAAATCGAATAACATGTAAACAATCTGCCAGCAACATTTTATAGCAAAAGTAGAGCGCGATTGACTCAAGCTATGGCACTCCATAAATACAAGAAAAGGCATGTATGGATAGAGAAAATCCATATGCCCAAAACACTCTTACTGATCATGCTCAAAAGAGGCATAGATCTCTCGGAAACAACATAAACACATGGCATAAAAATAACAACAGGCAGGGACTTAGTGAAAATATTAAGTCTCTGAAATCAGCAACATCAGGTGCCCTAGTTTGCATGCTTGTGCTAGTCACCACAAAGATCACAAAAATACATGGCATAATTCTATGGAAAGGTAACATGGCATATTACAAAACACATGTAGGACTCAACTCCATAGGATGCACAAATCAATCATGGAAAAAATGATAAAAGTGCATGTTCGGATAAGAATCAGAAACTAACATCACATAACCCTCTTCTAACAGCATTTCGGGCACCAAAAAGAGCTCAAATGAAAATGATGCAATGAAATGAAATGATATACTCTTCGTGGCGCACAATTTGACATATTATACGCCCAAAACAAAGCTACAGATGCAAAGTTATGATGCGATGAACATGGCATGATAATGTCCAAAAGTCGGGGATCCGGACGCCGTTTGGATCGCGGGACGGGTGGATCTCATCCACCCGCCCGGATCTGACCGGAGCGGCTCGCCGGAGGTCGGGGAGGGGCGGATTCCGGCGAGGTGGCGCGGAGCCCGGCGGGCGGCAGCGGGGCCGGCGAACGGCGGCGGGGCGCGGCGCCTTGCGCGCGGAGGCGGCGGTGGAGACGTGCGACGAGGCGGCGGGGTCGGCGAGCGGCTCGGGCGGCGAGGCAAGGCGCACGGCGGCGGCCGGCAGCGGGCGGCGGCGGCGCAGCGCGGAGGCGGCGACGCAAGGCGGCGAGGCTCGGGCGGCGGGCGCGGGCGGCAGTCGGGCGGCGCGCGGCTCGGGCGCCTCGGGCCCGGGGCGGCGCGGGGCGGGCCGGCCACGGGCTCAGGCAGGCCGCGGCGCGGGAGGCGGCCGACGGGACATGTGGCGGCTTGCGGTTCGCCGCGGTCGTCGGCGGGAGCGGGCGGACATGTCCGTCGGCGTGGGAGATGCGTCCGGCGGCGCGGGGAGGAGATAGACTAGGGTTTTGGACCCGAAATTTCGGAGGGGAGCACATATTTATAGGTAGAGGGGGCTAGGAAGCTCCAAATGGAGTGCGGTTTTCGGCCACGCAATCGTGATCGAACGACCGAGAGGATGGAAAAGACTTGGGTGGGTTTTGGGCCACTTTGAAAGGGTGTTGGGCTGCACCAAAAGAGGCCTTTATGGTTACCCGGTTAACCGTTGGAGTATCAAATGACCTCCGATTGAGCCGAAACTTGACAGGCGGTCTACCGGTGCTATACCAAGGCCGCTTGACAAACCTCGGTCCATTCCGAGAAAGTTTAATACACGCTCACGGAAAAAAAGGTAAAAGGGGACGCCGGGGAACATAGGAGCGCCGGATTGCAAAACGGACAACGGGGAAAATGCTCGGATGCATGAGACGAACACGTATGCGAATGCGATGCACATGATGACATGATATGAAATGCAGATGATGACATGGCAAAGTGCAACACGCAAGAAAATGACATGGCAACGACGACGAATAACTGGCGGACACCTGGCGCAACAGATCCGGGGCGTTACAGCGTCCTCTTCCTTCTCCGATAGCGCCCCTTGTATAAAATATTCCTTGAATTCCTCAGTCCAACATCCCTCTTGGGGCTCGAGCGCCAAGAGCAATCCAGCTCCTGAGGTTGGGCCACAAGCTGGGGCTCCCGTGGCAGGCGGTTGTGGGAGCTCCTCCCGAGGCCGTGCCGTGCTTGAAAGTGGTGGCATCGCTGACGGCTTGAAGAGACGCTCCTTGAAGACGCCAGGCTCTTGGGGCTGCTGCTTGGATGCCCTCCTGGCGATGTCGTCGGCTTCCTTGTTGGTGCCACGGGGCACGTGCTGCACCTCCAGGCCTAGGAACTGCTTTTCCTCCTCAATGGCCTTGATCTTCTCCGGGTTCGCCTCGATCCCTCTGTGTGACACGAGGAATCCTAGAAGCTTGCTGGAAGGGACATCGAACACACACTTTTCCGGGTTAATCCGCAAGTTCACCTGGCGCAGGCTCTCGAAGGTCTCCTCCAGGTCTTGGATCAAGGTTCTCACCTCCAGAGACTTCACCACAATGTCGTCGACGTAGGCCTCTGTGTTTCTCCCGAGCTGCCGCCCTAAAGCGATGTGCATCAGCCGCTGAAAGGTCGCACCCGCATTGCGCAGTCCGAAGGGCATACAGGTGTAGTAGTACACCCCAAACGGGGTCAGGAAGGCTGTCTTCTCTAATCTTCCACCGCCATCTTGATTTGGTGATACCCTGAGAACGCATCCAGGAAGCACAGTAGGCCGCACTCGGTGGTGGAGTCAACGATCTGGTCGATGCGCGGGAGAGGGAACGGATCTTGAGGGCACGCCTTGTTGAGGTTGGTGAAGTCGATGCACATTCGCTCCTTCCCGCCTTTCTTCGGCACCACGACGGGGTTCGCCAGCCATTCGGGGTACCTAACCTCATGAATGGCACCTGCCGCCTCCAACTTGCGGGTCTCATGGACGATGAAGGCATGCTTCTCCGTGGACTGCCGCCTTGCTCGCTGCTTCACAGGGCGCACACTGGGACATACCCTTAAGTGGTGCTGAATCACCTCTCTCGGGACCCCCACCAGCTGATTGGGCTCCCATGCGAATATATCCTTGTTCGCGCGCAAGAACTTCACCAATGCTTCCTCTTGGCTGTGGTTGAGGCCGGCACCTATGGTGAAGGTGGCTCCTGAGGATCCGTCCTCATCGACCGGCACCTGCTTGGTTTCTTCCTTGTCTTGGGTGAACAGCTACTTCTTCTTGGTTGGCGCGGCCTCCTTGGCCTCGGGGGCACCGGCGCCGACGGGCTGCGCTGCCGCAACGTTCTTGAAGGCAAGTTTGAGCGCCGTCACGGCCTCCTTGGTGTCCCCCTTGACGGTGAGGACACCTTTGCTTCCAGGCATCTTCATGAGGTTGTAGGCTGGATGAGTCGCCGCCATGAACTGGGCCAGAGCAGGGTGCCCGAGGATGGCGTTGTACGGGAGGCCGACGCGGGCGATGTCGAAGTCGACCAGCTCGGTGTGGTAGTTGTTGCGCGTGCCGAAGGTGACGGGAAGGCGGATCTGCCCCAGGGAGCGGGCAGCACCGCCACCAACTCCTGAGAAAGGCATGCTGAGGCTGAGCCGCTCGAGCGGCACGTGAACAAGGCTGAAGGCTTCCATGGAGAGCAAGTTGAGGCCAGCAACGCCGTTGATGAGGGTCTTGGTGACGGCCACATTGCAGATGGTGAGCGTGCCGAGCATCGGAAGCATGCCCGAGCCGGTGGTGGTGACGGGGTGGTCTTCTGAGCTGAAGGTGAGGTCGGCCTCAGGCGCAGCCCAACCCGGCGGAGCCCCCGGGTGCTTGGAAGCGGCACCAATCTGGCGGAGGAACGACTTGATGTGGCAATCTGAAGGCGGCGCCTGTGAGCCGCCTAGCAGGGCCGCGACCGCGTGGTGTGCCAGTGCCACGTAGCGTGCAGTGAAGAGGTCGCGCAGCTCCTCCCAAGACGCCATCGTGGATCCGGGAAGGTTGAGCAGCCAGGCACGCGGCTCGCCGACGAGGGCCATGGGAAGCCAGTTGGCCATGACCTTGTCATCACCCCCGGCCTCGAGGACGCCTCTCTTATGCCCGCAGGAAAGCTGACGGGTACGCTGTGCCATCGTAGCGCGGTGGCATCTCCAGCTTGAACTCGGGCGGCCACCGCACCCGCCGCAAGGCGGGGGCCAGGGCTCGGAGCCCCTGGCCCCGTCGTCAACGCTGGCCGCCGGAGTCGGTGGTAGGGTGCCTGCCATGTGGGCGAAGCGCGGTGGCGACGGAGCGCAGATCGATGGAAGAGAAGCCATGGTGCACCCCTACCTGGCGCGCCAAATGATGGATCACGAGTTCCGGCAAAACCCTCAAGGTTCAAACAATGGGGTGCGTGTGAAGGTTTTCTCCCTACCGATCCACGCCCCATCTCTCTAAGATCTTGCGGACGAACTCGACGAACTCACAAGACAAAGACACAAGATTTATACTGGTTCGAGCCACCGTTGTGGTGTAATACCCTACTCCAGTGTGGTGGTGGTGGATTGCCTCTTGGGCTGATGATGAACAGTACAAGGGGAAGAACAACCTCCTGAGGTTGAGGTGTTCTTGTGCTTGACGAACTTGTGTGGGTGAGATGCCTCTGAATGAGTTCTTGACTCCTTCCAGTTGCCCCTACTGTGGTGGCTAGCTCTACTTATATAGGCCATGGTCCTCTTCCCAAATATTGAGCGGGAAGGGAGCCAACAACGGCCAATTTGAAAGGGGACAGCTAGTACAGCTTATCCTGACAAAAGCGGTCTTTGCCTGCAAAAGGCTCTGGTGGTGACGCCGTCTTGGGCTCCATGGTGACCTCTGTCTTGCCGTCCTGCTGGTCTTGGTCTTGTTGCACCGATATGGAAACCTTTTCTTGATGCCTCGGTACTCCGCGCCTGCGCTTGCCTCCTTGGCACCAAAGAGGAAACAAGGATGCTGCCCGCTCTGGCGCCCGCCTGGTCTCGATCGTCATGGCTCATGTCACAAGGACCTCGCAAGGTTTGCCTTGCCTTGATCTCTCCGCCCCTCGTGAGCCAGCCTGGCGACGCCGCTCCTGATGAGGTTTTGCGTCGTCCACCTCGCGAGGCTTGGCCCCTCGCGAGGGTCTTGAATGCCTTGTCGATCAAGATGGGTCGTACGGGCCTGCTAGCTCAGCCACGCTGTGGGCCGTAGGCAGGCAAGTCTGGGGACCCCCGTTCCCAGAACGCCGACAGTTGGCATGTATCAATGACATCCAGCGTTTGGCGGGTCGTATCGCAGCTTTGAGCCGGTTTATAAGCCGCCTAGGAGAAAAGGCTATTTCATTGTACTAGATGATGAAGAAAACAGATCAATTTGTGTGGAGTGAGGCTGCTAATCAGGCTTTTGAGGAACTGAAAAAGCAGTTGTCTGAGCCGCCAATCCTTGCAGCTCCCATTGATAAGGAGCCCTTACTATTATATGTGGCTGCTAATAGCAGAGCCGTCAGCGTAGCGGTTGTTTTGGAAAGGAAAGAATAAGGCAAGGAATATCCGGTTCAGCGGCCGGTTTATTATGTCAGTGAGGTACTCATTGAATCTAAGCAGAGATACCCCCATTGGCAGAAACTAGTTTATGGCGTGTTCATGGCTACTCATAACTTGAAACGGTATTTTCTTGGTCATCCCATCACTGTGGTTAGTTCTGCTCCTTTAGGGGATATAATTCAAAACAGAGAAGCCACAGGCCGGGTGGTCAAGTGGGCTATTGAGCTTGGACCCCATGGTTTAAAATATATGCCTCGGACGGCTATGAAGTCTCAAGCACTTGTGGATTTCATCAATGACTGAACAAAGTTGCGGATGCCTGAGGAGAAGCCGGATAACACGTATTGGACTATTCATTTTGATGGGTCTAGACAATTGGAAGGCTCGGGGGCTGGAGTTATTTTGACTTCCCCACGAGGTGATAAATTTTGTTATGTCTTAAGGTTGATGTTCCCTTGTACTAACAATGCAGCTGAGTATGAGGCCTTGCTCCATGGTCTTCGGATGGCCAAAGAAATGAATCTAAGCCGGGTGAGGTGTTTTGGCGACTCAGATTTGGTGGCTCGGCAAGTTTCAGGAACTTGAGATTCCAAGGATCCACTCATGGCGGCTTATCGCCGAGAGGTTGATGCTATTGCTGGTCATTTCAAGGGCTATCAAGTGGAACATGTTGATCGCGGGAAAAATGAGGCGGTTGATTCTCTAAGCCGGTTGGGGTCCCAGCGTAAGCCGGTACCACTTAATGTTTTCCTTGATATTTTGCATAACCCTTCAGTTAAATTGCCTACAGAGAAATATCTTGTTGTTCCTGACCTGGAGGCATAGTTGGTGGTGGCTCTTCATGCTATTCCTGATTGGACAGTTCTGTATTTGGCTTATATAACCCGGGGTGAGTTGCCTGAGGAAGAAACTTTGGCCAGGCAGATAACCCGACGGTCTAAGTCGATGACTATTGTCAATGACGAGTTGCACTGATGCAGTGTCACAGGGGTGTTTTAGCATTGTGTTTCTCCTGAGGAGGGCCATGAGATTTTACGAGAAATTCCTGAAGGAGATTGTGGCCATCATGACGGCTCTAAGTATCTCGTGGCTAAGGCTTTTCCTCATGGATTCTATTGGCTAACGGCTCATGCTGATGTGGAGGATCTGGTTAGCAGATGTGATGGCTGTCAGAAATTTTCCAAACGAGCTCATGTGCCGGCTCAAGAATTCAGGATGATTCCAATTACTTGGTCGTTTGCAGTCTGGGGGCTAGATATGGTTGGGCCTTTTAAGCAATCCAAGGATAAAAAGACTCACCTCTTGGTGGCAGTTGACAAATTTATGAAGTGGGTTGAGGCAGAGCCAGTCAGCAAGTGTGACGCGGCAACGGCGGTTCAGTTCATCAAAAAGGTTGATTTTTCGTTTTGGCTACCCTCACATCATCATAACTGATAATGGCACTAATTTGTCCAAGGGTGCTATGAAAGAATTCTGTCAACGAGAACATATTCGTCTTGATGTCTCATCCGTGGCCCACCCCGAGTCCAATGGTCAAGCTGAAAGAGCCAATCAAGAAATCTTGAGAGGTATAAAACCCCGACTTATGGTCCCTTTGCAGAGGACACTAGGTTTTTGGGGTGGAGGAGTTGCCCTATGTGCTTTGGAGTATCAATACTACCCCCAATAGATCCACGGGTTATACACCTTTCTTCATGGTTTATGGAGTAGAGGTGGTTCTCCCTAGTGACATCCGTCACGACTCGCCCCGTGTGGCGGCTTATGTTGAAGCTGATAATGAAAAAGCACGTCAGGATGCTCTTGACCTTATGGATGAGGAGCGTGACCTTGCAGCGGCTCGTTTGGTGATTTACCAGCAAGATCTGCGCTGTTATTATAGCCAACGAGTTAAAACCTGCACCTTTCAAGAAGGTGACTTGGTGCCTCGGCTCATCCAGGATCAGACAGACATGCACAATTTGTCCCCACCTTTGGAAGGGCCTTTTGTGGTCAGCAAAAATTTGATCAACGGGTCATACTACCTCATTGATATTCGAGATCACAAGGACTCACGCAAGCCTGAGGAGGAGACCTGCCGGCCTTGGAACATTGCTCATCTTCGGCCTTGTTACACCTGCGCCACCGGCTCTTGTGATGTATATATTTCTACCAACGTATATATTATGATTAGTATAACAAAGCCGGCATCCCTGATAATTCAGGGCCTCTGTCATTTCATTTCTAAGAATCTGAGTCTTTATTGTCAATTCATAAGATCACTTGGGGGCTTCCTGCTCATTGAGCATAGCTATGACTACCCTCTTGATCCGGCTTGCACGCCTTGTTACAGATAACATGGGGGCTTCCTGCTCACTGAGCATAGCTATGACTACCCTTTGATCTGGCTTATACGCCTGGTTGCAAACGACTTGGGGGGTTTTCTGCCCAAGTTGAATGGTTACCAAAGAGAACTTGGTATAATGTGCAGTTCAAACATAGGTAACCTACCTTGATGGCTTGTTAAAGGTCACTTGGGGTCTTCCTGTTCAATGAACATAGCTATTTACCCTTTTGATCGACTTGGACGCCGGGTGTATTCACCAAAACTCCGGGTTATCCTGCCTGTGTATGTCTACCACTCTGACGAGGTAATCCTGGAATGACCCGATGTATTCTTGACAGTTAATCTTATAAAGACCCTGAACTTGTCAAAGTTAAAACCGCGGTTGGTCATGTGAGGCCTAGCTTACAGGTTTGAATAAAGGATTAGCTCAGTGGTTGTGCGGCCCTTGAACAACACTTGATATTGAGGTTTGGCAACCTTTGAAAGCCTTGTTTTTTCTGGTTTGTTATTTTATTGGAACATTTTTTGGGTTCATATTTTGTACCATATTGAACTATGGTTTAAAACGATTCATGCCATGTAGCCTTAATCTCTATGGCTCATATTTGAGCATATCTGAGGTTTTTGATAACCCGGCCTGGCTTTGGACGATAAGTCGCCAGTGTGCTTTGATTATGCGTTTGGAGTTCTGCGCTCTAAGTCTTTGGGATGTTACCCTTGCTGCATATGGCGTTGTAAACCAGCAGCGTAAGTAAATTTTGCAGGTATGTCATTTATTTGTTACATGAATATGCGAGGTTTTGATAACCCGCCCTGGTTATGGACTATAGTCACCAGCGATTTTTTATGGGGCATCATGACCCGCCCTGGGGTAAACCGCTAGGGCACATGTTATCTGCTTATATGCAGGGAATATGATGAATATGACATGTATGACTGATAATATTATAAGCAGAAATGGCAGATCTTCCATATCAAGATTGGTGGTTTAAAGTGTTACGAAGATAAACATGCACGATGGCATGGCAGATCATTGTTTTCAACTAGCCTATTACAAGGTGTCATGTGACCCAAAAGAATAAGTGTTGCTGTTGCGCACAACTTCTATATGACAGGCTGGGAGCCGGGTTGTGATTCGGTGGCCCTCGTCTTGGCGTGTTGAAGGTTCTGGGTCATCCTGCATCGGTTCTTCTTCTTCTTGTTCACCCATTGGCTGGAAGTAAGATGTGGCCCAGTTGATCCCAGTCAAAGCTCTCTAAATACAGCTTCATCGTCTATAAGGCTTGACGGATCAATATCAGGAGCGAAGGTATGCTTACGTGTTGGCAGGATAAGGTCCACGGCCTCATGAACTGGCGCCTTCACTTTTCTATTTTCAACATCATAAACCAGATGATACTTGGAGAGATCAGTTTCCTCAGCCAGTTTGCTTGCCAAAGGACGCATCTCCCTTACTATATTGGTGAAATCGTCGGCGCTGAAGGAGACCTATCTTCTTTTAAGCTAGGGCAACCGGTGGCTAGCTCTTCCAGGTCAAGTTCTGCTTGCCATGCCTTTGCCCAGCTCAGTGCGGTAATAACACCGGCTCTAGTGGCTGATCGCTTTAATTCTTCAAACCTTTGAGGCAGCAGAGATAGTTTCTCCAACACTTCCTTGATGAGGGAAGGTGGATGTTTCTTATGGGAGGCAGCGGAAATAGCCCGTTGAGCACCAGTGTACAACTGCTCCAAAAGGGTATACACAACTTTAAGCCTTATGTGCATGTCTTGACCCAACTTGGAGCTTCTGGAGCCTGCATCAGCAAAGGTATTGATAAACCGGCCAATGATTGTGATACACTGATGATACAAGTTGAAGTATTCTATTATTTACCGAAGATGGAAGCTATCATGTTATTGATTTGCTACCTTAAGCCAGATAACTCGTCAGTCACCGGTTTAAGAACAGCCTCAGAATCTTCGGCTCTCTTTAACAAAGCTGTCTTCTTGGTCTCCCAGCCGGTTCTTTTAGCACTGAAGTCCCTTTTCAATTTTTCAATGTCTTCTAAAGCGGTCTTCAGCTCTGATTTGGCCTTGGAAGTTTCAGTTTGCTGGGTTTGGATGTTCTGCCTCAGATCAGTGACTTGAGATTCCTTCATATTCAATTCAGCAAAAGGCACGCAATATGGCGTTATGATGATTGTATTATTTAAAGTCCCAAGTATAATACAAGTATTTTACTTAGCACTTGGGGGCTAATGTACATTGCTCTTTTGAAGACAAATATCTAATGACCCGACTAAAATTTTCAATTAAAGCTGGCTCATGGGGGCTACATATTTGGATTTTATTCATAAATATGGTGATAAGTCTCGGCTTAGCCATGCTGATTAAGCTGGCCCTTGGGGGCTACCTGTGCGAAATTGAGCACTACTATTTGAAGTCCCGGCTTAATTTTCTAGTTTAAGCCAGCCCTTGGGAGCTACATTTGCGAAATTGAGCACTACTACATGGCAAAGAAGTAGATGTCTCAAGCAAGAAGCTAGGAAGATCTGGCCGAAAGATAAAGGAGCTGGATCTAGAGAGGACCTCAACAATCCCACTGAATAAAAGAAGAACAATTCGATCTGTGGCACGGTCTCTAGGTGTGGCCCGATCGACCCTACATAAGAGGTTCCAGTTGAATGAGCTCAACCGCATCACAAGCACCGTGAAGCGTCACCTCGAGCTAGAGAACAAGCTTGCGAGATTGAAATTTTGTATGTCCATGGTCGATGACAATTCGATCTCAACTTCTCGGGCTATGTTCAAACCAATGACGAATATGGTTCACGTTGATGAAAAGTGGTTTGACATGACGAGAGTGAAGAATAGTTACTATGTACTTCCAGGAGACCTGAACCGAAGCGCACCGTGTCAAACACTCACAACATTGGGAAGGTAATGTTCCTAACAGCTGTTGCCAGGCCTCGATATAACAATGAGGGGGAGCTAACATTCGATGGGAAGATCAGAATTTGGGCATTCGTCGAAGAGACTGAGGCGAAGCGGACAAGTCAGAACAGAACAAAGGGAACAAAAGTGTTGACATTAGTGAAAGTAACCAGGCCTGTGTGCAAAGATTATCTAATCAATAAGGTTATCCCGGCAATTCAGGATAAGTGGCCTGACGATGATGAGGGAGCAACAATATTCATCCAACAGGATAACGCAAAGCCTCATGTCCTTCCCAATGATGTAGCTTTTTGAGAAGCTGTGGAACAAACCGATCTTGACATCCGATTGCTACAACAGCCCCCAAATAGCCCTGGGTTAAATTGTTTGGACCTCTGCTTCCATAACTCTCTCCAGTCTCTAACCGACTGCAGGTCACCTACAAACATCCAGGAACTGGTACAGGGTGTGGAAGAGGAATTCGAGAACTACGACCCCGACAAGTTGCACAAAAGCTTTATCACATTAGAAGCAGTTATGTTCAAAGTTATGAAAGACAAAGTAGGAAATCAATATAAGTTGCCCCACTTGCACAAGGATCGCTTTCAGAATGCTGGAATGGAAATAATCAGTGTATATTGCGACGGTCAGGTAGTTGTTGATACTAGGTCCATTATAGAAGAAATGGAAATTGCAATAGGAAAAGAAAATGAAAGGAAAGAATTAGCTAGAGAAGGGAAAAGAAAGAAAAGTAAAGGGAAGGGAAGGGAAGAAGTGGCCATAAAAAGGAAAACAATGTAGTCAAGAGGGGACAAAGAGGCCCTTATGTCATGTAGTCAATTGCTCCTTGTCTATGTCTTGTGTAATATTGTGTCAAGATGGGACAAAGATGCCCTTATGTCATGCCCTTGTGCAAGCCTTGTCTAATCCTTGTATATAAACTCCTTGTTGGAATTTATTGGAATTTGGGTTATTTGGAATTTGAATTATTTGAATTGATTTGGATTAATTTTAGTTATTTGAATTAATTTAAAATATTTGGATTAATTTGAATAATTTGGATTAAAACTAAATTTGTGCTAACTTACTTAATTATTTGCGCCATAATGTTGTCCATTTTAGAAATGCACTAATTAAATTTCTAAAATGAAGCTATAGATATGCAGTGTTCTGTTCTGACAATAGCTAGGTACTGTAGATAGGATAGCTCAAGTTTTCAAAACAACTGCTCCACAATCAACTAGTTCCCAACAGAAATGGAACCAAGATTAGAAACTGCAGCTGCTGGCAGTGGCACCACAGGAGGATTCAGTGATGAAGTGCCCTACTTTGGTCATGTGCTCTAGTGCATAAGCCACAACCACAAGTGTACATATTTTGAATTATTTGGAATTTTCTGATTTTTTTTTTGAATTTATTTGGATTATCTCCTAATAAAATGTACTCCATGAGCTACAAAACCCTTGCAGGGAAAACTTAGTCCATCTGCTCAAGTAGGGACCTAACTTAGTCTATCTGCTCAAGTAGGGAATCCCTTGCAGTGCCATGCAAATGTACTCCATCAAAAACAGAATCGAAGACATCACACACACACATACAGTACATTAGATGTACTGTATATTCAACTCAAAATTATTTGAATTATTTGGATTTATTAAAATTATTGGAACTTAAATGATAGGACTGACAAAATTTTGTTTAATGAATTTTGCTTTCAAAACTGCTGCTGATCATGGTCATGGTCATTTGCAATCTTCAAATTTTGGCTTCAAGATTTGTGTTTACCAGCAACCTTTAGCCTTCTACAGAGAGGAGCACAACTATGTTTGGATGCACAACTTGGCTAATCTTTCACTATGTTTGCATAACTAACAGTCTTAACATCCTCAAGGGTGCTCCTAAAGCATTGTGCCGCGGCGAGCCTAGGCAGTGATGTGCACTGGAGTAGCCCTGCTGACATAACTAACAATCTTGAAGATTTATCTAAATCAATCTGTTACTTCTGCCACCAGCATCCAGCCACATGTGCACTGGAGTATCATATGCAGAAAGCTTTGCGTCATAGCAATAGGTATTTCAGCTGCTGCCACGACACAAATTCTAGCTAGGCATAGTCTTCAGCATAATCTTTAATCTAAATAATAATCTGTTTACAGGAGGCCGTAGTACCATATGAGTGCACAAGATGGATGCCATACTCAACATGGATGTCTTACTGCCATGATCTGTGATTGCAAATGTTTTGGTAAACATTTATGTTGCAATCCTTGGGTTTACAAGCCTTAGTTTACTGTTGGTACAAAAGTGCTCAGTCAAATTCAATTAACTGAATTTACCAATTTAGCATGGATTCACAAGCACATAGATGCATCCACAGCTCTGGGACCTCTATCAGTACTCATGTAGAGGAACGAATAACAGAATGGTTGTAGAAATTGTTTGTACCATGATTTATTAGACAGAATGGAGTCAAACCAATGGACTCCATTTATTTGTAGAATCAGTTAAGTTAATCTGAGCAAATGAATAGATTTAAAAATATTGCACATGTTTTATTTGCAACACAAATAGAAGGGGGGATCTTATTTTACTGGTGGATCTTGATCAATGGCTATGTAAAGAATTTGAATCAATTTCTACACAACAATACGGAATTGGGGGAAAGAATGAGAGGAGCCCAACATGAGAAGTAAAATTCACAAGTTGACAGCACACTTTACAAGAGTACATTCTCAGTTTACAGGAGTACATTCACTAAATTTCAGTAGACAAAGAATACACACATTAAGTAAAATTCAGTTCAGAGATTACGCACATTCAGTACATTCAGTAAAGATGAGTAGAGAAGAGAGGTTCATACCCAGGCTGTAGGCGTTGGTGACGGAGATGACCTAGGCTGTAGGACTTGGAGATGCTGGAGAAGATTTGTAGCCGCCACCGCTGCTGCCAAGTGAGCAGGCACGACCCACTGGACAACCGGCGCTGCTGCCGCGGTGTCGCATGCGCGGGTCTTCTACCAGAGAAACAACGAAGAAGACGCCGCCGCGATCGTATTCCTTGTGAAGCTATTGTCATCGTCTTCCACGCCCGCAAATCGACGACCTTTAGCTTGCCGTCGTCGTCGGCCTCGTCAGCGTTTAGCTTGCTACATCTCCTATCGTCGTCGGGCTCGTCGGCCTCGTCGACCTTTAGGTTGTTGGTGGTGGACTGGATCCAGCGCCTCCGGGCTCGCCGACGTCGGTTCCGACGCAGCCGGAGCAGAGCGCGGCGGTGGCTGGGGAAATCGAAGGTATTTTTAGGAAGGGGGAGCTTGGGGAGGCAGGAAAGCGGCAGTTGTTGTGGCAGAGCAGGAGGCAGCTGTGGTGGGGGAGCGGGGAGCAGGGAGCTGCGTTGGCGGGGAGCAGGGCAGGTGCAGCGGCGGGGAGCAGCGCAGCTGCGGCTTCTGTCGGAGGAGGACGACGAGGGAGCGCGGATTTGGTTGGGAGAAATTAGAGAGGGTTTTGCAAAATTGCCCTCGCGACATGTTTTTTGGGACGGAGGGAGTAATTAGCAGATTGTTTTCAGTTGGTATTTACTGTAGATATAAATAATTTAAATTAATTTTATTCCACCATCAATTTATTTGTATGTAATTACTGTAAATGTACAGAGTAGATCATCAATTTGCAAATTAATTTAAATCATTTTGGCCATAATCATATGAATAGAAAAAAGGTTAGTTAGGGTACTGTAGCTTCTCTAACTTTTCTTCTCAATATTAGAGGATCTGGTTCCGTCTCAAATTACGTGAACGTAGCAAAAGTGGAGGGATAGTGAAAAAGACGAGGCCCCGAATGAGGTTTTTGTGTGGGTCGTAAGTGTCAAACACCTACTTGATGGCTGTCCCACACGTCAACAAACCACCTCACCTTTTTTTTACCACAAACAAACCCCCTCACCTCCTCTAACTTTACTTCCGGTTTGCGGATCAGGAGCAGGACGAGATCGAAGTCATCCGCGGGTAGGGATGAAAACAAAGCGGAAACAGGCGGAACTGAGTGCTACCATATTTATTTTCATATATTTTTGCAAAAGCGGAAATGAATACAGAAACCCCGAAAATGAACACGGAAACAGATACTACTAGAGCAAATACAAAGGGAACACGGAAACAAAAGTGTGTGTTGACCGGAGCTTAAAAAACCTTGAAGCATAAAGAAACACACAAAATACAAACGAATTTAATGAATTGTTAACATGGCTACAAAGTAATATCGTTATGTTAGCAACTTAGCGTTGTATTGTAGTAGTACTGAACAATTGCATATAGGGTCAAGTTATATGATAGTAGAAGCTAGGCTCAAATGATCCATTCTACTCGTTGTGTTATTGTGTGTTGTTTGATGGTTGGACTACAAAGCAACCATATAGGTCTATAGGAAAAGCGGAAATTCCATATTCACGAAAATGGAAAGTTCCATTTCCACTCCTGTTCCACAGAAAACACCGTTCTGTTTTTGTTTCCATTTTCATATAAAAAATTCTACTTCCACTTCCGTTTTGCAAATTTCTATTTCCGCTTTCATATTTCCTCTCCGTTTTTATTTTTTCTTCGGAAAAACAGAAAGTTCCCATTTCATTTTCATCCCTATACGCAGGCGTCTTAACCGAATACTCGAGGGCGGAAGAGTTGAGGTTCTGTCAACGCTAAATCGACCGTCAGATCCAGCGTGTCAAGCACCAATGTTCGAGTACGTCAACAACAACGAAGTGACTCACGAGGTAGGCATCGTGTAAAGAAATCTTTTTTTTTTTTTGCGGGTGATCGTGTAAAGAAATCTAATCCTGCAAATCAAACAGACCGGCCATAGGAAATTTTCCCAAGGATTTCAGTATTCCAAAATTCAAAGGAAATCCTTTCAATCAAAAAGGCCCTTAGACTTGAAAGAAACAAATGTGGTTAACTCCAACCTAGAGAATATGATGTTCTTGCAAGCACAAGCAGAACAAAAATATAGCCTAAAACACACAAAGTACCAATTGATCAGACTTTAATGGATCCCACAATATATCACAAACAGTACTGATAAAACGTGTCAACACTCAACAACTGGCTTTTGAACACAAAAGTCTGTTCACTACAAAAACTACCAACCTATTCTAGAAAACATAGTAGGAAAGAAGGCATTTTTCTCTGCTCTCACCACCCAGTCACAGATTGTAGAACCGAAATTCATCTCAGCCTGCATATGAAGGAAACGACACGTCAACATATAATTAGTTAATTACAGTAGAAGAGAATTAATAAGAGGAAAATCGACGCAATGAACCTTTAGGAGCCAGCGAGATCAGGTTGGGCTCCTCCTGTCAACTGGTGGACCATGTCCATTATTGGATGGTGATATCCTACGCTCATGTCCATCTAGGCTAGGCGATCGACCATCTGATATGTGCTGCCTCTTGTCCCGAGTATGTGGAGAGTATGAACCCCTAGGAGAATAATTATCTCTGTCCCTGCAAACAATCAAAGATTTGACCTTCGTACCAAACACATTGACAGTATGCAAGGAGCAACACACCAAAAAACATATGGTAACTGACAAGTACAAGAGCAAGAAAGTATCACCATGTGCAAACTAAATTAGAGAACTGCAAACTTGTCTACAGTAGCTAATGCAGCATGGCAACATCACCACTGGCTGGTCATGCTTATTGCCAAGCCAAGGGAATTGAAAAGTGAGATATCAATGTTACCTGCTCCATCACAAAATTGGTTACCCACTTTTGATCCCCAAATATAACGTGCAATGCACTAAGGTGTTGCGACTGCTAGCTCAACAGCATCAGCTCACTTGAAAAATAACTGTTTTCCTCAGGTTTCTTAGCCAAGATTATCTCTACACTCTTGAGTGCTAGTACCACTATCTTTAACTGTATAGCTTTCACATGCTCCAACTCTGGAGCTCATAATACTGCCACTTTGGTCTTTATTCGCCAAACATCATGATTATCTTTTGGGCATTTAGACTCTACATTCTTTGATGACTGGATAAATATACAAAACCAAGGCAACACATTTCAGAGCACAACTTAATAGCCTTACTTCAAGAACAGAAAATAGATACTTATTTATGAAGCCTGTTATCCCAAACAAGTTGGGGTAGGCTAGATATGAAACCCTTTCACGAGGAATTCCCAGGAGGTCACCCATCCTAGTACTACTCTCGCCCAAATGGGTTTCATACCCAAAAGACTAGTTTTTACGTTGGCTCGCCAAGCCTATCACAACCCTTAGATATGAAACCCTTTCACGAGGACTTCCCAGGAGGTCACCCATCCTAGTACTACTCTCGCTCAAATGGGTTTCATACCTATGGGACTGGCTAGTTTTTACGTTGGCTCGCCAAGCCTATCACAACCCTCCTCCTTTACCCGGGCTTGGGACCGGCTATGCCTAGAAGGCATAGGCGGAGTTCAAGAACAGAAAATAGATAATACAAATTAATCAACAATCACCAAACAGTCAACAAAAACCATGTTGCTAATGTTAGAGATTAATCAAGGATGTGCAGGGCTTGGCACGAGCATACAAATGAGCAGGAAAGTTCCTTTGTGATTCAGAAAAATCCACATAAGATGAACAATCATTAATAGTAATCCTCTTGGAAGTTACTTTCCTCCTAGACCGACTAACGAGCTAATGAAAACGGAAACAAAAATAACCAACCATATAAGCTAGGATATTTAGCAATCAATTCAAGATGAAAATTTCGAGGATAGAACACTTTAAACAAAAAATTTGGAAGCTGATTTATGTTTCGATGATGAAATAACAACTTGTTGGTTAATGAACCAAAGAAAATTAAAAAGAACGGACCATTATCCATTTTACCTGATTGCATTTCCAGATCATTGACAGGGTGGGCGGCAGGGGGGGGGGGATGCAATAGGTATGTTTAGGAGATTATAATGAACTTTATAAGCTGTTATAGTTAAGCTCAGCGCTGAACTTAATTTATGATCTGCTGTAAAAAATAGGCACGAAAGCAGGAGCAAGTAGGGTAGCCAAACGGAAAAACAGACAAAAGCTGGTTCAAAAGATGGATTATCTCATATTCCACCTCAATGCAAATTGCCAAACGCAGCCTTAATCTTAAGTTAAAGAGGCTATAATAATCACAATACCAATGAAAGGTTTAACAACGTTCAACCAACAAAATTCAAGACAAGGTGAAGCAGATTGTATTTGTTTCATATATACTTCCCTTCCATCTTGTCTCAGCAGGGCAGGGCTGATGGTGAACATATTCTTTATAATAAACAAAGCTAGCTCTACACAAATATTAGAGTTCTGGAATACTGTAGCCAGTGCAGTATAAATCAAACTGAAGAAAGTTAACATGTTAATCATATCTATATTTAGAAGAGCATCCAGATCAAACCTGGAGTGCCGTCTAACTGGAGAAGGTTCAGGTGAATAAGCTGTGAGTAAAGAGATAATATTTAAAAATCAGAAGAAAGGCTATAAGATATGAATTAAATGAACTGCTTTATACTTACAGGGGTAACGAGACCTTGGGGATCTTGACAGCGACTGCCTTCTTCTGTAGTTTCCATCCATATGCCTACCACTATATCAGCAGAGGCAAAAATATATCCTTTGGTTATTTCAGATTTGATATTTACTACCCTACCTAATGCCTAAGTAAAAAACAGTACGTATGTACCTTGATCTTGTTCTGAAGCGCATTTCTTGTGGGGTTTTTCTATTCTCCTCGGCAAAAACTATTGTAATCTCTCGACCGCAAATAACTTGATGATTCATTTCTTGCTTAGCATATGCAGCGTCCTCAGGGTGGTGGAATTTCACAAACCCAAAACCACGTAATTCCCTGGAAATATATATCAATTTGACCAATGATCAAGAAACTACTTGTTATTCAACAACAACAAAAAACACTTCCTGGAAATATATACCAATTTTACGAATGATCAATAAACTACTTGTTATTCAACAACAAAAAATTGACAGCTAAAATAAATTCTACAGCAACAGTTTGTTCTCATTCCAATAACATTGACAAATGCACAATTCGTTAAGACTAAATACATTAGACATTATTTGCCTGTGAAAGAGAATATGCAACAAGTGCTCACCAACACTGCTGTTGAGAAGAATTATTAAATAATCCTAATTTGGTTAAATTCAGCAAATTAACTGGCAGCTTATGCAAATGAATGTAATTAGAGGGTTAATCACAATATGCTATGCCATGACATCACAAAGGGCTTGCTAAAAATATTATTTCTTTTGAAAACTCAAGTCCATTGAGATTGCGCCATCCCATGTATTCACATGAATAACAGCAGTACGAAATCTAGGATTGCCATTCACAGTTTATCAATCAAAGTGCATAACATATCAGTTGCATTACACAAATTATTCAGCATCTCACTTAATTCATATACTTCTTTCATGTTGTTCAATAATCAATCATGACTATGTGTATGACATGAACTGATCTTCAAATGTAATATAAGCATAAAAATTACTTTGTGTGGAAATTTCTCGGAAGGTACACATCCTTTATAGGGCCAAATTGCTCGAATGGACCACGAACGTCTTCTAGCCTGCAAAAGATGGAAACAACAAAGGCGGCGGAACATAATCGGTTAGCTAAGGTGCAATTCATCGACACACAGAAGAAGACAGAAATCACCATACATCTGTGCATTGTATATACGAATGACAATTACAGACTACTGATAAGCTTTGACTGGGGCAGTAGCAAAATGTGAAAACAAGATATGATGGCCATCCCAAAACACATACAAAAATAATAATTTAGTATTGTGTCTATTCCTGTTTTTAATACATTTAGCTATTTATGCAAATGGGGGCAGTTATAATGAAAAAAAATGATCTTGGCTCGTCAAGCCATAAGATCTCAACTGTGAAAGGTCACATCCACATGAAAACATCCAAAGTTCAAATCTAATTGATCTCGGACACATAAGCAACAATAGGATTACCTGTACAGTTCATAAATCAGTAATGATGATATTAGAATATGGATTTGCTAATTCTCATCTAAATTCCCCACCGTCAGATCAAAAGCCCCGGGATTCTTGATTTTTACCGTGGAATTAATGTTTTGGTCACACTTGTCATTCTTCTTAAGTGGTGCTCAATGACTCTCTCCCATAGCTTCATTATATGGCCCATCAGCTTAATTCCACGGTAATTAGTACAACTCTGAACATCCCCCTTGTAGATGGGAGAGAGTCATTGAGCACCACTTAAGAAGAATGACAAGCATGACCAAATATCAGTTTGGTTTCATGCCTGTGAGGTCGACCATGGAAGCCATTTTCTTGGTACGACAACTTATAGAGAGATACAAGGAGCAAACGAAGGACCTGCATATATTGTTCATTGACTTGGAGAAGGCCTATGATAATATACCACGGAATGTCATGTGGTGGGCCTTGGAGAAACACAAAGTCCCAGCAAAGTACATTACCATCGTCAAGGACATGTACTATAATGTTGTCCCAAGTGGTCGAACAAGTGATGGCGACATTGATGACTTCCTGATATGATGTACATTACCTTCATCAAGGACATGTACTATATAAACCAAGCAACACATCATCCCATATGTACCACAGTTACGCTTTGAAAACAAGCATGCATAGAATTAATCAAGTAATACAAAAGACTGAATAGAATCAACAACCAAACCGAATCATCGATATGATGATGTACTTGCACGCAGTAACTATGTAATGATAAACAGATTCAAAGACATACTTCTTCTCCCCAGAGTTACGGCTGGGAAGGGGGGAGGGAAAGGCACCTGGCGGTGAGTGAAATGTTGCGGACCAGGAGGCCGGTTGGCGCCGACGGTCGGTCGTACCCGCGGCGGGGCCCGCCGCCGCCGCCGCGGTAGCGGTCACGCGGGTCGTCGTAGTGCCTGTAGCGGGGAGGACTGCGGCTGTACCGCCTGCGTGGGCTGTAGCTGCGGCTTCGGCTGCGGCTGCGGTACCCGGCCATCGACGAGCGCGTGAGTTAGGGTTTCTGTGAGGCTTGGATAATAACTTTATTTACGAAAGGCGAGAGAGAGAGAAAGAGAGTAGATCATGGCTTTTAACTTGAAGCACACGCGGGCCTCATGGCCCATGGGCCGTAGTGCCAATCCAAGTCAAAACCTCGCGAGCCGCATCGCCACCAAATCTGACCACCCCCCGGTCCCCGTGCGGCTCACGACAGCATCACATTCTCCTCCCGTCGCCGCCGCCGCCGCTCGCCGCGGATCACCACCATGCCCCCGCTTCCGCGCCTCTTCGCCTCCGTCAGACACATCTGCTCCAGCTCCGCCTCCGAGCTCGCCCCGGTACCGACCGCCGTCTCTGACGCCGCCTCCCGCGCGGCAGTCGCCGTGCTCCGCGCCCCGCGCTTCGAGCCCCGCCTCCTGTCGCTCGTCCCACGCCAACTGCTCTTCGAGCCGAGCTGCGTCCGCCAAACCCTCTCCCGTCTCCTCCCCTCTCCTGAACCCTCGCTCCGTTTTCTCCTCTTCCTCGCCTCCCACTTCCCCGCCCCCGCCCCCGCCCCTGCCCCTTCGCCTCACCTCCCCGGGATCGACGCCTTCCTCCTCAGCCTCCAGCCACATCTCGCCGCCGATGCCGCCGCGCTGCTAGCCTCCCACCTCCGCCTCCACCCCTCCCTGCCCGCACTCAACGCGGCATCCCGTGCCGCTCTCCGGGCCGCGCGCCCCGACCTCGTCTTCCGCCTCTTTTCCACCTTCTCCTCCTCCCCTGCCTTCCCAGGCAACGCGGACACCGTCGCCTGCCTCGTGCGCGCCTGTGCAGCCGACTGCCGCCCGCTCGACGGCCTCCGCCTCCTCCGGGATGCTGCACGACGTGGCTCCCCTCCCTCGTCTGCTGCTGCCGCCGACCTTGTCACGTCCTTTGTGGCCATCGGCAACTTCGCAAAGGTGTCTGAGACGCTCCACCTCATGATCTCTGCGGGATGTCCTCCAGCTACGTTTGTCTACCAGCGTGTCATACATGGGCTCTTTGCGCATGGGATGGGCGGCGAGGCCCTTCGTGTCTTCAGCGAGATCAAGCTGCGTGGTTATGCCATAGATGTAGTCACTTACAGCACAGTGCTCACCGGTTTATGTAAAATGGGCCATATTGCCGATGCGCAGCAGATGTGGGATGAGATGGTGGACAAAGGTATACAGCCCAGTGAGTATGCATATTGCTCTTTTCTCGATTACTACTGTGAAGCTGGTGATTTTGGGATGGCTCTCAAGGTGTATGAAGAAATGATTGACAAGGGATTCGAGGAGAGCACAGTTAGCTGTAACATTATCGCCAAAGGGTTTTGTGTTCATAGGAGGGTGGACGAAGCAGTTGGGGTGTTCGAGGGAATGGTTACTAAAGGGATTGAACATGATGTGATCACTTATAACACGTTGATTCAGGGCCTATGCAAGGTTGGTAGGTTGGCTGAGGCGATAGGGATGTATCAGCGGCTACTCTCATCTGGTTTGGAGCCAAGTGTGCAGACCTTCACACCACTCATTGACACCTTGTGCGAGGAAGGGCAGGTTGATCATGCTGTTGAACTACTTACCTTGATGCAGGCTAAGGGCTTGGAACCGTTGAAACGTAGCAATGATAGTGTCATCAATGGGTTCTGTAAGGTCAGGCGGGCTGATGATGGTATGGCATGGTTGGCTAGCATGTTGAAGAACAATCTGAAACCTCAGGAACAGACGTTCAATTCTTTGCTGGAGTCGCTGAGGAAATCCGAGCGAATGGATGACGCACTGCTGATTCTGAATACAATGTTTAAAGCTGGATATGAATTACGCAGTTTGGCTTCTGCTATACTTGTTGATAAGTTATGCACAGGCAATGTATCTCATCCTCAAACGTTGGATGATATTTTGGTGAGCAGCTAGTGGCATTTGGATGCCCTGCAAATCTTACAAATGTTCATTTGTTTCTCCCTGGATTGATGTCTTTGAGAAATGTTTTTATTGGTGTTGTCCAAGAGGCTACACAAATGACTTATGTAGAAATTCAGAATCCTGATGACCAAGAACTTGACTTTTGAGGTTCATATTCAAATTATAACTTGGCCTCCAACCATTCCAGCAAATCCTTGGAGAGATAGCAATGTGCAACGGCAACGGCTGTGAGTAACAGCTCTGAGAGGTTGTGACAGCAGTGACCAGCGTTGATGGCTAACGTTCTTCTTTGGCCCTGTAATAATCGAAATGCCTGTGATCGTGATCTATCGAACATCACCGTAGTACCTTCTTCAGGAACTGCAATGGGCACTTCAAGATGGCCATAGAGCTCTCTGAACACAAGCTTTGTGGCCCTTACATCACCATTCTCTGCATCTCCATTCCCAGGTGCGCATTCTGCTTAGGCCCTGTAATGACCCCTTCTATTTTCTGTCTATTTTGAATATTCAAATCTTAACAATAGACTAAATCAACCCACGTCTCGTCCTTCCTGTATTTCATTTGAGCAAATGGATTCAAGATAATTTTAATTGTTGTCAAGAGAACTACGACGTCCATATGTAGGAATGTGAAGAAGAATGACTGTTAGATGTCTTCTTTGGTTTATTTCTACTTGATTAATACTCCCTCTGTCCCAAAATAAGTGTCTCAAGCTTAGTATAACTTTGTACTAACATTAGTACAAAGTTGAGACACTTATTTTGGGACGGTGGGAGTATGTCATAGAGGGTCCTCTTTGATTCTTTATATAGAGGCTTGATAATTGAAACTAAGTAATGAATTGAAGATCATATGTGTCTAATTGTCTTAAGGCCCAAGCTAATGTGAGCAGCTAGTTTTGCATCTATATGCTGACCACAGTTTAACCTCAGAATGACGAGAGATTTATCCATGCTGTGTTGAAGTAATTTTTGTTGCCCTACGTGTGATTTCGCAGATGGCAACACAGCTTGGGTTACCATAGTATAGCTGCTTTATGAAAAAATCCAGCTTGGTACATCCTTGGGAATTTGAAGTTTTGAACTCTTCACTAGTAAATCGTAATTTCTTGCTTGCTCCTCTTAACATGTGTTAGAAAGGAATGCATATTTTGTTCTTGTTCTTCATTTGCGGCGTTGAGGAGTAATGACTGTTTTGCTGATCTTTTGCTCTTGGTAACTTGTTAGTGTTTGGTGTCAAGAAATACTGAAGAGGATATGCCGAAGGAAAAAGCGCCTGGACCCCGGATGGTTTTAACATAGCTTTCTACCTTAGCTGCTGGCAGATAATTAATTAAGATCTGATAGATGTGTTCGACGCGATTCATTCACTCAACAAGTCAACATCTGGGTGTTTGGTGTTGTTACCTAAGAGGCTGGGGGCTTGCAGTCCTAATGATTATCGTCCCATCAGTCTCGTTGGCAGCCTTGTTAAATTAGTCTCCAGAAAGTCCTTGCCAACAGATTGGCCTTAGTGCTCCACACATTATTAGTGAAAATCAAGGGGTGTTTTTGAAAGGTACTCCCTCCGTTTCTAAATATAAGTCTTTTTAGAGATTCCAATCTTTTAAAACTCTTAAGCTCCCTTCAAGGGAGGGCTCCGGGTTGATCGGGGTTGTGGGCAGCGGGTGGGCCCAACCTGTAAGTGTCTAGCTCGTTGGTGAAGTGCATTTGTCTTCTAGCTCCAAGCCAATCACTAGTCCGTGTCGCTTTTCTCCCTTTCCTAGCGGCACCGCTCCATCCCCCTTCTCCATTGACCCCCATGACTCCGACAAGTCTCGGCAGCCAGGGCGTCTTGTTGTTGCCACTACCTCCCCACCAACGAGATGTCGCCGTATGAGCGCTCCGCAATCGAGGTGGCGAGGCCACCGTTTCTCTTTGCTGAAATCACTGTTGTCCAGCACAATGATGCATGGAGGCCAAAGCTGCGCCGCCGCCCCTCTCTCCAGCGCTACGGCCCGCTCCTTGACGTACCACTGAAGTCCATCCCACATCGACGCCCCTGAAACTGCCCCCCCCCCCCCCCCCGGGCGCTCCGCAAGGCCCAGATGCGCCTTTGCAAGCAAGTATTTTTCCGATCTCGCCTGGTTGCTTGGGACGGTGGCGATTTTTGGGGAGGGAGGCTGAATCCATGCTTCCTGGACGATCCGCTGTGGATGGTGTGGGTCGCCGCCGTGCCCTGCATGGTGGATGTGCTCCGGAATTACTTCAGCATGACCACCGCCTTTGAGCGCGCCGTGCATGACGCGGGGCTGGGCAAGGCCTTCGGCATCCCGGAGATGGGCGACTGCTTCACCACACACCAGATTTTCCGCGCGGCGGCGATAACATCAAGCTCAAGTGCCCAACACCCGGCTCATTGCTGATATGCATGTGTCCAAGATCCGTCGCATGGCTGAAGCCTGGGACTGGTCAGTCCGCCGCCACGGTTCCTCCGTCAGCATCAACGTCTCGCTCCTTGAGTGCAGCGTCCAGCCGACCGGGCGAGGTGGCCCCTGGTCGCCGTAGAGGAAGCAGAGGACGGCGCGGGTCCGGCGACGACGGAGAACGGCAGGAGCACGGCGAGGCTGCGCTGGCACTTGGCGAAGGCGTGGCCATGGATGACTATATCAACTTGTAACGCCCTCGATGCGACTATATCTCCCACGTGTCGAAGCACGACTTAGAGGCATAACCGCATTGAAAGCAATGTCGCAAGTGAGGTAATCTTCACACAACCCATGTAATACATAAGGGAAAGAGATACATAGTTGACTTACAATAGCCACTTCACACAAATACATGAATAAAACATTACATCATACAGTTACAATCAGGGCCCGAAGCTTACACACACCGTCTCTCTCCCAAGGAAAACCAACCACTTCATCATCGTTCTAGCTGCCTCCGCTTGCATTTCTCGGCCAAGCACCAGCGTATCCGCAGTCTTGCTCACCACCGCAGATCAATGTGCGGACTTGAGCATCCTCTCCCAGCAAGACAATAAGTATCCATCCATCTTTACTAATTCCTTCAGTAGATCTATTTTTGACAAAGATTGCCCCACTCACTTGCCCTGTTTCTTTGTAGCATAACACATTAGTCCCTCCAAAATTTATAGAACTGATGTGCAAACAAATAATGTACGAGTATCAGCATTCTCTCTTGGTGCTAGGCAGTGAATACTCATTTTGTCTTTGCTAAATTTCTGCATTAAATTTACTCTAGAAGAGATGGACGCCCCTGCTTTATTTGCTCTGTTTGTTTTCAAACGCAAGAAACTAGGTTCTGTAAATTTATAGAACTGATATGTAAGCCAAGAATATTTGGGTATCTGCACCCTTTGCTTTTAAAAAGATGAGATGTGTATTTGCTCTGTTTGTTTTCAAACGCAAGAAACTAGGTTCTGTAAATTTATAGAACTGATATGTAAGCCAAGAATATGTGGGTATCTGCACCCTTTGCTTTTAAAAAGATGAGATGTGTGGAAAAAAACTGATGTGGAAACCATGAGCGCTTCTTCCAAATTCAGTCCCATAAAATGACAATATATGCGTCTTCGGTTTTGGCCTAATCCACGTGGTTTTGACCTCGGTCGGGGTAGGATCCTGACCTGCCTTATATGCGTCTTCGGTTAAACCCGGCCGGGTTGATATCCCATCTAAATCCACCCTCACGGGCGCGCCCCGCGCGTGGGTAGCTCGGTCTTGGCGCCCTGGAACCGCGACTTCTTGGGCGACCCGGTCCAGGCGCTGCCGCTCAAGGGATGCCCGAGCAGCGCGGTGCATGATCTGGCAGTTGGCCTCGTCCCGAGCCGGTGCAGGCGCTCCGCGTGGCTGGGCACGCGGCTGCGCGTCTTGCCAGGGCTCGGCGTCGTCACCATGCAGAGGAGGAGGCGGAGGCGCGTCGTGCGCCACGTCGCCAGCATGAGACGATGGAGGACGAAGCGAGTGAGAAGGCCTTGGGGCCTCGCCCGCGACGTTGACGAGCTTGGTGATGCGGCCAAGCCAGGGGTCATAGCCCTCGTTGGCCGGGCGGTAGCACAGCAGCTCACGCGCCATGAGCAGCGTAACCTGCGTGTTTGCCGGCCCACGACGAGCGTGAGAGGACGAAGTCGTGGCCGGGGTGAGGGAAGGCTTGGCGGTGCGTCTGTCGGGTTGCACAGAAGGGTGCATGGAGGAATCTGCTGCTCGTGAGCAGTGGGGGCGGTGGCGGCGGGCGAAGCGGAGTGGCAACGGTCGGCACGATCCTCAGGCTCTGTCTGGCGGGACGAGCCGCCCGGCGCTCGGCGCGAACACGATGAGCATCGGCCATGAGGACGGTGGAGCAAGAACCGCAGTGGAGTGGAGAACATCGGCGCACCCGTACCTGGCGCGCCAAATGTCGGAATCGGGGCTCCGCGGACCCGAGAAAGGTTCGAACTCTGTGGTGCGCTTGAAGAACCATGCCAAACTTTAGTTCTCTGCCCACTGCCTCACAATGACGCTCCGGTGTGCTTGAGCGGGAAGGGAGACAAACAACAAACACATCAGTTTACCAAGGTTCGGGCCACCTTGCGTTGTAAGACCCTACTCCTGCTTTGTGGTGGATTGCATCGTGAGGGAGGATGAATATGAGTGTACAAGGAAGGCAAACTGCCTCGGGAGGGCTTTGGATTCGACCCCTCTCTACGGTGGAGACTAGCTATGCTTATACTAGTTGGAAGGTGTAATTCACAGTGTATTGATTCATATCACAAGAGTACAATATATACATAGGATTACCCAACGGGCACGAGCGCCACTCGAGGTGACGTGCGTAACTGACGCTGCCTATGCGGGCGTCGTGGAGAGCTGGGTCGTCCGTGAGAACAAGTCAGACAGGTGCAGGTGTAGCCATTTTCCAACAGCCCCCCGCTCCTGAAACGGGGTCCTTGACGACGTTGAGGCTGGACCGGAACTTCTGGAAAACGCTGGTCGGCAGCCCCTTGGTGAACACGTCGGCGAACTGCGATGTAGAAAGTACATGGAGCACGCGGACGTCTCCGAAAACCACGCGGTCGCGAACGAAGTGGAGGTCGATCTCGACGTGCTTCGTCCATTGGTGCTGAACCGGGTTGGACAAGAGGTACATCGCCGAGATGTTGTCGCAGTAGACGACCGTGGCCCGAGTCGGTGGGCGCCCGATCTCGTGAAGAAGTTGCCGAAGCCAGCACGATTCAGCAACCGCGTTAGCGACCGCCCTGTACTCCGCTTCTGCGCTAGAGCGGGAGACCGTAGCTTGCCTTTTGGACAACCAGGAGATGAGGTTGTCGCCGAGGTACATGCAATAGCCGGACGTCGACCCACGTGTGTTTGGACACCCGGCCTAGTCGGCGTCAGTGTATGCCACAAGATGAGAGGACGCCGACAGACGGAGATGAAGACCGGGATGCACAGTCCCTCAGAGGTAGCGGAGGATGCGTTTGAGCAGGGCGAGATGAGGCGTGCGTGGAGAGTGCATGACGAGGCAGACTTGCTGCACGACATAGGCAATATCAGGGCGTGTGAGAGTAAGGTACTGCAGCGCGCCTGCAAGGCTGCGGAAGAGAGTGGGGTAGGGCGCAGGATCACCGGCGATGGCGGAGAGTTTGGCTTTCGTGTCTGTAGGGGTGGCGATGGGTTTACAGTTCAACATAGAGGCGCGATCGAGAATCTCGAGAGTGTACTGCTGCTGAGAGAGAAAGAGCCCACGAGCACTACGGTGGACATTGATGCCGAGGAAGTGGTGGAGGGCGCTGAGGTTGGTCATGGAGAACTTGCTGGTGAGAGAAGTGGTGATGGAGGCGAGGAGCGAGGCGGAGCTAGCAGTGAGGATTATGTCGTCAACATAGAGAAGGAGGTAGGCGACTGCGGAACCACGACGAAGATGAACAAGGTGTCGGGGAACATAGTAATTTCAAAAAAAATCCTACGCACACGGAAGATCATGGTGATGCATAGCAGCGAGAGGGGAGAGTGTTGTCCACGTACCCTCGTAGACCGAAAGCGGAAGCGTTATATCAACGCGGTTGATGTAGTCGTACGTCTTCACGATCCGACCGATCCAAGCATCGTTACTCCGGCACCTCCGAGTTCTTGGCACACGTTCAGCTCGATGACGATCCCCTGGCTCCGATCCAGCAAAGCGTCGGTGAAGAGTTCCGTCAGCACGACGGCGTGGTGTCGATCTTGATGTTCTACCATCGCAGGGCTTCTCCTAAGCACCGCTACAATATTATCGAGGATTATGGTGGAAGGGGGCACCGCACACGGCTAAGAGAACGATCACGAAATCAACTTGTGTGTCTAGAGGTGCCCTCCTGCCCCCGTATATAAAGGAGCAAGGGGGAGGGGCGGCCGGCCAGGAGGGGCGCGCCAGGGAGGAGTCCTACTCCTACCGAGAGTAGGACTCCCTCCTTTTCCTTGTCCAAGTAGGAGAGGGGGAAGGAAGGGAGTGAGGAGAGGAAGGAAAGGGGGGGCGCCGCCCCCCCCTCATTGTCCAATTCGGACTAGAGGGGGAGGGGGCGCGCGGCCTGCCCTGGCGGCCCCTCCTCTTCTCCACTTCAGGCCCATAAGGCCCATTAACCCCCGGGGGGGATCCGGTAACCCCCCGGTACTCCGGTTTTATCTGAAACTTCTCCAGAACACTTCCGGTGTCCAAATATAGTCGTCCAATATATCAATCTTTATGTCTCGATCATTTCGAGACTCCTCGTCATGTCCGTGATCACATCCGGACTCTGAACAAACTTCGGTACATCAAAATATATAAACTCATAATGAAACTGTCATCGTAACGTTAAGCGTGCGGACCCTATGGTTCGAGAACAATGTAGACATGACCGAGACATGTCTCCGGTCAATAACCAATAGCGGAACCTGGATGCTCATATTGGCTCCTACATATTCTACGAAGATCTTTATCGGTCAGACCGCATAACAACATACGTTGTTCCCTTTGTCATCGGTACGTTACTTGCCCGAGATTCGATCGTCGGTATCTCAATACCTAGTTCAATCTCGTTACCGGCAAGTCTCTTTACTCGTTCTGTAATACGACATCTCGCAACTCACTCATTAGTTGCAATGCTTGCAAGGCTTATGTGATGTGCATCACCGAGAGGGCCCAGAGATACCTCTCCGACAATCGGAGTGACAAATCCTAATCTTGAAATACGCCAACCCAACATGTACCTTTGGAGACACCTGTAGAGCACCTTTATAATCACCCAGTTATGTTGTGACGTTTGGTAGCACACAAAGTGTTCCTCCGGTAAACGGCAGTTGCATAATCTCATAGTCATAGGAACATGTATAAGTCATGAAGAAAGCAATAGCAACATACTAAACGATCGGGTGCTAAGCTAGTGGAATGGGTCATGTCAATCACATCATTCTCCTAATGATGTGATCCCGTTAATCAAATGACAACACATGTCTATGGTTAGGAAACATAACCATCTTCGATTAACGAGCTAGTCAAGTAGAGGCATACTAGTGACGTTTAGTTTGTCTATGTATTCACACAAGTATTATGTTTCCGGTTAATATAATTCTAGCATGAATAATAAACATTTATCATGATATAAGGAAATAAAATAATAACTTTATTATTGCCTCTAGGGCATATTTCCTTCAGTCTCCCACTTGCACTAGAGTCAGTAATCTAGATTACACAGTAATGATTCTAACACCCATGGAGCTTTGGTGCTGATCATGTTTTGCTCGTGGAAGAGGCTTAGTCAACGGGTCTGCTACATTCAGATCCGTATGTATCTTGCAAATCTCTATGTATCCCACCTGGACTAGAACCCGGATGGAATTGAAGCGTCTCTTGATGTGTTTGGTTCTCTTGTGAAATCTGGATTCCTTTGCCAAGGCAATTGCACCAGTATTATCACAAAAGATTTTCATTGGACCCGATGCACTAGGTATAACACCTAGATCGGATATGAACTCCTTCATCCAGACTCCTTTGTTTGCTGCTTCTGAAGCAGCAATGTACTCCGCTTCACATGTAGATCCCGCCACAACGCTTTGTTTAGAACTGCACCAACTGACAGCTCCATCGTTTAATATAAACACGTATCCGGTTTGCGATTTAGAATCGTCCGGATCAGTGTCAAAGCTTGCATCAACGTAACCATTTACGATGAGCTCTTTGTCACCTCCATATACGAGAAACATATCCTTAGTCCTTTTCAGGTATTTCAGGATTTTCTTGACCGCTGTCCAGTGATCCACTCCTGGATTACTTTGATACCTCTCTGCTAGGCTTATAGCAAGACACACATCAAGTCTGGTACACAACATTGCATACATGATAGATCCTATGGCTGAAGCATAGGGAACATCTTTCATTTTCTCTCTATCTTCTGCAGTGGTCGGGCATTGAGTCTTACTCAACTTCACACCTTGTAATACAGGCAAGAATCCTTTCTTAGCCTGATCCATTTTGAATTTCTTCAAAACTTTGTCAAGGTATGTACTTTGTGAAAGTCCAATTAAGCGTCTTGATCTATCTCTATAGATCTTAATGCCCAATATGTAAGCAGCTTCACCGAGGTCTTTCATTGAAAAACTCTTATTCAAGTAACCATTTATGCTATCCAGAAATTCTATATCATTTCCGATTAGTAATATGTCATCCACATATAATATCAGAAATGCTACAGAGCTCCCACTCACTTTCTTGTAAATACAGGCTTCTCCAAAAGTCTGTACAAACCCAAATGCTTTGATCACACTATCAAAGCGTTTATTCCAACTCCGAGAGGCTTGCACCAGTCCATAAATGGATCGCTGGAGCTTGCACACTTTGTTAGCTCCCTTTGGATCGACAAAACCTTCTGGTTGCATCATATATAACTCTTCTTCCAGAAATCCATTCAGGAATGCAGTTTTGACATCCATCTGCCAAATTTCATAATCATAAAATGCGGCAATTGCTAACATGATTCGGACAGACTTAAGCATCGCTATGGGTGAGAAGGTCTCATCGTAGTCAATCCCTTGAACTTGTCGAACACCTTTTGCAACAAGTCGAGCTTTGTAGACAGTAACATTACCGTCAGCGTCAGTCTTCTTCTTAAAAATCCATTTATTCTCAATTGCTTGCCGATCATTGGGCAAGTCAACCAAAGTCCACATTTTGTTCTCAAAGATGGATCCCATCTCAGATTTCATGGATTCAAGCCATTTTGCGGAATCTGGGCTCACCATCGCTTCTTCATAGTTTGTAGGTTCATCATGATCTAGCAGCATGACTTCCAGAACAGGATTACCATACCACTCTGGTGCGAATCTTACTCTGGTTGATCTACGAGGTTCAGTAGTAACTTGTTCTGAAGCTTCATGATCATTATCATTAGCTTCCTCACTAATCAGTGTAGGTGTCACAGAAACCGGTTTCTGTGATGTACTACTTTCTAATAAGGGAGCAGGTACAGTTACCTCATCAAGTTCTACTTTCTCCCACTCACTTCTTTTGAGAGAAACTCCTTCTCTAGAAAGGATCCATTCTTGGTGACAAATGTCTTGCCTTCGGATCTGTGATAGAAGGTGTACCCAACAGTTTCCTTTGGGTATCCTATGAAGACACATTTCTCTGATTTGGGTTCGAGCTTATTAGGTTGAAGTTTTTCACATAAGCATCGCAACCCCAAACTTTCAGAAACGACAACTTTGGTTTCTTGCCAAACCACAGTTCATAAGGCGTCGTCTCAACGGATTTAGATGGTGCCCTATTTAACGTGAATGCGGCCGTCTCTAAAGCATAACCCCAAAACGACAGCGGTAAATATGTAAGAGACATCATAGATCGTACCATATCAAGTAAAGTACGATTACGACGTTCGGACACACCATTACGCTGTGGTGTTCCGGGTGGCGTGAGTTGCGAAACTATTCCGCATTGTTTCAAATGTAGACCAAACTCGTAACTCAAATATTCTCCTCTACGATCCGATCGTAGAAACTTTATTTTCTTGTTACGATGATTTTCAACTTCACTCTGAAATTCTTTGAACTTTACAAATGTTTCAGATTTATGTTTCATTAAGTAGATATACCCATATCTGCTTAAATCATCTGTGAAGGTGAGAAAATAACGATATCCGCCACGAGCCTCAACATTCATCGGACCACATACATCTGTATGTACGATTTCCAACAAATCTATTGCTCTCTCCATAGTACCAGAGAACGGTGTTTTAGTCATCTTGCCCATGAGGCACGATTCACAAGTACCAAGTGATTCATAATCAAGTGGTTTCAAAAGTCCATCAGTATGGAGTTTCTTCATGCGTTTTACACCGATATGACCTAAACGGCAGTGCCACAAATAAGTTGCACTATCATTACCAACTCTGCATCTTTTGGCTTCAACATTATGAATATGTGTATCACTACTATCGAGATTCATAAAAAATAGACCACTCTTGAAGGGTGCATGACCATAAAAGATATTACTCATATAAATAGAACAACCATTATTCTCTGATTTAAATGAATAACCGTCTCGCATCAAACAAGATCCAGATATAATGTTAATGCTCAACGCTGGCACCAAATAACAATTATTTAGGTCTAATACTAATCCCGATGGTAGATGTAGAGGTAGCGTGCCGACCGCGATCACATCGACTTCAGATTCATTTCCCACGCGCATCGTCACCTCATCCTTCGCCAGTGTTCGCTTAATCCGTAGTCCCTGTTTTGAGTTGCAAATATTAGCAACAGAACCAGTATCAAATACTCAGGTGCTAATGCGAGCTCTAGTAAGGTACACATCAATAACATGTATATCACATATACCTTTGTTCACCTTGCCATCCTTCTTATCCGCCAAATACTTCGGGCAGTTCCCCTTCCAGTGACCAGTCTGCTTGCAGTAGAAGCACTCAGTTTCAGGCTTAGGTCCAGATTTGGGTTTTTTCTCCTGGGCAGCAACTTGCTTGCTGTTCTTCTTGAAGTTCCCCTTCTTCTTCCCTTTGCCCCTTTTCTTGAAACCAGTGGTCTTGTTGACCATCAACACTTGATGCTCCTTCTTGATTTCTACCTCCGCAGCTTTTAGCATCGCGAAGAGCTCGGGAATTGTCTTATCCATCCCTTGCATATTATAGTTCATCACGAAGCTCTTGTAGCTAGGTGAAAGTGATTGGAGAATTCTGTTAATGACGCAATCATCCGGAAGATTAACTCCCAGTTGAATCAAGTGACTATTATACCCAGACATTTTGAGTATATGCTCACTGACAGAACTGTTCTCCTCCATCTTGCAGCTATAGAACTTATTGGAGACTTCATATCTCTTAATTCGGGCATTTGCTTGAAATATTAACTTCAACTCCTGGAACATCTCATATGCTCCATTACGTTCAAAACGTCGTTGAAGACCCGATTCTAAGCCGTAAAGCATGGCACATTGAACTATCGAGTAGTCATTAGCTTTGCTTTTCCAGACGTTCTGAACGTCGTCAGTTGCATCAGCAGCAGGCCTGGCACCTAGCGGTGCTTCCAGGACGTAACTCTTCTGTGCAACAATGAGGATAATCCTCAAGTTACGGACCCAGTCCGTGTAATTGCTACCATCATCTTTCAACTTTGCTTTCTCAAGGAACGCATTAAAATTCAACGGAACAACAACACGTGCCATCTATCTACAATCAAACATAAACAAGCAAGATACTATCAGGTACTAAGTTCATGATAAATTTAAGTTCAATTAATCATATTACTTAAGAACTCCCACTTAGAAAGACATCCCTCTAATCTTCTAAGTGATCACGTGAAATGGAGTAGTTTTCAATGGTGAACATTGCTATGTTGATCATATCTACTATATGATTCACGCTCGACCTTTCGGTCTCAGTGTTCCGAGGCCATATCTGCATATGCTAGGCTCGTCAAGTTTAACCTAAGTATTCTGCGTGTGCAAAACTGGCTTGCACCCGTTGTAGATGGACATAGAGCTTATCACACTCGATCATCACGTGGTGTCTGGGCACGACGAACTTTGGCAACGGTGCATACTCAGGGAGAACACTTTTATCTTGAAATTTATTGAAAGATCATCTTATAATGCTACCGTCAATCAAAGCAAGATAAGATGCATAAAAGATAAACATCACATGCAATCAATATAAGTGATATGATATGGCCATCATCATCTTGTGCTTGTGATCTCCATCTCCGAAGCATCGTCATGATCACCATCGTCACCGGCGCGACACCTTGATCACCATCGTAGCATCGTTGTCGTCTCGCCAATCTTATGCTTCTACGACTATCGCTACCGCTTAGTGATAAAGTAAAGCATTATAGGGCGATTGCATTGCATACAATAAAGCGACAACTATATGGCTCCAGCCAGTTGCCGATAACTCGGTTACAAAACATGATCATCTCATACAATAAAATTTAGCATCATGTCTTGACCATATCACATCACAACATACCCTGCTAAAACAAGTTAGACGTCCTCTACTTTGTTTGTTGCAAATTTTACGTGGCTGCTACGGGCTTAAGCAAGAACCAATCTTACCTACGCATCAAAACCAAAACGATAGTTTGTCAATTTGGTGTTGTTTTAACCTTCGCAAGGACCGGGCGTAGCCACACTCGGTTCAACTAAAGTTGGAGAAACTGACACCCGCCAGCCGCCTGTGTGCAAAGCACGTCGGTAGAACCAGTCTCGCGTAAGCGTACGCGTAATGTCGGTCCGGGACGCTTCATCCAACAATACCGCCGAACCAAAGTATGACATGCTGGTAAGCAGTATGACTTATATCGCCCACAACTCACTTGTGTTCTACTCGTGCATATAACATCAACACATAAAACCTAGGCTCGGATGCCACTGTTGGGGAACGTAGTAATTTCAAAAAAATTCCTACGCACACGCAAGATCATGGTGATGCATAGCAACGAGAGGGGAGAGTGTTGTCCACGTACCCTCGTAGACCGAAAGCGGAAGCGTTATATCAACGCGGTTGATGTAGTCGTACGTCTTCATGATTCGACCGATCCAAGCACCGTTACTCCGGCACCTCCGAGTTCTTGGCACACGTTCAGCTCGATGACGATCCCCGGGTTCCGATCCAGCAAAGCGTCGGGGAAGAGTTCCGTCAGCACGACGGCGTGGTGACGATCTTGATGTTCTACCGTCGCAGGGCTTCGCCTAAGCATCGCTACAATATTATCGAGGATTATGGTGGAAGGGGGGCACCGCACACGGCTAAGAGAACGATCACGAAGATCAACTTGTGTGTCTAGAGGTGCCCCCCTGCCCCCGTATATAAAGGAGCAAGGGGGGGAGGGGCGGCCCGAGATTCGATCGTCGGTATCTCAATACCTAGTTCAATCTCGTTACCGGCAAGTCTCTTTACTCGTTCTGTAATACGTCATCTCGCAACTCACTCATTAGTTGCAATGCTTGCAAGGCTTATGTGATGTGCATCACCGAGAGGGCCCAGAGATACCTCTCCGACAATCGGAGTGACAAATCCTAATCTTGAAATGCGCCAACCCAACATGTACCTTTGGAGACACCTGTAAAGCACCTTTATAATCACCCAGTTACGTTGTGACGTTTGGTAGCACACAAAGTGTTCCTTCGGTAAACGAGAGTTGCATAATCTCATAGTCATAGGAACATGTATAAGTCATGAAGAAAGCAATAGCAACATACTAAACGATCGGGTGCTAAGCTAGTGGAATGGGTCATGTCAATCACATCATTCTCCTAATGATGTGATCCCGTTAATCAAATGACAACACATGTCTATGGTTAGGAAACATAACCATCTTCGATTAACGAGCTAGTCAAGTAGAGGCATACTAGTGACGTTTAGTTTGTCTATGTATTCACACAAGTATTATGTTTCCGGTTAATACAATTCTAGCATGAATAATAAACATTTATCATGATATAAGGAAATAAAATAATAACTTTATTATTGCCTCTAGGGCATATTTCCTTCACAAGGACGAGTCACTGAGCGAAGCGACGAAGCCCACGGTGGTGAGGAACGAAGTGAACCGGTGAAACCAGGCACGAGGTGTCTGTTTGAGCCCGTAGAGCGATCAGTGAAGTTTGCAACGGCCTGTGGGTGTGCGGTGTCGATGAAGCCGGCCGGCTGTTGACTGTACATGACCTCATCAAGCGTCCCGTTGAGGAACGCATTCTTGACATCGAGCTGGTTGATGGCCCAGTTGTTGCTGACGGCGAGGCTCAAGATGACGCGGATGGTGGCTGGCTTCACAACCGGGCTGAAAGTTTCGCCGTAGTCCACCCCTGGTTGTTGTGTGAAGCCGCACAACACCCACCGGGCCTTGTAGCGAGCGAGGGACCCGTCCGGATGTAGTTTGTGGCAAAATATCCACTTCCCTGACACCAAATTGACACCTGCAGGACAAGAAACCAAGGACCAAGTCTTGTTTTGCACTGAAGCGTTATACTCCTCAAGCATGGCATTGTACCAGTTAGGATCTCGTAGGGCGATTTTGTAGTTAGCAGGGATGGGGGAGATCGCCGCAGAAGAGGTAGAAACGACCATGAGCTTGCAGGGTTGGCGGAAACCGGATTTGGCGCGCGTTCGCATGCCGTGCAGATTTTTGGGCAGGGCTACAGGTACAGCACGCGGCGACAGAGTAGTGGGCACGTGCGACATGGGTGGAGGTGGGTCTGCATGCATGCGGGAGTTGGGATTGGCTGGTGAGCTGGGCGTGGTGGACGAGGAAGATTCTCCCTCGTGGCTGGTAGTGGGCGTGGTGCCAGGAGTGGGGCTGGGAGGGCTTGCGATTGGGGGGTGCGATATCCTGGGCGGGGCCAGTGGGGTGGGGTAGGCGGCAGGTGCGGGGGATCCCGAGGCGGACGGTGTGGGTGGAGGGTGTTGGGGATATTGTTGTTTGGGATAAACCGGCCTACAGGGGCCGGGTTAGCTCCGTCAATGGACCCAAGATGTTAAAACCCAAGGAGAAATAGAAGGGCCCAAGGCCTATAATCGATTTAAAGGTTTATGGCCGTAAACCGTCCTGAGGTAAACTTGCATTGTAAGTTAGGAATAGAGAGACCAACCCGGACACGTTTATGAACCGGAGGTTGGGATTTTGTAAACCGACGGGCGTCACCCGTGTATATAAGGGGACGACCCGACGACGGTTTAGGGACAGACAACAACAACTCGAGGTTTAGGCGAAGCTTATCGCTCCCTAGCCCTCGAAACACATCAATCCCATCACAACTAGACGTAGGCTTTTACCTTCATCGAAGGGGCCGAACTAGTATAACACTGTGTCCTTGCGTCCGTTTTAACCCTTTCAAGTTAACCCGTTGCGATGGCTCCACAACTAAGTCCTTTTGCTAGGACATCTGCCGTGACAAACCCACGACAGTTGGCGCCCACCGTGGGGCTATCGCGAGATGGTTTCAAGTTCTTGGAGGGCCGCTTTGAAGGACTCGAGGGCTACGCTGTGGGCCGGATGACCAAAAGTCGTCGCGGAAAACTCTACATCGACAGCACAGGCTGGGGCCCCGACGCCGGCTCGATCGAGTACGGGTACCGGGTCCCCTTTGGCGGCATCCATGTTTTCATCGGCAAGATCGGTGAACCGGGCCCCGAGCTGGGCGTCTGCACCGACCTCGTCGAGACAGCTCAGCGCACGAGATCGGCCCTGGTTAAACCGACCAGGAAGCGCGCCTTCGTGGGAGTCATCCACGGAGGAAGCTACGAGGAAGGATCCGAATCCGGTGGCGAAACCGCCATCTACTCCGGCGATGAAACGTCAACCGGGGAAACCGAGTCTCTATATCAGCTGCAAGATGATCGGATTGGGGGCAGCTCCGATGGCGACAGTATTCCGGACCCCTCTGGTCTGCCCAATCGAGTTGGGATCTTCATGGATGGAACACAGGCGGCGCCACATTCATCAACTGCGGCAACAGTGATCTCCGGATCGGCAGCGGCAACGGCTGCGCGAGCAGGGGGCCCTGCGGACTCACCAGCCCAAGTATTGTCAGATCTGTTTGACGCACTGGCAGTGCTTATGGCGGAGGCCAACCCGGTGGATCAGGAGGTTCACAATGCCGAGATTGCCAAAGTGAGAGAACAGATCACTCAAGCTAAAGCAGGGCTGGCAGCAGAAGAGGCCAGGATGACGGCAGAGCGCGCCGCTTTAGATGCACAGGCTTACAGGCTCATGATGGATCAGAATGCATCTCAGGAAGTCCTAAAGAGGAAATTCCGATCTCGATTGCCCGCAGCCCTCGATGCCAGAAATCTCTTCAACACCCCTGGAGCGGGGGCCAATAATCCGCCGGGGGTAAACCGTGCGGAAGCAACAGTTGGCGCCCCGGTTCAGCACCGTATAATAAACCTGCCTCGTCACAACACGGGTACACCACAGGCCGTGCCAACACCATCGGGCCATTATTCCAACCCGATGGATAACCTCGTTGCCGCGGCAGCTCGGTTGGAAGCCATTCCGATCGAAGGCGATTCACCGCAGGATGTAGAGACACGTCGAGTCAAGGAGCTCCTTAGGACCGCTTTGGCCCAACAAGAAGCATATTCGCAAAGCCGTGATCGGATTCACTCCACCCCTCGCCCCAGCAGGAGCTATAGCAGGCGCATGGAGGAGCCGGCTGTTTCAAGTAATGCCAGGCGTGAAGCGCTCCGCGGCAACAATCCGGCTGGCGTTGACAATGCTCAGGAGATGGTGGATCGCGCCCGTGCGCAGGAGGCCGGATTAGCAGCGCAGCATCAGGCTCGCCAGCTTACACCTATCTTCCCAACTGCTACGATTGAACCGGGGGTGGCTTCTAGTTCCTTGGGAGTACCGTGCCTCGTTCCCGCTTTGCGCAACGTACGCCTGCCTAAGGACTTCAAAGGCCCCCGCAAGGTACTAAACTACACGGCGGATCAGCCTCCGGAGACATGGGTGGAGAGCTATGAGATGGCTATGGAGATGCTGGATGTGGATGACACGGCATGTGCGAAGTATTTTACCATGATGTTAGAAGGGACGGCCCGGACTTGGCTAAAGAGCCTACCGCCTAATTCCATTAATTCGTGGGCCCAGTTGCGAGCCCGGTTTATCAAGAATTTCAAGGACACGTGCAAACAGCCAATGTCGATAGTTGACCTAGCAGCTTGCGTTCAGCAAGAGGGGGAGTCAACTACCCATTGGGTACGCCGGGTATCAGAAGTTTTGCAGTCATCAGATCGCATCAACGCAGACACCGCCGTGGTGCTGTTGGAAGGCAACTGTCGGTTTGGCCCTTTGAAGCTAAAGTTAGGTCGGATGAAGCGTGATTGCACGGATATGGGAACGCTCATGACCGCTTTAGTGAAGTATGCGGATTCTGACAGTACCAAGGATCCTGACTCTGGTGACGACAAAGCAGGGAAGGGAAAGAAGAATAGCAATACCAAAGGCCAGCAGCATCAACCAACAGGCAATGAAGGCGGAGGTAAGCGTAAACCGGATGGGAGCGTGGATTTTGTGGCCAACACCAGTGCACAGAATAAGGGCCAGCGACGTAAGGGGAAACAGCCAGGTTTTCGCGGAAATCCCGGTCCTAATCCGGAGCGTTTGAACTTTTTCTTAAACCAGCCCTGTCCGAAGCACGGAACAAAGGAGGAGCCAGCAACCCACCTTTGGAAGGATTGTTACATCATGAAGGAATTCAAAAGCTCAAACATTTTCCAATATGATCACGGCTCTGGCGGTGGTTCAGGTTCCGGATCAGGGTACGACGACGGAAATTCCGGTCCAGGGTTCAATGGTAATCCGGGCGGACAGAACAGCCAAAATAATCAAGGTAATCAAAGTGGTTACAGCCAGCAGCAACAGCAGCAATCAGGTTATCAGAGCAACCCGAAACAGTTGAGTAGTGGACAGTATCATGTTTTTACTACAAGCTTGGATAAACAGGATAGAAAGCTTCAGAGGCGGGCAGTTAGTGCTGTTGAACCGGCCGCGCCTCACTATCTGCGCTGGTCGGAACAACCAATCATATGGAGTCGAGAAGATCATCCTCCCAGGGTTTATAATCCGGGTCAGTTAGCATTGGTGGTGGCGCCTCAGGTGGGAGGTTACAAGCTCACCAAGGTACTCATGGACGGAGGAAGCAGCATTAACATCTTGTATTATGAGACCTTCCGTCGCATGGGACTGGTGGATAAGGATCTCAAACCGACCAATACGGTGTTCCACGGGGTGGTGCCTGGCAAGTCTGCGTACCCTGTTGGTAAGATAGCCCTAGAAGTGGTCTTCGGCGATAGTCATGATTCCAGATCAGAGACGCTGACGTTTGAAGTGGTTAAAATCCAAAGTCCATACCACGCTTTGTTCGGACGACCGGCCTATGCAAAATTTATGGCACGGCCCTGCTATGTATATCTGCAACTCAAGATGCCGGGTTACAAGGGCACTATAACGGTTCATGGGAGCCGTCGAATCGCTTTGGAATGCGAGGAAGGAGATGCGACTTATGCAGAATCGGTTTGTGTTACGGAGGAGCTAAAGCAGTACAAAGACAATGTTGATCCGGAGGACATGACTTCATTAAAGAAGCCAACTACGGACCACGATCCGGCCTTGAAGTTCGAATCAGCTGCCGAAACTAAGCTTGTTGACTTCGTACCTGGCGATTCGTCCAAGCAGTTCAGCATCAGTGCAAACTTGGATCCAAAATAGGAAAGCGCGCTCATCGAGTTCATCCGTGAGAATCGGGACATCTTTGCATGGAAGCCGTCTGACATGCCTGGTGTACCGAGGCGACTCGCTGAGCACACTCTTAATGTGGATCCTAAGTATAAACCGGTAAAACAGTTCCTACGCCGGTTTAACGAAGAAAGACGTAAAGCGATTGGTGAGGAAGTAGCCAGGCTCCTGGCAGCTGGTTTTATTATTGAGGTTTTTCATCCCGAGTGGCTTGCTAATCCGGTGCTGGTTCTTAAGAAAAATGGCACCTAGCGCATGTGTGTGGATTACACAGATTTGAATAAAGCTTGTCCAGTGGATCCTTTTGCTCTCCCCCGTATTGATCAAATCATTGATGCTACGGCAGGTTGCGAGCGTTTGAGTTTTTTGGATGCCTATTCGGGTTATCATCAGATCAAGATGGCAGTTAAGGACCAGGAGAAGACAGCGTTCATTACTCCCTTTGGAGCCTTCTGCTATGTTTCTATGCCCTTCGGGCTCAAGAGTGCGCAGGCTACTTATCAGCGGTGTGTGCAAAATTGCCTCCATGAACAGATTGGTCGTAATGTACATGCCTATGTGGATGACATTGTGGTCAAGTCACGAAAGAAGGAGACCCTGGTTAACGATTTGAAGGAAACCTTCGATAACTTGAGGGCGTACCAAATGATGCTCAACCCAGCTAAATGTGTTTTCGGTGTACCTGCAGGCAAATTGTTGGGATTCTTAGTGTCCCATAGAGGAATTGAGGCCAATCCGGAAAAGATCACAGCCATCACCTCCCTAGCCAAACCGAAATGCGTCAATGATGTTCAGCGCGTGGCCGGGCGGATTGCTGCGTTAAGCCGGTTTATCAGCCGCCTCGGTGAAAAGGCGATCCCCTTGTATCAAATGCTCAAGAAGACGGATCAATTTGTCTGGAGTCCGGAGGCTGATAAAGCGTTTGAGGACTTGAAGCGACAGTTAGTCAATCCGCCAGTGTTGGCAGCCCCCGTTGATAAAGAGCCACTCCTGTTATACGTTGCTGCGAACGCCAGAGCGGTCAGCGTGGCGATGGTGGTAGAACGCAAGGAGGCTGGGAAGGAGCATCCGGTTCAGCGTCCGGTTTACTATATCAGCGAAGTGCTTATCGAGTCCAAGCAAAGGTATCCGCATTGGCAGAAGCTGGTATATGGTGTTTTTATGGCAAGCCGGAAGCTGAAGCAATATTTTCAAGGGCACCCCATCACGGTGGTCAGTTCTGCTCCTTTGGGTGACATCATACAGAACGGGGAGGCGACCGGTCGGATTGCCAAGTGGGCTATCGAGCTTGGGCCGCACGGTTTAAGATACGTACCCCGGACGGCCATAAAGTCACAAGCACTTGTCGACTTCATAAACGATTGGACAGAGTTACAAGCACCTGAGGAGAAGCCAGATAACACATATTGGACTATTCATTTTGACGGATCCAGACAATTGGAAGGCTCGGGGGCTGGAGTCGTTTTAACTTCCCCACGAGGAGACAAGTTTTGTTATGTCCTCCGTTTAATGTTCCCCTGTACAAACAATGCGGCTGAGTATGAAGCTTTGCTTCATGGTCTTCGGATGGCTAAAGAGATGAACCTGAGCCGAGTTAGGTGCTTTGGTGATTCGGATCTAGTGGCTCAGCAAGTATCTGGCACCTGGGATTCTAAGGACCCGCTCATGGCTGCATACCGTCGTGAAGTAGATATGGTGGCAGGGCATTTCAAAGGCTATCAAGTGGACCATGTGGACCGCAGAAAGAATGAGGCAGCGGACGCTTTAAGCCGCTTGGGCTCTCAGCGTAAACCGGTCCCACCCAATGTTTTCTTGGATGTATTGTATCACCCATCGGTACAGCTCCCCGGTGAATTGGAGTTGGCTATTCCTGATCCGGAGGCTCAGTTAGTGGCGGCTCTTCACGTCATCCCGGATTGGACGCTTCCTTATCTGGCATATATGAACCGGGGTGAGTTGCCAGAAGACGAAATCTTGGCTCGGCAGATAGTACGGCGGTCCAAATCTATGACCATTCTCAAAGGGGAGCTACATCATCGCAGCGTGTCAGGAGCGCTGCAACGGTGCGTATCCCCTGAGGAGGGGTGCGAAATATTATGTGAAATACATGAAGGGGATTGCGGCCACCACGCCGGTTCAAAATCATTGGTGGCTAAAGCGTTCCGCCACGGTTTCTACTGGTTAACTGCTCATGCTGATGCAGAAGACCTGGTCAGGCTATGTGATGGTTGCCAGAAATTTTCTAGACGAGCGCACATACCGGCTCAAGAATTGAGGATGATTCCAATTACTTGGCCGTTTGCGACTTGGGGGCTCGATATGGTTGGGCCTTTTAAACGTTCCAAAGATAAGAAGACCCACCTATTGGTGGCGGTTGACAAATTTACAAAGTGGGTGGAGGCAGAACCTATCAGTAAATGTGATGCGGCCACGGCGGTTCGGTTTATAAAGAAGGTGATCTTCCGGTTTGGTTTTCCACACAGCATCATCACAGATAATGGTACCAATCTATCCAAAGGTGCCATGAAAGAGTTCTGCGCACGTGAGCATATACGGCTTGATGTTTCTTCTGTAGCTCACCCACAATCTAATGGTCAAGCAGAACGAGCGAATCAAGAGATCTTGAGAGGTATCAAACCCCGGCTTCTGGTCCCTTTGCAGAGGACGCCGGGTTGTTGGGTTGAGGAGCTACCGTCTGTATTATGGAGTATCAACACCACGCCTAACAGGTCCACGGGGTTTACGCCGTTTTTTATGGTCTATGGAGCAGCGGCGGTTCTCCCAAGTGATATACGACATGATTCACCTCGTGTGGCAGCTTATGTTGAAGTGGACAACGAGCAGGCACGGCAGAACGCTCTTGATTCGTTGGATGAAGAACGTGACTTAGCAGCTGCCCGTTCAGCGATTTACCAGCAAGATCTTCGCCATTACCACAGCCGTCGGGTTAGAACCAGAACCTTTCAGGTGGGGGATTTGGTGCTCCGGCTCATCCAGGATCAGTCTGATATGCATAAATTATCCCCGCCTTGGGAAGGACCTTTTGTGGTCAGCAAGAATCTGAATAATGGGTCATACTACCTGATTGATATTCGAGAGCGCAAAGATTCACGCACATCAGAGGAGGAGACCAGCAGGCCGTGGAATATAGCTCATCTTCGGCCTTACTATACATGAGCCTTGGGCTCTGCTTATGTACATATCATGACCATGTATATATTATGATCAATATAATTAACCGGAGCCTCGAGTAAAGCGGGGTCTCTGTTTTTCTTCACATCATGCGTGGTTACACGAAGCTGATTCGCTTTAGGGCAACCTCCGGTTTACCCCTTGAGGTCGTTTCACAGAAGATCAACAAAGTCAGTTGGGGACCTAGTCGACCTGAACCGTAGCTACACCTCCGGGGAGCTTGGTCATGTCTTGACGACGGTAATGCCTTCTGGCTGGCACATTTGCCACTAAGTCAGTTGGGGACCTAATCGACTTGAACCGTAGTTACACCTTATGGGAGCTCGGTCATGTCTTGATGATGGTAATGCCTTCTGATCGGCTTTTAAACAGCCAATAAGTCATTTGGGGGCTTGGTCGTGTCCGAACCAATGCAATGCCACTTGATCGGCCCTAGGCCACTGAGTCACTTGGGGGCTTGGTCGAATCCGAACCAATGCAATGCCATTTGACCGGCAGATTTGGCACGATTCAGTTAGGAACCTAGTCGACTTAAACCGTAGCTACACCCCTTGGGGGCTTGGTTTTTTTTGTCTTGACGATGGTAATGCCTTCTGAACGGTTCATAGCAACCACCATTTGCACGCGTTTTATTATTGCGTTTCCTTTCGTATTTGGTTGTTTGTTATCTTCCTTCTCGTGGTGTCTTTGTTCTTTGGAACTACAAATACTTTTAAACCGATTCAGCTGACACAACCTGGTCCGTTTTTTAACCCGGAGGCAAGTTGCCCGGTTTGGCAAAGGAGCAGCACGGTTCGTATGGTCGAAAGACCGTCCTTTGTACCCAGTAAAGACAGGAAACACAAGTTGGAAAAAGTCATGGCAAGGGCATCAGTACCCGTGCACAAAGGCGCATTCAAAGGCAGAGGTATTAACTATCTTATTACAAGGCAGCGTAGTGCCTGAATATATTGTTTTTTTTGACGGGTTAACGTCACCAATTAAGGTGAACCGGAGCTTTGATTACGCCTGTTCGCCGCCTCGGTTCGAAGGTTGTGGATCATCCTGCGCCGCTTCAGCCTCCTCATGGCTACCCATTGGCTGGAAATCAGCAGTGGTCCAGTCGATTCCCATTAACGCTTGAAAGACAGCTTCTTCATGAATCAGCAAAGACGGTTCAATGTCAGGGGCGTAGGTATGCTTACGGATTGGAGGAATAAGGTTTTCCGCTTCAGGGATCGGGGCAGCTACTCGCTTGTTCTGGTTATCATATTGGGCCTGATAATGTGTCAGATCTGCTTCTTCAGCCAATTGACAAGCTAGGGGGCGCACCGCCCGGTTTATCGCCCTCAAGTCATTTTCGCCGAAATCTGAACCGTCTTCTTTCAAGCTGGGGTATCCTTGTGCCGCTTCGACAGGATCAAAGTCTGGTACCCACGCTTTGGCCCGGATCAAGGCAGTGATGGCTCCGGTTCGAGCAGCTGATCTTTTTAACTCTTCAATCCGGGCAGGAAGCATGGATAACCTTTTTAACCTGTCTTGAATCAGAGACGGTGCGGGGTTGTTATGCGATGCAGTGGTGATAACTCTCTGTGCTCCGGTATACAACTGTTCAATCAAAGTATAAGCAGCTTTGAGTTTCATCCGCACATCAGAACCCAAGTGTCCAATACGTGTGCCTGCAGTGTTTCAAGATGGATTACAAACCGGACATAGGATATAGCAGACAGTGCAAATTGGAGGAAGGGCATCAAAAGAAATTTACCAAAGACGGCAGACGTCATGGAGTGTATTTGTCGCTTTACGGTGGATAGTTCATCAACCACCGGTTTGAGAGCAGCTTCGGCATTTTCAGCCCTTTTAATCAAAAGAGTCTTTTCTGTAGCCCAATCAGCTTGTTCCTTCTTGCGGCTTTCTTTCAGCTGTTCCATGATGTTTAAGGCATTGGTCAATTCTTCCTTCGCTTTTGCAGTTTCAGCCTGCTGGGTTTTTAGGATTTCCTGAAGGTCCGAGACTTGTTTCTCTTTGGTTTTCAGATCCGCCTGCAGTAGGTCATCAGTAGTGTTCAGAAAATATTGCACGGTTTGGAAGTATCAACCACACAAGCAAGTTATGTGCTCGATACTTGGGGGCTAATGCGTACTTGATCTTAACGCATGTTTTACATTACAAAAGTCCCAAGATTAATACAAGTATTTAAACCTGGCACTTGGGGGCTAATGGTTATTTGATGATGTTTTCTGGTTATGACCTATGTTGAAGCCCTGTTTTTATCAAACCGGACCTAGGTTGTCAAGGCAGTATGATTCGGGTTACCATCTCGGGTTGGAAGAAATTGAGAAGCTAAGTTGCAATAGAATGAAGCACAAGAGAGTTACCTCAAGTTTTTCTTTCATCATCCTGATCATGCCAGCTTCATAATCGCGACTGGTATACAGTCGGTTCAGATACCCAGAATAAAGATCTTGGGCGCTTAAAGCGGCATACGTTGAGGAATCAACGTCCCATTTGCCCTTTATGGCCGAGATTTCTTCCTTAGCAGTATGCTTGGCTAAGGTAGCAGAGTTCCCCGGTTCAGAGCGACCAATGCCGGTAATCACAACATCATCATCTTTGGAATCGCTGCTCTGCATTGGCACTGTCGGTTTATCAACAGTTCCAGAAGGGTGGATGGATTCCTCAACCCGAACAGGACTGGCAGGCTGATCGGTATGGCTGGCAGGATTGGTAGGCCTTTCTTCAGCATAGGCGTTATCTTGTGGAGGTGGATAATTCTGAATGTCTTCACGAACTAGAGCATCAGCACCAGGAGTTTTCTCCGGTTCAGGAGCGGCAGTTCCTTCGGCCGGATTATCCAGACGAGCCTTCTTGCTCGGTCTAGGTTTAGCCCTGGGAGAGACCCAAAGATTGAAGAACGGGGTAAGTGATCGGTCCATATGAAAAAAAAACCCATATGGAAATATGTTGTGATCGGTCCAACTTACCCAATAACTGTCTTTAGCGGTGGCAGTTGAGTGGCTGAAGATTCACCAGAAGATGAATGGGAAGTGACCTGATAATCGGAGTCAGATGGATTAAGAGGCTGACGAATTAAACCTGCTTTAGGAGGAAAGCTACCGCATAAATCGGAGACCTCTGAGCGGCGTTTCCGAACCGGGCTGTTCAGTAAACCGGCGGAGGTAACTACCTGGCCACTATGCCGGGTGGTGCGACGAGCTTCATGTTGCTGGGTCTTCACAAGAAATTTGGGATCCAAGTAAGCAAGGGGATGAGAAAATTTAACTTTCCGGTTTGCTTGGCGAGGTTTTTTCAAAGGCAAAGGGACTGGATCAGAAGAAATAATAGTTACCTCTGGGCCTTCAGCATTACTCGCTTCAGCGTCGTCCTGACAAATATCATCATCAATAAGGCGTATAAAAAGTAAGCCAACTGAATCAAGGTCTACCTCAAGGTCCGGATTACCCACATCATCCTCATCTAATTCCGGGGTAGAGGAAGTGGTATTCCTTTTCTTCTGAGCAGGCTTCTTCACCCTTGTTTTGGGTCGGGTTACCTTTTCTGTTGGCTCTTGAAGAAGCTTCTTGCTCCAAAACGGATCATCTCCCTGTTTCAGAAAGGATTGGAGTTAACAGTATACATATAAGGAGATCATAAATTCTATAACAAACAGAGGTGAGATGCTTACAGCAGGTGGTTTATTTGTAGCACAAAAGGGAAGCAGGCCGGTTCGGGCGCAAACATATTCCGGTTCATTCAGCATCTTTTTCACAGCTTCAGTAACTTCGTCTTCCGTCAGCTGAATGTTGCAGTGCCTCAAAGGATCATTAACCCGGCCAGTGTATTTGCACATTAAACCGGAGCGGACACTAAGGGGCAGGATACTCCATGAAATCCAACAACGAGCAAGATCCACTCCTGTTAAACCGTTAGCCATGAAGGCTCTGAGCTTGGACAGTTGAGGGGCATATTTACTCCTCTCCTTGGCGGTTAGCCTTGGGGGGAAGGGGTGTGTATTGCTAAGTCTCTCTGGACGGAAGCCAGGCAGAGGATTTTCTTCAGCAGGGGAAGTATCTTTGCAATAGAACCAAGTGTGATTCCATTCTTGCGGATGACTATGCAGCTTGGCGTGAGGATAAGTCACTTCTTTCCTCTTTTGAATCGCCATACCACCCAGTTCCATGTTAGGGCCATCGGTGAATTCAGTACGTCGGTTTAAATGAAAACAGTCTTGGAACAACTCTACAGTAGGTTCCTCCTAGAAGTACACCTCACAAAGCACTTGAAAATGGCAGATATTCGTGACTGAGTTTGGACCAACATCTTGTGGGCGTAACTGAAAATTAGCCAGGACGTCCCGGTAAAATTTTGAACCGGGTGGATTAAAGCCCCGGGCCAGGAGATCCGCAAACACAACAACTTCTCCTTCCTGTGAGGTAGGAGGACATTCATTCCCTGGAACCCTCCAATGGATGGCATTTTTGCTACTCAAGGCGCCAGTCAGAACTAAGTTGTTTAATTGGGTCTCGGTGATGCGAGAGGGAACCCAGTTGCATTCATATATCTGTTTTGCCATGAGGAAATCTACAAGACAAGGGTATTCCGGTTTGAGAACAGATGTGATTGTAAACCGAAGATGCTCTTATATAAACCGGAGTTATCTAGAATGATATCATCTGACGGTTCATCAAGGGGACTAATGGATATATGGTTTGGGTTGTTCGCTCTGCTAAAAGTTAAACCGACCAGATCTAACAGTTATGAATATGAAAGCAGAAACAGATCCCGTACTGATTCTTTCAAAACAATGGATCTACAACTAGGGCAAAAAAGAAGTAAAAATATGAGGTTTGGCTCGCAGCAGAACAACACAAGTTCGGCAAGCAGGGGAATGAGTGAGATCTAAGGAGATGAGTACAGATTTATGGCGAATACTGAGAGTGACTACAAATCACAATATAAGTGTCATAATCTGTTCACAAAAACTTGCTATGGAGATGAACAATGAACAGTGGCAGGGTAGGGATGACGAACCCTAGAACAGATCTAAAGCAAGAAGAACAGGAACCTTACCTGGATCCAAACGGATACGGAGGGTCGCCGCGGTACTCTGGTCCGGTCAGGTTGATGCAACGGCCTGAGTGGATGCAGTAGTTGACGGCGGTGGCGGAGCTCCGGAGTCTGAGTCGCGAGGAAGACGAAGAAGAAGGGGACGAAAGGGAGGAAAGGAAGATGGCCTTCTAGTCCTATTTATAAGGCGCGGTGCGCGTGCCAGGCGCGCGAATCCAGGAGCCGGTGGTTTCGGGAGCCCAGCTGTCGCCTTGATTATTGCGGATTTAGTAAAAAGAAACGGTAACTTTGTGCTGACGTCATATCGGTTTACAGCAGCAAGAGGAGACGATGGAACGGCGGTTTAACAGTTACTGGAAGACATTTGAAGACAGAAATTTTTATTAAGGATTGACATGAACCTGTTCAAATCAATCTGGGGCCTAATGTTGGGGATATTGCTGTTTGGGATAAACCGGCCTAAAGGGCCCGGGTTAGCTCCGTCAATGGACCCAAGATGTTAAAACCCAAGGAGAAATAGAAGGGCCCAAGGCCTATAATCGGTTTAAAGGTTTATGGCCGTAAACCGGCCTGAGGTAAACTTGCATTGTAAGTTAGGAATAGAGAGACCAACCCGGGCACGTTTATGAACCGGAGGTTGGGATTTTGTAAACCGACGGGCGTCACCCGTGTATATAAGGGGACGACCCGACGACGGTTTAGGGACAGACAACAACAACTCGAGGTTTAGGCGAAGCTTATCGCTCCCTAGCCCTCGAAACACATCAATCCCATCACAAGTAGACGTAGGCTTTTACCTTCATCGAAGGGGCCGAACTAGTATAATACTGTGTCCTTGCGTCCGTTTTAACCCCTTCAAGTTAACCCGTTGCGATGGCTCCACGACTAAGTCCTTTTGCTAGGACATCTGCCGTGACAAACCCACGACAGAGGGGGCAGGGCGGGCGATCCGAGGTGGATAGCCTGCGGTGGGTTGGGAGGAGCCGGATTTTCTGCGACGGGGGTGCCGTTTTCTCGTGCGTCGGTGTGGCTAGGCGATGGGGAGGCGTACGGGAAGTGGCTCTCGTCAAAAATTACGTGACCGGAGGTAATAACACGGCGCGTCGCGAGGTCCAGACAGCGATACCCTTTATGCTCAAGGGGCAGGCCGGGTAGGACGCCACGGACAGAGTGCGGGGCGAGCTTGTGCGGCATGGTGGCGTACGTGTTGGGAAAGCAAAGACATCCAAACGTGCGTAGGGAGGAGTAGTCGGGATGGGTGCCGTGCAGGAGATAGTAGGGAGTGTTGTGGCCAATGGCACGAGAAGGACGGACGTGGAGGAGATGGGTCGCGGTGTGTAGGGCTTCTACCTAGAAGGCGGGCGGCATGCTGGCTTGAAGGCGGGCGGCATGTGGCGAAGAGGAAAACTCCAGGAAAAATGAGTAAAATCATCCATGACAATTAAGTAGTATTTGAAACCAGTGAAACTTGCAATTGGTGCGGTCCAGAGATCACAATGGACGAGCTGAAAGGGATAGAAGTAAATGACATAGACTCTGAAAAGGGCAATCTAGCCTGACGACTAGCTGACATGCTTCACACGACCCGAGCGTGTGAGGGGGTTTATTACAGGAAGGGAAAAAAGTGCGCATGTGGTCCAAGGAAGCGCTCGGGTGCCCAAGTCTTCGATGCCACAAATCACCAACAGCAGCGGAGAGAGCAGTGGAGTGGGTGTTGGCGCCGCCGGAGAACGAGTACAGCTGCCCGTAGCTACTGCAGGTCAGGAGAGGGGTTCGGGTGGCTAGATCCTTCAAAACAAAAGCAAAGGGGTAAATAGAGACAAAATTACCAATACAAAAACGGCGGACAGAGATGAGGTTACTGTTGGAAATATGCCCTAGAGGCAATAATAAATAGGTTATTATTATATTTCCTTGTTCATGATAATCGTTTATTATCCATGCTAGAATTGTATTGATAGGAAACTCAGATACATGTGTGGATACATAGACAACACCATGTCCCTAGTAAGCCTCTAGTTGACTAGCTCGTTGATCAATAGATGGTTACGGTTTCCTGACCATGGACATTTGATGTCGTTGGTAACGGGATCACATCATTAGGAGAATGATGTGATGGACAAGACCCAATCCTAAGCCTAGCACAAGATCATGTAGTTCGTATGCTAAAGCTTTTCTAATGTAAAGTATCGTTTCCTTAGACCATGAGATTGTGCAACTCCCGGATACCGTAGGAGTGCTTTGGGTGTGCCAAACGTCACAACGTAACTGGGTGGCTATAAAGGTACACTACAGGTATCTCCGAAAGTGTCTGTTGGGTTGGCACGAATCGAGACTGGGATTTGTCACTCCGTGTGACGGAGAGGTATCTCTGGGCCCACTCGGTAGGACATCATCATAATGTGCACAATGTGATCAAGGAGTTGATCACGGGATGATGTGTTGCGGAACGAGTAAAAGAGACTTGCCGGTAACGAGATTGAACAAGGTATCGGGATACCGACGATCGAATCTCGGGCAAGTATCGTACCGATAGACAAAGGGAATTGTATACGGGATTGATTAAGTCCTTGACATCGTGGTTCATCCGATGAGATCATCGTGGAACATGTGGGAGCCAACATGGGTATCCAGATCCCGCTGTTGGTTATTGACTGGAGAACATCTCGGTCATGTTTGCATGGTTCCCGAACCCGTAGGGTCTACACACTTAAGGTTCGATGACGCTAGGGTTATAAAGGAAGTTTGTATGTGGTTACCGAATGTTGTTCGGAGTCCCGGATGAGATCCCGGACGTCACGAGGAGATCCAGAATGGTCCGGAGATAAAGATTTATATATGGGAAGTCATCATACGGTCACCGGAAGAGTTCAGGGGTTACCGGCATTGTACCGGGACCACCGAAGGGGTTCCGGGGGTCCACCGGGAGGGTCCACCTGCTCCGGGGGGCCCTATCGGCTGTATGTGGAGAGGGACCAGCCCCTTAGTGGGCTGGGCGCCTCCCCCCTTAGGCCCATGCGCCTAGGGTTTGGGGGGAACCCTAAAGGGGGCGCCCCCCTTGCCTTGGGGGGCAAGGCACCCCCCCTGGGCCGCCGCCCCCTCCTCAGATGGGATCTGAGGGGGCCGGCCCCCCTCTCCCTTGCCCCTATATATATGAAGGGGGTGGGAGGGCAACCACACCATAGTGTTGGCGCAGCCCTTCCCCTCTCCCAAGTTCTTCTCCTCTCCCGCGGTGCTTGGCGAAGCCCTGCAGGATTGCCACGCTCCTCCACCACCACCACGCCGTTGTGCTGCTGCTGAACGGAGTCTTCCTCAACCTCTCCCTCTCTCCTTGCTGGATCAAGGCATGGGAGACGTCACCGGGCCGTACGTGTGTTGAACGCGGAGGTGCCGTCTGTTCGGCACTAGGATCATCGGTGATCTGAATCACGACGAGTACGACTCCATCAACCCCGTTCACTTGAACGCTTCCGCTTAGCGATCTACAAGGGTATGTAGATGCACTCTCCTTCCCCTCGTTGCTGGTTTCTCCATAGATAGATCTTGGTGACACGTAGGAAAATTTTGAATTTCTGCTACGTTCCCCAACAGTGGCATCATGAGCTAGGTCTATTGCGTAGATTCTTTGCACGAGTAGAACACAAAGTAGTTGTGGGCGTTGATTTTGTTCAATATGCTTACCGTTACTAGTCAATCTTGATTCGGCGGCATTGTGGGATGAAGCGGCCCGGACCGACCTTACACGTACTCTTACGTGAGACAGGTTCCACCGACTGACATGCACTAGTTGCATAAGGTGGCTAGCGGGTGCCAGTCTCTCCCACTTTAGTCGGATCGGATTCGATGAAAAGGGTCCTTATGAAGGGTAAATAGCAATTGAAATATCACGTTGTGGTTTTGCGTAGGTAAGAAACGTTCTTGCTAGAAACCCATAGCAGCCACGTAAAACATGCAAACAACAATTAGAGGACGTCTAACTTGTTTTTGCAGGGTATGCCATGTGATGTGATATGGCCAGAGGATGTGATGTATGATATATGTGATGTATGAGATGATCATGTTCTTGTAATAGGAATCACGACTTGCATGTCGATGAGTATGACAACCGGCAGGAGCCATAGGAGTTGTCTTAATTTATTTATGACCTGCGTGTCAACATAAACGTCATGTAATTACTTTACTTTATTGCTAAAGCGTTAGCCATAGTAGTAGAAGTAATAGTTGATGTGACAACTTCATGAAGACACGATGATGGAGATCATGATGATGGAGATCATGGTGTCATGCCGGTGACGACGATGATCATGAAGCCCCGAAGATGGAGATCAAAAGGAGCAAAGTGATGATGGCCATATCATGTCACTATTTGATTGCATGTGATGTTTATCATGTTTTTTTGCATCTTATTTGCTTAGAACGACGGTAGTAAATAAGATGATCCCTCATTAAAATTTCAAGAAAGTGTTCCCCCTAACTATGCACCGTTGCGAAAGTTCGTCGTTTCGAAGCACCACGTGATGATCGGGTGTGATAGATTCTTACGTTCGAATACAACGGGTGTTGACGAGCCTAGCATGTACAGACATGGCCTCGGAACACATGCAAACACTTAGGTTGACTTGACGAGCCTAGCATGTACAGACATGGCCTCGGAACACAGAAGACCGAAAGGTCGAGCATGAGTCGTATGGTAGATACGATCAACATGAAGATGTTCACCGACGTTGACTAGTCCGTCTCACGTGATGATCGGACACGGCCTAGTTGACTCGGATCATGTAATCACTTGGATGACTAGAGGGATGTCTATCTGAGTGGGAGTTCATAAGATGAACTTAATTATCCTGAACATAGTCAAAAGATCTTTGCAAATTATGTCGTAAGCTTGCGCTTTAGTTCTACTGTTTTAGATATGTTCCTAGAGAAAATATAGTTGAAAGGTGATAGTAGCAATTATGCGGACAGTAGAAGGCTTATGTCCTTGATGCACCGCTCAGTGTGCTGGACCTCGAACGTGGTCTGTGGATGTTGCGAACATCTGACATACACGTTTTGATGACTACATGATAGTTCGGTAATGATGAATGGTTTAGAATTGAGGCACCGAAGACATTTGAAATGTCACGGAACATATGAGATGTTTCGAGGGCTGAAATTGGGATTTCAGGCTCGTGCCCACGTCAAGAGGTATAAGACCTCCGACAATTTTCTTAGCCTGCAAACTAAGGGAGAAAAGCTCAATCGTTGAGCTTGTGCTCAAATTGTCTGAGTACAACAATCACTTGAATCGAGTGGGAGTTGATCTTCCAGATAAGATAGTGATGTTTCTCCAAAGTCATTGCCACCAAGCTGCTAGAGCTTCGTAATGAACTATAACATATCAGGGATAGATATGATGATCCTTGAAATATTCGCGATGTTTGACACCGCGAAAGTAGAAATCAAGAAGGAGCATCAATTGTTGATGGTTAGTGAAACCACTAGTTTCAAGAAGGGCAAGGGCAAGAAGGGATACTTCATGAAATGGCAAATCAGCTGCTGCTCTAGTGGAGAAACCCAAGGTTAAACCCAAACCCGAGACTGAGTGCTTCTGTAATAAGGGGAACAACCACTGGAGCAGAATTACCTTAGATACTTGGTAGATGAGAAGGCTGTCGATAGAAGTATATTGGATATACATTATGTGAATGTGTACTTTACTAGTACTCCTAGTAGCATCAGGGTATTAGATACCGGTTCGGTTGCTAAGTGTTAGTAACTCGAAATAAAAGCTACGGAATAAATGAAGACTAGCTAAAGGTGAGCTGACGAGATGTGTTGGAAGTGCTTCCAAGGTTGATATGATCAAGCATCACACGCTCCCTCTACCATCGAGATTGGTGTTAAACCTAAATAATTGTTATTTGGTGTTTGCGTTGAGCATAGACATGATTGGATTATGTCTATCGCAATACGGTTATTCATTTAAGGAGAATAATGGTTACTCTATTTATTTGAATAATACCTTCAATGGTCTTGCACCTAAAATGAATGGTTTATTGAATCTCGATCATAGTGATACACATGTTCATGCCAAAAGATATAAGATAGTAATGATAGTACCACCTACTTGTGGCACTGCCATGTAAGTCATATTGGTATAAAACGCATGAAGAAGCTCCATGTTGATGGATCTTTGGACTCACTCATTTTTGAAAAGGATTGAGACATGTGAACCATGTCTATTGGTATATACGCATGAAGAAACTCCATGCAGATGGACCGTTTGGACTCACTTGATTTTGAATCGCTTGAGACATGCAGATCATACCACATGGGCAAGATGACTGAAAGCTTCGGTTTCAGTAAAATGGAACAAGAAAGCAACTTGTTGGAAGTAACACATTTTGATGTGTGCAGTCCAATGAGTGCTGAGGCACGCAGTGGATATCGTTATGCTCTTACTTCACAGATGATTTGAGTAGATACTCAGCATATTTACTTGATGAAACACAAGTCTGAATTATTGAATGGTTCAAGTAATTTCAGAATGAAGTTGAAGATCTTCGTGACAAGAGGATAAAATGTCTATGATATGATCACAGAAATGAATATCTGAGTTACGAGTTTGGCACTGTGAAAATTGTTTCATGACTAGTACCGCCTGGAACACCATAGAGTGATGGTGTGTCCGAACATCATAACTGCACCCTATTGGATATGATGCATACCATGATGTCTCTTATCGAATTACCACTATCGTTCATGGGTTAGGCATTGGAGACAACCGCACTCACTTTAAATAGGGCACCACGTAATTCCGATGAGATGACACCGTACGAACTATGGTTTAAAGAAACCTAAGATGTCATTTCTTAAAAGTTTGGGGCTGCGACGCTTATTTGAAAAGTTTCAGGCTGATAAGCTCGAACCCAAAGCGGATAAATGCATCTTCATAGGACACCCAAAATAGTTGGGTATACCTCCTGTCTCAGATCCGAAAGCAATAGGGATTGTTTCTAGAATCGGGTCCTTTCTCAAGGAAAAGTTTCTCTCGAAAGAATTGAGTGGGAGGATGGTGGAGACTTGATGAGGTTATTGAACCGTTACTTCAACAAGTGTGTAGCAGGGCACAAGAGTTGTTCCTATGGCACCTACACCAATTGAAGTGGAAGCTTATGATAGTGATCATGAGACTTCGGATCAAGTCACTCCCAAACCTCGTAGGATGACAAGGATGCGTACTACTTCAGAGTGGTACGTAATCCTGTCTTGGAAGTCATGTTGCTAGACAACAATGAACCTACGGGCTATGGAGAAGCGATGGTGGGCCCGGATTCCGATGAATGGCTCGAGGCCATAAAATCCGAGAGAGGATCCATGTATGAAAAACAAAGTGTAGACTTTGGCAGAACGGCTCGATGGTCGTGAGGCTGTTGAGTACAGATGGATTTTAAAAGGGAAGACGGACAAAGATGGTAAATGTCACCATTAAGAAAGCTCAACTTGTCATTAAGATGTTTCCCGACAAGTTCAAGGAGTTGACTACGATGAGACTTTCTCACTCGTAGCGATGCTAAGAGTCTATTGGAATTATGTTAGCGATTACTGCATCATTTATGAAATTGTGCAGATAGGATGTCAAAACATTGTTTCCTCGACGATTTTCTTGAGGAAAGGTTGTATGTGATACAACCAGAAGATTTTTGTCAATCCTGAAAGATGCTAACAAGTATGCAAAGCTCCAGCAATCCTTCTGAGGACTGGAGTAAGCATCTCGGAGTTGGAATGTATACTTTGATGAGATGATCAAAGATTTTGGGTTTATACAAAGTTTATGAGAAACTTGTATTTCCAAAGAAGTGAGTGGGAGCACTATAAAATTTCTGATGAGTATATGTTGTTGACATATTGTTGATCAGAAATGATGTAGAATTTTTGGAAAGCATATAGGGTTATTTGAAAAGTGTTTTCAATGGAAAACCTAGATTAAGCTACTTAAACATTGAGCATCAAGATCTATAAGGATAGATCAAAATCGCTTAATAGTACTTTCAAACAAACACATACCATGACAAGATTTTGAAGGAGTTCAAAACAGATCAGCAAAGAAGGAGTTCTCGGCTGTGTTACAAGGTGTGAATATTGAGCAAGACTCAAGACATGACCACGGCAAAATAGAGAGAAAGGACGAAGGTCGTCCCCTATGATTTAGTCGTAGGCTCTAAAGTATGCTATGTTGTGTACCGCACCTAAAGTGTGCCAAACCATGAGTCAGTCAAGGGGTACAAGTGTGATCTAGAAATGGATCACAGGACAACGGTCAAGGTTATCCTTAGTAACTAGTGGACTAAGGAATTTTCTCGATTATGGAGGTGGAAAAAGAGTTCGTCGTAAAGGGTTACGCCGATGCAAACTTTGACACTAATCCAGATTATTCTAAGTAGTAAATTGGATTCGTATAGTAGAACAGTTATTTGGAATAGCACCAAATAGAGCGTGGTAACTGCATCTAGGAGATGACATAGATATTTGTAAAGCACACACGGATCTGAAAGGTTCAGACCCATTGACTATAACTTCTCTCACAAGCATAACATGATCAAACCCAGAACTCTTGGGTGTTAGTCACATAGGGATGTGACCTTGAGTGTTAATCACATATCGATGTGAACTAGATTATTGACTCTAGTGCAAGTGGGAGACTGTTGGAAATATGCCCTAGAGGCAATAATAAATAGGTTATTATTATATTTCCTTGTTCATGATAATCGTTTATTATCCATGCTAGAATTGTATTGATAGGAAACTCAGATACATGTGTGGATACATAGACAACACCATGTCCCTAGTAAGCCTCTAGTTGACTAGCTCGTTGATCAATAGATGGTTACGGTTTCCTGACCATGGACATTGGATGTCGTTGGTAACGGGATCACATCATTAGGAGAATGATGTGATGGACAAGACCCAATCCTAAGCCTAGCACAAGATCATGTAGTTCGTATGCTAAAGCTTTTCTAATGTCAAGTATCGTTTCCTTAGACCATGAGATTGTGCAACTCCCGGATACCGTAGGAGTGCTTTGGGTGTGCCAAACGTCACAACGTAACTGGGTGGCTATAAAGGTACACTACAGGTATCTCCGAAAGTGTCTGTTGGGTTGGCACGAATCGAGACTGGGATTTGTCACTCCGTGTGACGGAGAGGTATCTCTGGGCCCACTCGGTAGGACATCATCATAATGTGCACAATGTGATCAAGGAGTTGATCACGGGATGATGTGTTGCGGAACGAGTAAAAGAGACTTGCCGGTAACAAGATTGAACAAGGTATCGGGATACCGACGATCGAATCTCGGGCAAGTATCGTACCGATAGACAAAGGGAATTGTATACGGGATTGATTAAGTCCTTGACATCGTGGTTCATCCGATGAGATCATCGTGGAACATGTGGGAGCCAACATGGGTATCCAGATCCCGCTGTTGGTTATTGACTGGAGAACGTCTCGGTCATGTCTGCATGGTTCCCGATCCCGTAGGGTCTACACACTTAAGGTTCGATGACGCTAGGGTTATAAAGGAAGTTTGTATGTGGTTACCGAATGTTGTTCGTAGTCCCGGATGAGATCCCGGACGTCACGAGGAGATCCGGAATGGTCCGGAGGTAAAGATTTATATATGGGAAGTCATCATACGGTCACCGGAAGAGTTCGGGGGTTACCGGCATTGTACCGGGAGCACCGGAGGGGTTCCGGGGGTCCACCGGGAGGGTCCACCTGCTCCGGGGGGCCCTATGGGCTGTATGTGGAGAGGGACCAGCCCCTTAGTGGGTTGGGCGCCTCCCCCCTAGGGCCCATGCGCCTAGGGTTTGGGGGGGAACCCTAAAGGGGGCGCCCCCCTTGCCTTGGGGGGCAAGGCACCCCCCTGGGCCGCCGCCCCCTCCTTAGATGGGATCTGAGGGGGCCGGCCCCCCTCTCCCTTGCCCCTATATATATGAAGGGGGTGGGAGGGCAACCACACCATAGTGTTGGCGCAGCCCTTCCCCTCTCCCAAGTTCTTCTCCTCTCCCGCGGTGCTTGGCAAAGCCCTGCAGGATTGCCACGCTCCTCCACGACCACCACGCCGTTGTGCTGCTGCTGAACGGAGTCTTCCTCAACCTCTCCCTCTCTCCTTGCTGGATCAAGGCATGGGAGACGTCACCGGGCTGTACGTGTGTTGAACGCGGAGGTGCCGTCTGTTGGGCACTAGGATCATCGGTGATCTGAATCACGACGAGTACGACTCCATCAACCCCGTTCACTTGAACGCTTCCGCTTAGCGATCTACAAGGGTATGGTGATGCACTCTCCTTCCCCTCGTTGCTGGTTTCTCCATAGATAGATCTTGGTGACACGTAGGAAAATTTTGAATTTCTGCTACGTTCCCCAACAGTTAGTGACAACGCGGGGATTGTAAAGGATGTTGTTGAGGTAGAAGGGGCGAGAGGTGAGGGTGGTCGAGCCAGTGGCAAGAATGGGCAGATGAGATCCATCACCAACAATTATGCTAGAGGGAGAAGACTTTGATGGAGAACAAGACAATCCGAGGTTACCTTGATTCCCGGTGACATGGGACGAGGCGCCAGAGTCGAGGTACCATTTCCTGCCGCCGCCGCCCTGCTGGTGGAGGGACATGTTGTTCATGGCGGCGAGCAGGCCGACCTGGTCCCAAGATGGCGGTGGTGGTGGGTTGGTGGAGGTCGACGGAGCGGCGGGGTGGACGACGGGGTAGGCGTGGGCGGGGTTGCCGGGGCGAGGCCGAAGCACGCCCGCGGCATTGAGCAAGAGCCAGGGCGCACGGCCCTGGGGTGGGAAGGGTGCACCCCACGATGCAAAGTACCCCATCCAAGGGGTTTGGCCCCCCGGAGCCAGATGGGCCTGCCCACGCCCGCCCACATGCCCGCCGTTGGAGTCGTAGCGGGCCTGGCCGTGACCACGACCGCGCCCCGAACCGCGTCCGCGAGCTGGGTTGCCCGCGTCGGCCGGTGCCTTGTCGCGGTCACCGCGATCACCAGACGAGGACCCAGCGCCGGAAGAAGAGCCGCCGCCGAGCCCGATGGTGAGGGCGGTGGAGCCGTCGGAGCGGTCGCGGGCGTCCTGCTGGATCTCCTCGAGCAGAAGGCGGGAGCGGGCCTGGTTGAAGGAGGGAAACAAGTGCTGCATGGGTAAAACCGTGGCGATCACCTGGTACCAGCGGGAAAGCCCTCGCGGCAGATGCTGAGTCAGAGTCCGATCGGTGACGGGCTCCTCGACGTCGGCCAAGGCGTCGGCCAGCGCCTTGAGGCGAGCGCAATACTCCGCCATGCTCATGTCGCCTTGGGTGAGGGCACGAAACTCGGCGGAGAGGTGAACCGCCTGGGCCGGCTGGTTGGCGAGGAAGAACTCGCGGAGTCTGTCCCAGGCGACGAAGGCGGTGTTGCCGTCGCCATGGATGACCTCGTAGAGGGCGCCGGTGATGGTGGAGTAGAGCAGCAGGAGGAGGGTGAGGTCGGTGTGGCACCAGGAAGGAGACTGGTGGGCGGGATCGGAGTAGCAGGCGACATGGTGCTGGACGCAGCACCAGAGCTCGCGCCACTTAGAGTAGCTGTCGGACAGGACGTCCAACTTGAAGGTGATAAGGCTTCCGATGTTGTGGAGAGAGTGGATGGAGGGGATGGCGGTGGAAGAGGAGGCCGCGAGATCGGGAAGGACGTTAGGCGACAGAAGAGTCATGGCGGAGGAGGCCGCTGCGGGTGGAGCGGTGGCGATGGGAAGGACGAGGCCGGCGTCGGTGGTCACCAGAGTTGGGGGAGGAGGGATGGGGCTGGTGAGGGCAGGGTTTGAGGTGTGGGGAACGATGTCGGTGAGATCGCCGGAGGAGGAGGAGTCGCCGGGGGCCATGGCTAGGAAAGAGGCTCTGATAACCAAGTTGGAAGGTGTAATTCATAGTGTATTGATTCATATCACAAGAGTATAATATATACAGAGGATTACACAACGGGCACGAGCGCCACTCGGGGCGACGTGCGTAATTGACGCTGCCTATGCGGGCGTCATGGAGGGCTGGGTCGTCCGTGAGAACAGGTCAGGTAGGCGCAGGTGTAGCCGTTTTCCAACAATACTGGCCTTGGTCCTCTTCCCCCGAAAACCCTATGCGGGCAGGGTTGCCTCAACGGCCAATTTTGAAGGGGGACAAGAGTACATCCTATCCTGACTAAAGGTGGTCTTCGCCTGCCAAGTGGGCTCGGTGATGACCTCCGTCCTGGCGAGCCCACCGTCCTGGTCTTCTTGCACCAAAGCGACAATCTTTGTGGATCGCTTTGGGAACCCACGCGCTGTCCTTGCCTCCTTAGCATGAAAAAGGAAAGCATCCTTATTCGCGCATGCTGGCACGGCTCTTGGCGCCTGTAACGCCCAAGATGAAATTCTATCGCGGTCTCATGATAAATTCGAGGTTGCGGTAGAATCCCGTTTTGAAACGCATAGCAAGATGGTTAACAAATACATACAACCAAATGCATAGATAGAATACGAATGCAGGCATACACTTGCCCCAGAATAGCATAAATATGACGGTCATCATACAATCATCCATACATAAAGTAGAGTCTGGCTACGGACTAGATAAAAAGAAAACACCACCTTGCTACTATCCCCGGATACTCCGACTAGGGGCCTCTATTGATCGTCTGGATTCCTTTTGATGGTGGATTGAAGCTACGTCGGTATTTCTCCAAAGAAGAAGGGATGATGTAACACAACAGCGGCAAGTATTTCCTCAGTGATGAAACCAAGGTTATCGAACCAGTAGGAGAATCAAGCAACACAATGTAAATAGCACCCGCACACAAATAACAACTACTCGCAACCCACGTGTAAAAGGGGTTGTCAATCCCTTTCGGATAACGGCGCCTCAAGATAGGCAAACTGACGTGAATAAATTGTAGTAGATTGATAGATCGAACGTCAAATAAAATAAATAATAATAAAACGCAGCAAGGTATTTTTGTATTTTTGTTTTAATAGATCTGAAAATAAATGCAAAGAAAAAGTAGATCACAAAGGCAAATAATATGAGAAAGAGAACCGGGGCCGTAGGTTTCACTAGTGGCTTCTCTCGAGAAAAAAAAGCAAACCGTGGGTAAACAAATTACTGTTGGGCAATTGATAGAACTTCAAATAATCATGACGATATCCGGGCAATGATCATTATATAGGCATCACGTCCAAGATTAGTAGACCGACTCCTGCCTGCATCTACTACTATTACTCGACACATCGACCGCTATCCAGCATGCATCTAGTGTATTAAGTTCATGGAGAAACGGAGTAATGCAATAAGAACGATGACATGATGTAGACAAGATCTATCTATGTAGAGATAGACCCCATTGTTTTATCCTTAGTAGCAATGATACATACGTGTCGGATCCCCTTCTGTCACTGGAATCGAGCATCGTAAGATCGAACCTACTACAAAGCACCTCTTCCCATTGCATGATAAATAGATCAAGTTGGCCAAACAAAACCCAAATATGGGAGAATAAATACGAGGCTATAAACAATCATGCATATAAGAGATCAAAGAAACACACAAAACTTTCATGGATATAAAAAGATAGATCTGATCATAAACTCAAAATTCATCGGATCCCAACAAAGACACCGCAAAAAGAGTTACATCATATGGATCTCCAAGAGACCATTGCATTGAGAATTCAGCGAGAGAGATGAAGCCATCTAGCTACTAACTACGGACCCGAAAGTCTACAAAGAACTACTCACGCATCATCGGAGAGGCACCAATGGAAGTGGTGAACCCCTCCGTGATGGTGTCTAGATTGGATCTGGTGGTTCTGGACTCTGCAGCGGTTGGAATTGATTTTCATCGACTCCCCTAGGGTTTCTGGAATATTTGGGTATTTATAGAGCAAAGAGGCGGCCTGGGGGGCACCTGAGGTGGGCACAACCCACGAGGGTGCGACGGGGCATCCTGGCGCGCCCTGGTGGGTTGTGCTCTCCTCGGAGCACCCCCAGGCGCTGCCTTGGCCCATTAGGTGTCCCGGCGCGCCCTGGTGGGTTGTGCTCCCCTCGGAGCACCCCCAGGCGCTGCCTTGGCCCATTAGGTGTCTTATGGTCCAAAAAAATTCTCCATGAAGTTTCGTTACATTTGTACTCCGTTTAGTATTGATTTCTTGCGATGTAAAAAACATGCAGGAAACGACAACTGGCACTTGGCACTATTTCAATAGGTTAGTACCAAAAAATGATATAAAATGACTATAAAATAATTATAAAACATCCAAGATTGATAATATAACAACATGGAACAATTAAAAAATTATACATACGTTGAAGACGTATCAGCATCCCCAGGCTCTCGAGTAGGTAAGTGATAAAAACGGAATTTTTGATGTGGAATGCTGCCTAGCATGTCATATCATATTCTTTTCTTTATAGCATGGACATTTGGACTTTTATGTGATTCAAAGCTATAGTCTAGTTTTGACATGATAATTTAAATACTCAAGCATATCAACAAGCAACCATGTCTCTCAAAATATCAATGCTAAAATAAGTTATCCCTAGCCCATCATGCTCAACCATTGATCTATTCATGAAACACACTCGCATATTAACTACACCTAATACTCAAGTACGATCATATTGCCTCCTAGTTGGTGCTTTTATAAGAGAAGATGAAGACTCGAATTCAAGAAAATAAAAATTGCATAAAGTAAAAGAAAGGCCCTTCACAGAGGGAAGTAGGGATTTGTAGAGATGCCAGTGCTCAAACGAAAATTGAGAGATAAAAACATTTTGGGAGATGTGTCTTTCCCACTAATGAAAACGACTTAAAGTCCCCAACACTTTCCATGCTAGATATATCATCGGCGGTTCCCAAACAGAAAATAAAGTTGATTCCTTTTTCCACCATACTTTCACTTTCCATGGCTAACCGTATCCACGGGTGCCTTTCAATACAACACTTTTCAAGGAATTTATTATTTGACAACATAAAGTAAATTCATTTTTCATTTCGGGACTGGGCATCCCTAATACCTTTGCCTTACTCTCGTGCAATGACAAGTGAATAAACACTCATCGTGAGAATAAGACATCTAGCACGGAAAATATTAGTCACCCCTCACCGCTCCGCGAGCAGTATGAACACACAAAAGAGAAGTTTATTTTGAAAATTAGAGATGACACATACAAATTTTCTTAGAACGGCAAAACAATACCACATATAGGTAGATATAGTGGACTCATGTGGCAAAACTGGTTTAAAGGTTTTTGGATGCACAAGTAGAGATCATACTTAGTGCAAAACGAAGGCAAGCAAAAGATTGGGAAGCGACCAACCAAGAAACAAATAATCTCACAAGCGATCATTAAGCATAATTAACACCGAATAATGCATCACAAGTAGGATATAATCTCATTGCATAATTATTGACTTTCGTGCTTGCATAGGGAATCACAAACCTTAACACCAATATTCTTACTAAAGCATAATTACTCATCAACATAACTCATATATCACATCATCATATCTCAAAACTATTACTAAGAATCAAGTTTATTTTGTCCAATGATCTTCATGAAAGTTATTATTATATCCTTCTTGGATATCTATCAGTTTGGAACTAATTTTCATATGTTGCTTTTCATAAGCTCAAATAAATAGAAGTGAAGATCATGAGCATAATATTTATTTCTCTCAAATTAATTTAAGTGAAGCAAGAGAGAATTTCTTGTAAATTTTACTAACTCTCAAATAAATCTAAGTGAAGCAAGAGAGCATTTCTTCAAAAATACTAAAGCACACCATGCTCAAAAGGATATAAGTGAAGCACTAGAGCAAGTCCATAGCTCATAAAAGATTTAAGTGAAGCATAGAGGGCAATTCTAACAAGTCATGACATAATTCCAGCTCTCTCAAATAGGTGTGTCCATCAAGGATTCAAGACTTAAAAGACAAAATAAAACAAGTAAAGACTCATATCATACAAGACGCTTCAAGCAAAACACATAGTATGTGACGAATAAAAATATAGCTTCGAGTAAAATACCGATGGTCGTTAGAAGAAAGAGGGGATGCCACTCGGGGCATCCCCAAGCTTAGTTGCTTGCTCTCTTTTGGATAATAGCTTGGGATGCCGAGGCATCCCCAAGCATAGGCTCTTCTTACTCCTTATTCTTTCATCCATCGTAACATAACCCAAAACTTGAAAACTTTAATCACACAAAACTCAACAAAACCTTCATGCGTTCCGTTAGTATAAGAAATAAATCACTACTATAAGTATTGTTGCAACCTATTCATATTTTGTTCTTGTGTTATATGTACTGTATTCAGACTTATCTATGGCAAAACTCATCCAAGAAAATCATAGATCCATTAAAACAAGCACTCAACGCAAAGAAAACAAAATCTGTCAAAAACAGAATAGTCTGTAGTAATCTGAATTGTTCTAATACTTCTGAAACTCCAAAATTTCAGAAAAAAATAGGCCAACCTGAGAAATTTGTATATTAATCTTTTTCAAAAAGAATTAGTATTTTATCATGCTTTGGTAAAAAAGAATTGTTTTCGTGAGCGCATAAGTTTCTGTTTTTCAGCAAGATCAAACAACTATCACCAAGAAGATCATATAGGTTCTACTTGGCACAAAAACTAATTAAAACACAAAAAACATAATCATAACAGTAGCATAATTGTGCAAACACTCAAGAACAGAAAGCAAAAAGCAAAAATAAATTTTATTCATTGGGTTGCCTCCCAACAAGCGCATCGGATTGCAATCAATATCAAGAACAATAAAATCTATGGGCACATAATTCCTATTTGCAAGAATAAGAACATCATTAATTCTTCTCATAGGCTTTTTAATAGTAGAATCCCCCAAGTGCAAATTTAAAGAGCATTCTTCAAGATCGTTAAGACCAAGCACATCACATAAAGATTTTGGAATTTTGGAAACACTAGCACCCAAGTCACACAAAGAAAAACACTCATAATTTTTAATCTTTACTTTGATAGTAGGTTCCCATTCATCATGCAATTTTCTAGGAATTGATACTTCTAATTTCAATTTTTCTTCTAAAGCTTTCATCATAGCATTAACAATATGTTTAGTAAAAACTTTATTTTGTTCATAACATGGGGTGAATTTATCATGGATTGCAACAAAGAAATACAATCAACCAAAGAGAAACTATCATAATTAAAGTCTTTGTAATCCAAAAGAGTGGGCACATCACTACTTAAAGTCTTGACCTCTTCAAACCCACTTTTATCAATTTTCTCTACAAGATTTTCACCCTCTGAATTATCAGGACGCCTTCTAGCTAAAGTTGACTCTTATCCAGTCCCTTTTTCATCAATCTTAACTTTACTAAACAAGTAATCAATAGAAGAAACACCAATCATTTTAAGATCTTCATCACTTTTGCGAAACTAATCACTAGAAACGCTTTTTCTAAAAATTCTCTTTTAGCTCTAAGCATAGCGGTTCTTTTCTTACTTTCATCCATAGAAACATAAAGAGCATTAATTGATTCATCAACCTTAGGCACAAAGAATTTCATCTTGAGATATGAAACCCATTTGAGCGAGAGTAGGACGGGTGACCTCCTGGGAAGTCCTCGTGAAAGGGTTTCATATATAAGGGTTGTGATAGGCTTGGCGAGCCAACGTAAAAACTAGCCAGTCCTTTGGGTATGAAACCCATTTGGGCGAGAGTAGTACTAGGATGGGTGACCTCCTGGGAAGACCTCGTGAAAGGGTTTCATATCTAGCCTACCCCAACTTGTTTGGAACAAAAGGCTTAGAAGAAGAATAAGATTTTCCACATCATGAAAAATTCTATCAACACTTCTAGAAAAATCATCAATCTTATTCAACTTTTCTTCTATGGAAGTGTTGAAAACTTTTTCCGTGTTGATAAATTCTTTAACATTATTCTCAAGATCAGAGGTGTTCCTGTTATTATAAGATTTATTTCCATAGGAATTACCATAATTATTATAGGAATTACTAGGAAAAGGCCTAGGATTAAAATTACCTCTATAAGCATTGTTGTTGAAATTATTTTGAGAGATAAAATTCACATCTATGGCATCACTATTTTGCTCAATCAAGGTAGACAAAGGGATATCATTGAAATCAATAGGATCACTTTTACTAGCAATCAATTTCATAAGAGCATCAACTTTTTCACTCAAAGAAGAAATTTCTTCAACCGAATTAACTTTTTTACTAGTAGGAGCTCTTTCGGTATGCCATTGCGAATAATTTGCCATGATATTATCAAGCAATTTGGTGGCTTCACCCAAAGTAATTTCCATAAAAGTACCACCCGCGACGGAATCTAAAAGATTACGAGAAACAAAATTCAATCCCGCATAAATTTTTTGTATGATCATCCAAAGATTTAACCCATGAGTTGGGCAATTCCTTAGCATCATTTTCATCATTTCCCAAGATTGTGCAACATGCTCATGTTCAAGTTGCTTGAAATTCATGATCTGGGTTCTAAGGGAAATAATTTTTGCGGGCGGAAAATACTTAGTTATAAAAGCATCTTTGCACTTATTCCAAGAATCGATACTATTGCGAGGCAAAGAAGAGAACCAAATTTTTACAGAATCACGCAAAGAAAACAGAAATAATTTCATCTTTACCACATCATTGTCCACATCTTTTTTCTTTTGCATATCGCATAATTCCACGAAGGTATTAAGATGGGACGCAGCATCCTCATTATGAGTACCGGAAAATTGATCTTTCATAACAAGATTCAGCAAAGCAGTATTAATATCACAAGACTCCGCACTAGTGGCGGGAGGAGCAATCGGAGTGCCAATAAAATCATTGATGTTGGTATTCAAGAAATCACATAACTTAGTGTTCTCTTGAGTCATGATGACTACACAACAAGATTGCACTCAAAAATAGATCCGGCAAGAAATCGGCGAACGAAAAAGAGGGGCGAATAAAATGGCAAATTTTTGTGAAGTGGGGGAGAGGAAAACGAGAGGCAAATGGCGAATAATGTAAATTGCAAGGAGATGAGATTTGTGATTAGGAACCTAGTATATGTTGAAGATCCTCCCCGTCAATGGCGTCAGAAGTTCCTTTTGATGGCGGCTTGAAGCTACGTCGGTATTTCCCCAAAGAGGAAGGGATGATGCAGCACAACAGCGAATGACAAGGCAATGCAATAGGTAAAACAAGAAGGCAAAACAAAAAATGAAGCCAACAAGGATGGACCCACTTGGAATTAGATCATGAACAAAGTTGGATACATGCCAAATTGGGAAGTGTTACAAATGGGGTGTTACAGCACTGCTCGTCGTGGCTCGTGTCACCCACGTGCAGCGCGAGGCGGGTTTGGCGAGCCTAGAGAGATATCTGCCTCGCGAGGAGCCTCTGGAGGCAGCTTTGGGAGGCCAGCATGCATGAGGCCCTCAGGGCTCTTGAAGACCCTTGCTGACGTTCGCCTTGCGAGGCAGGGGCTCTCGCGAGGGTCTTGCTCGTGAAATCTTGGAGCTGGGCCACGTCGGGCCTTATGATGGTGCCACGCGATGGGTAGCAGGTAGACTGGTCTGGGTACCCCTGATAACCCACAAGTATAGGGGATCGCAACAGTTTTCGAGGGTAGAGTATTCAACCCAAATTTATTGATTCGACACAAGGGGAGCCAAAGAATATTCTCAAGTATTAGCAGTTGAGTTGTCAATTCAACCACACCTGGATAACTTAGTATCTACAGCAAAGTATTTAGTAGCAAAGTAATATGGAAGTAACGGTAACGATAGCAAAAGTAATATTTTTGGGTTTTGTAGTGATTGTAACAGTAGCAACGGAAAAGTAATTAAGCGAAGCACAATATGTGAAAAGCTCGTAGGCATTAGATCAATGATGGAGAATTATGCCGGATGCGGTTCATCATGTAACAGTCATAACATAGGGTGACACAGAACTAGCTCCAATTCATCAATGTAATGTAGGCATGTATTCTGAATATACTCATACGTGCTTATGGAAAAGAACTTGCATGACATCTTTTGTCCTACCCTCCCATGGCAGCGGGGTCCTAATGGAAACTAAGGGATATTAAGGCCTCCTTTTAATAGAGTACCGAACCAAAGCATTAACACATAGTGAATACATGAACTCCTCAAACTACGGTCATCGCCGGGAGTGGTCCCGATTATTGTCACTTCGGGGTTGCCGGATCATAACACACAGTAGGTGACTATAGACTTGCAAGATAGGATCAAGAACTCACATATATTCATGAAAACATAATAGGTTCAGATCTGAAATCATGGCACTCGGGCCCTAGTGACAAGCATTAAGCATAGCAAAGTCATAGCAACATCAATCTCAGAACATAGTGGATACTAGGGATCAAACCCTAACAAAACTAACTCGATTACATGATAGATCTCATCCAACCCATCACCGTCCAGCAAGCCTACGATGGAATTACTCACGCACAGCGGTGAGCATCATGAAATTGGTGATGGAGGACGGTTGATGATAACGACGGCGACGGATTCCCCTCTCCGGAGCCCCGAACGGACTCCAGATCAGCCCTCCCGAGAGGTTTAGGGCTTGGCGACGGCTCTGTATCGTAAAACGTGATGAATCCTTATCTCTGATTTTTTTTCTCCCCGAAAGTGAATATACGAAGTTGGAGTTGAGGTCAGTGGAGCGTCAGGGGGCCCACGAGGTAGGGGGCGCACCCAGGGGGGCAGGCGTGCCCCCAGCCTCGTGGACAGGGTGTGGGCCCCCTGACGTGGATTTTTCTTCCAGTATTTTTTATATTTTCCAAAAAGATGTTCCATGGAGTTTCAGGTCATTCCGAGAACTTTTGTTTCTGCACATAAATAACACCATGGAAAGTCTGCTGAAAACAACGTCAGTCCGGGTTAGTTCCATTCAAATCATGCAAGTTAGATTCCAAAACAAGGGCAAAAGTGTTTGGAAAAGTAGATACGACGGAGACGTATCAACTCCCCCAAGGTTAAACCTTTGCTTGTCCTCAAGCAATTCAGTTGATAAACTGAAAGTGATAAAGAAAAACTTTTACAAACTCTATTTGCTCTTGTTGTTGTAAATATGTAAAGCCAGCATTCAAGTTTTCAGCAAAGATTATGGCTAACCATATTCACAATACATTTAGGTCTCATGTTTACTCATGTCAATGGCATAATCAACTAGCGAGCAATAATAATAAATCTCGGATGACAACACTTTCTCAAAACAATCATAATATGATATAACAAGATGTTATCTCGCTAGCCCTTTCTGAGACCGCAAAACATAAATGCATAGCACCTTTAAAGATCAAGGACTGACTAGACATTGTAATTCATGGTAAAAGAGATCCAGTCATAGTCATACCCAATATAAACTAACAGTAATGAATGCAAATGACAGCGGTGCTCTCCAACTGGTGCTTTTAACTGGTGCTTTTAATATTAAATAGATAGGCCCTTCAAAGAGGGAAACAGGGATTTGTAGAGGTGCCAGAGCTCGATTTTAAAGCAGAGATAAATAATATTTTGAGCGGCATACTTTCATTGTCAACATAACAACCAAGAGATGGCAATATCTTCCATGCTACACACATTATAGGCGGTTCCCAAACAGAATGCTAAAGTTTATACTCCCCCTCCACCAACAAGCATCAATTCATGGCTTGCTCGAAACAACGAGTGCCTCCAACTAGCAACAGCCCCGGGGGAGTTTTGTTTGCAACTAATTTGATTTGATTTGCATAAAGCACGGGACTGGGCATCTGACCAGCCATTTTCTCGTGAGTGAGGAGCAGAGTCCACTCCTATTGAGAATAACCCGCCTAACATGGAAGATACGGACAACCCTAGTTGATATATGAGCTATTCGAGCATACAAAATAGAATTTCATTTGAAGGTTTAGAGTTTGGCACATACAAATTTACTTGGAACGGCAGGTAGATACCTCATATAGGAAGGTATACTGGACTCGTATGGAATAACTTTGGGGTTTAAGGGATTGGATGCACAAGCAGTATTCCCGCTTAGTACAAGTGAAGGCTAGCAGAAGACTGGGAAGCGACCAACTAGAGAGCGACTACAGTCATGAACATGCATTAAAATTAATAGACATTGAGTACAATCATGAGTAGGCTATAATCCACCATGAACATAAATATCATGAAGGCTATGTTGGTTTTGTTTCATCTACATGTGTGAACATGTGCCAAGTCAAGTCACTTAAATCATTCAAAGGAGGATACCACCCCACTATACCACATCACAACCATCTTAATAGCATGTTGGTGAAGGAAATATGCCCTAGAGGCAATAATAAAGTTATTATTTATTTCCTTATATCATGATAAATGTTTATTATTCATGCTAGAATTGTATTAACCGGAAACATAATACATGTATGAATACATAGACAAACAGAGTGTCACTAGTATGCCTCTACTTGACTAGCTTGTTAATCGAAGATGGTTATGTTTCCTGACCATGAACAAAAGATTTGTTATTTGATTAACGATATCACATCATTAGGAGAATGATGTGATTGACATGACCCATTCCATTAGATTAGCACCCGATCGTTTAGTATGTTGCTATTGCTTTCTTCATGACTTATACATGTTCCTATGACTATGAGATTATGCAACTCCCGCCGGAGGAACACTTTGTGTGCTACCAAACGTCACAACGTAACTGGGTGATTATAAAGGAGCTCTACAGGTGTCTCCAAAGGTACATGTTGGGTTGGCTTATTTCGAGATTAGGATTTGTCACTCCGATTGTCGGAGAGGTATCTCTAGGCCCTCTCGGTAATGCACATCACATAAGCCTTGCAAGCATTGCAACTAATGAGTTAGTTGTGAGATGATGTATTACGGAACGAGTAAAGAGACTTGCAGGTAGTGAGATTGAACTAGGTATTAAGATACCGACGATCGAATCTCAGGCAAGTAACATACCGATGACAAAGGGAACACCGTATGTTGTTATGCGGTCTGACCGATAAAGATCTTCGTAAAATATGTAGGAGCCAATATGAGCATCCAGGTTCCGCTATTGGTTATTGACCGGAGACGTGTATCGGTCATGTCTACATTGTTCTCGAACCCGTAGGGTCCGCACGCTTAAGGTTTCGATGACAGTTATATTATGAGTTTATGAGTTTTGATGTACCGAAGGAGTTCGGAGTCCCGGATGAGATCAGGGACATGACGAGGAGTCTCGAAATGGTCGAGACGTAAAGATTGATATATTGGACGACTATATTCGGACATCGGAAAGGTTCTGAGTGATTCGGGTATTTTTCGGAGTACCAGGGAGTTACGGGAATACGGGGGAAGAAGTATACGGGCCTTATTGGGCTTTAGGGGAGAGGAAGAGGCAGGCCGCGCGCCCCCCCCCCCCCATTGACTAGTCCGAATTGGACTAGGGGGAGGGGCGGCGCCCCTCCTTCCTTCTCTTCCCTCTTCCCCTTCCTTGTCTCCTGCTCCTACTACTTGGAAGGACTCCTAGTTGGACTAGGAAAGGTGGAATCCTACTCCCGGTGGGAGTAGGACTCCCCTAGGGTGCGCCATAGAGAGGGCCGACCCTCCCCTCCTTCACTCCTTTATATACGGGGGAGGGGGCACCCCATAGACACACAAGTTGATCTTTGTGATCGTTCTCTTAGCCGTGTGCGGTGTCCCTCTCCACCATAATCCTCGATAATATTGTAGCGGTGCTTAGGCGAAGCCCTGCGACGGTAGAACATCAAGATCGTCACCACGCCGTTGTGCTGACGGAACTCATCCTCGACACTTTGCTGGATCGGAGTCCGGGGATCGTCATCGAGCTGAACGTGTGCTAGAACTCGGAGGTGCCGTAGTTTCGGTGCTTGATCGGTCGGGTCGTGAAGACGTATGACTACATCAACCGTGTTGTCATAACGCTTCCGCTGTTGGTCTACGAGGGTACGTAGACAACACTCTCCACTCTTGTTGATATGCATCACCATGATCTTGCATGTGCGTAGGAAAATCTTGAAATTAGTACCTTCCCCAACAGTGGCATCTGAGCCTAGGTTTTATGTGTTGATGTTATATGCACGAGTAGAACACAAGTGAGTTGTGGGCGATATAAGTCATATTGCTTACCATCATGTCATACTTTGGTTCGACGGTATTGTTGGATGAAGCGGCCCGGACCGACATTACGCGTACGCTTACGCGAGGCTGGTTCTACCGACGTGCTTTGCACACAGGTGGCTGGCGGGTGTCAGTTTCTCCAACTTTAGTTGAACCGAGTGTGGCTACGCCCGGTCCTTGCGAAGGTTAAAACAGCACCAACTTGACAAACTATCGTTGTGGTTTTGATGCGTAGGTAAGATTGGTTCTTGCTTAAGCCCGTAGTAGCCACGTAAAACTTGCAACAAACAACGTAGAGGACGTCTAACTTGTTTTTGCAGGGCATGTTCTGATGTGATATGGTCAAGGCATGATGCTAAATTTTATTGTATGAGATGATCATGTTTTGTAACCGAGTTATCGACAACTGGCAGGAGCCATATGGTTGTCGCTTTATTGTATGCAATGCAATTGCCCTGTAATGCTTTACTTTATCACTAAGCGGTAGCGATAGTCGTAGAAGCATAAGATTGGCGAGATGACAACGATGCTACGATGGAGATCAAGGTGTCACGCCGGTGACGATGGTGATCATGACGATGCTTCGGAGATGGAGATCACAAGCATAAGATGATGATGGCCATATCATATCACTTATATTGATTGCATGTGATGTTTATCTTTTGTGCATCTTATCTTGCTTTGATTGACGGTAGCATTTTAAGATGATCTCTCACTAATTATCAAGAAGTGTTCTCCCTGAGTATGCACCGTTGCGAAAGTTCTTCGTGCTGAGACACCACGTGATGATCGGGTGTGATAGGCTCTACGTTCAAATACAACGGGTGCAAAATAGTTGCACACGCGGAATACTCAGGTTATACTTGACGAGCCAAGCATATACAGATATGGCCTCGGAACACAGAGACCGAAAGGTCGAGCGTGAATCATATAGTAGATATGATCAACATAGTGATGTTCACCATTGAAACTACTCCATCTCACGTGATGATCGGACATGGTTTAGTTGATATGGATCACGTGATAACTTAGAAGATTAGAGGGATGTCTATCTAAGTGGGAGTTCTTAAGTAATATGATTAATTGAACTTTAATTTATCATGAACTTAGTCCTGGTAGTATTAGCATATCTATGTTGTAGATCAATAGCTCGCGTTGTTGATTCCCTGTGTTTATTTTGATATGTTCCTAGAGAAAATTGTGTTGAAAAATGTTAGTAGCAATGATGCGGATTGGATCTGTGATCTGAGGTTTATCCTCATTGCTGCACAGAAGAATTATGTCCTTGATGCACAGCTAGGTGACGGACCTATTGCAGGAGCAGATGCAGACGTTATGAACGTTCGGCTAGCTTAATATGAGATTACTTGATAGTTTAGTGCACCATGCTTAACGGCTTAGAATCGGGACTTCAAAGACGTTTTGAACGTCATGGACCATATGAGATGTTCCAGGAGTTGAAGTTAATATTTCAAGCAAATACCCGAGTTGAGAGATATGAAGTCTCCAACAAGTTCTATAGCTAAAAGATGGAGGAGAATCGCCCAACTAGTGAGCATGTACTCAGATTGTCTGGGTACTACAATCACTTGAATCAAGTGGGAGTTAATCTTCCGGATAAAATAGTGATTGACAGAATTCTCTAGTCACCATCACCAAGTTAGTAGAACTTCGTGATGAACTATAATATGCAGGGGATGACGAAAGTAATTCCCAAGCTCTTCGTGATGCTGAAATCGACGAAGGTAGAAATCAAGAAAAGAGCATCAAGTGTTGATGGTTAACAAGATCACTAGTTTCAAGAAAAGGGCAAAGGGAAAGGAGGGGAACTTCAAGAAGAACGGCAAGCAAGTTGTTGCTCAAGTGGAAAAGCCCAAGTCTGGACCTAAGCCTGAGACTAAGTCCTTCTACTGCAAAGGGACTGGTCACTGGAAGCAGAACTGCCCCAAGTATTTGGCGGATAAGAAAGGATGGCAAAGTAAACAAAGGTATATTTGATATACATGTTATTGATGTGTACTTTACTAGTGTTCATAGCAACACCTCAGTATTTGGTACTAGTTCAGTTGCTAAGATTAGTAACTTGAATCGGGAGTTGCAGAATGAACAGAGACTAGTTAAGGGTGAGGTGACAATGTGTGTTGGAAGTAGTTCCAAGATTGATATGATCATCATCGCACACTCCCTATACTTTCGGGATTAGTGTTGAAACTAAATAAGTGTTATTTGGTGTTTGCGTTGAGCATAAATATGATTTGATCATGTTTATTGCAATACGATTATCCATTTAAGTTAGAGAACAATTGTTGTTCTGTTTACATGAATAAAACCTTCTATGGTCAAACACACCAACGAAAATGGTTTGTTGGATCTCGAACGTAGTGATACACATATTCATAATATTGAAGCCAAATAGATGCAAAGCTAATAATGATAGTGCAACTTATTTGTGGCACTGCCGTTTAGGTCATATTGGTGTAAAGCGCATTAAGAAACTCCATGCTAATGGACTTTTGGAATCACTTGATTATGAATCACTTGATGCTTGTGAACCATGCCTCATGGGCAAGATGACTAAGACTCCGTTCTCCGGAACGATGGAGCGAGCAACAGATTTGTTGGAAATCATACATACTAATGTATGTGGTTCGATGAATATTAAGGCTCGCGACAAGTATCATTATTTTCTGACCTTCACACATGATTTGAGCAGATATGGGTATATCTACTTGATGAAACATAAGTCTGAAACATTTGAAAAGTTCAAAGAATTTCAGAGTGAAGTGGAAAATCATTGTGACAAGAAAATAAGGTTTCTACGATCTGATCATGGAGACAAATATTTGAGTTACGAGTTTGGTCTTCAATTAAAACTATGTGGAATAGTTTCACAAATTTATGCCACCTGGAACACCACAACATAATGGTGTGTCTGAACATCATAACCATACTTTATTGGATATAGTATAATCTATGATGTTTCTTACCGATTTACCACTATCGTTTTGGGTATATGCATTAGAGACAGCTGCATTCACGTTAAATAGGGCACCATCTAAATCCGTTGAGACGACACTATATGAACTATGGTTTAGCAAGAAACCAAAGTTGTCGTTTCTTAAAGTTTGGGGTTGTGATGCTTATGTGAAATTTTTCATCCTGATAAGCTCAAACCCAAATCAGAGAAATATGTCTTCATAGGATACCCAAAGGCGACAGTTGGGTACACCTTCTATCACAGATCCGAAGGCAAGATATTCGTTGCTTAGAATGGATCCTTTCCAGAAAAGGAGTTTCTCTTGAAAGAAGTGAGTGGGAGGAAAGTAGAAAACTTGATAAGGTAATTGTACCTTCTCCCTTATTGGAAAGTAGTTCATCACAGAAATCTGTTCTTGTGACTACTACACCAATTAGTGAGGAAGCTAATGATGATGATCATGTAACTTCATATCAAGTTACTACCGAATCTCGTAGGTAAACTAGAGTGAGATCCGCACTAGAGTGGTACGGTAATCTTATTCTGGAAGTCATGTTACTAGACCATGACAAACTTACGAACTATGAAGAAGCGATGGTGAGCCCAGATTCTGCGAAATGGTTTGAGGCCATGAAATCTGAGATGGGATCCATATATGAGAACAAAGTATGGACTTTGATTGACTTGCCCAATGATCGGTGATCCATTGAGATTAAATGGATCTTCAAGAGGAAGACAGACGCTGATAGTAGTGTTACTATCTACAAAGCTAGAATTGTCGCAAAAAGGTTTTCGACAAAGTTCAAGATGTTGACTATGATGAGAGTTTCTCACTCGTATCTATGCTTAAGTCTGTCCGAATCATGTTAGCAATTGCCGCATTTTATGAAATCTGGCAAATGGATAAACAAAACTGCATTCCTTAATGGATTTATTAAAGAAGAGTTGTATACGATGCAACTAGAAGGTTTTGTCGATCCTAAAAGTGTTAACAAAATATGCAAGCTCCAGCGATCCATCTATGGACAGGTGCAAGCATCTCGGAGTTGGAATATACGCTTTGATAAGTAGATCAAAGCATATAGTTTTATACAGACTTGTGGTGAAGCCTGTATTTACAAGAAAGTGAGTGGGAGCACTACAACATTTCTGACAAGTATATGTGAATGACATATTGTTGATCAGAAATAATGTAGAATTATTCTGCAAAGCATAAAGGAGTGTTTGAAAGAAGTTTTTCAAAGAAAGACCTCGGCGAAGCTGCTTACATATTAAGCATCAAGATCTATAGAGATAGATCAAGACGCTTGATAAGTTTTTTCAATGAGTACATACCTTGACAATATTTTGAAATAGTTCAAAATGGAACAGTCAAAGAAAAGATTTCTTGGCTGTGTTACAAGGTGTGAAATTGAGTAAGACTCAAATCCCGACCACGACAAAAGATAGAAAGAGAATGAAAGTCATTCCCTATGCCTCAGCCATAGGTTCTATAAAGTATGCCATGCTGTGTACCACATCTATTGTATACCCTACACTGTGTTAAGCAAGGGAGTACAATAGTGATTTAAGAGTAGATCACTGGACAGAGGTCAAAATTATCCTTGGTGGAATAAGGATATGTTTCTCGATTATGGAGGTGACAAAAAGCTTCGTCGCAAAAAGTTACGTCAATGCAAGTTTTGACACAGATCTAGATGACTCTAAGTCTCGATCTAGATACATATTGAATGTGGGAGCAATAGCTAGAGTAGCTCCGTGCAGAGCATTATAGACATAGAATTCGCAAAATACTTACGGATCTGTATGTGACAGACCCGTTGACTAAAATTATCTCACAAGCAAAACATGATCACACCTTAGTACTCTTTGGGTGTTAATCACATAAGCGATGTGAACTAGATTACTAACTCTAGTAAACACTTTGGGTGTAGGTCACATGACAATGTGAACTATGGGTGTTAATCACATGGTGATGTGAACTATTAGTGTTGAATCACATGGCGATGTGAACTAGATTATTGACTCTAGTGCAAGTGGGAGACTGAAGGAAATATGCCCTAGAGGCAATAATAAAGTTATTATTTATTTCCTTATATCATGATAAATGTTTATTATTCATGCTAGAATTGTATTAACCGGAAACATAATACATGTGTGAATACATAGACAAACAGAGTGTCACTAGTATGCCTCTACTTGACTAGCTTGTTAATCGAAGATGGTTATGTTTCCTGACCATGAACAAAAGAGTTGTTATTTGATTAACGAGATCACATCATCAGGAGAATGATGTGATTGACATGACCCATTCCATTAGCTTAGCACCCGATCGTTTAGTATGTTGCTATTGCTTTCTTCATAACTTATACATGTTCCTATGACTATGAGATTATGCAACTCCCGTTTGCCAGAGGAACACTTTGTGTGCTACCAAACATCACAACGTAACTGGGTGATTATAAAGGAGCTCTACAGGTGTCTCCAAAGGTACATGTTGGGTTGGCGTATTTCGAGATTAGGATTTGTCACTCCGATTGTCGGAGAGGTATCTCTGGGCCCTCTCGGTAATGCACATCACATAAGCCTTGCAAGCATTGCAACTAATGAGTTAGTTGTGAGATGATGTATTACGGAACAAGTAAAGAGACTTTCCGGTAACGAGATTGAACTAGGTATTAAGATACCGACGATCGAATCTCGGGCAAGTAACATACCGATGACAAAGGGAACACCGTATGTTGTTATGCGGTCTGACCGATAAAGATCTTCGTAGAATATGTAGGAGCCAATATGAGCATCCAGGTTCCGCTATTGGTTATTGACCGGAGACGTGTCTCGGTCATGTCTACATTGTTCTCGAACCCGTAGGGTCCGCACGCTTAAGGTTTCGATGACAGTTATATTATGAGTTTATGAGTTTTGATGTACCGAAGGAGTTCGGAGTCCCGGATGAGATTGGGGACATGATGAGGAGTCACGAAATGGTCGAGACGTAAAGATCGATATATTGGACGACTATATTAGGACATCGGAAAGGTTCTGAGTGATTCAGGTATTTTTCGGAGTACCGGGGAGTTACAGGAATACGGGGGAAGAAGTATATGGGCCTTATTGGGCTTTAGGGGAGAGGAAGAGGCAGGCCGCGCGCCCCCCATTGACTAGTCCGAATTGGACTAGGGGGAGGGGCGGCGCCCCCTCCTTCCTTCTCTTCCCTCTTCCCCTTCCTTGTCTCCTACTCCTACTACTTGGAAGGACTCCTAGTTGGACTAGGAAAGGGGGAATCCTACTCCCGGTGGGAGTAGGACTCCCCTAGGGCACGCCATAGAGAGGGCCGACCCTCCCCTCCTCCACTCCTTTATATACGGGGGCAGGGGGCACCCCATAGACACATAAGTTGATCTTCGTGATCGTTCTTTTAGCCGTGTGCGGTGCCCCCCTCCACCATAATCCTCGATAATATTGTAGCGGTGCTTAGGCGAAGCCCTGCGATGGTAGAACATCAAGATCGTCACCACGCCGTCGTGCTGACAGAACTCACGTGCATTGGACTAAGCTGGAATCTGCGAGCATTCAATAAACAGGGGAAGACAAGGCAATATGGACTCTTGGTTAAATCAACAATAATGCATATAAGAGCCACTTCAACAATTTAATCATGGTCTTCTCCTATCGCCCCCCAAAGAGAAGAAAAGAAATAAAAATATTTACATGGGAAAGCTCCCAACAAGCAAAAGAAGAACATGAAATCCTTTTGGGTTTTCTTTTAATTATTACTACTACAGCAAGAAAGGTAAACTAGCTAAAAGCTACAACTAATTTTTTTGTTTTTCTTAAGGTTTATCAAACACACGAGAAGAAAGCAAGAAAAAGAAAATAAACTAGCATGGATAATACAATGGAAGAGTATGAGCACCGACATCTAGCAATGAGTGTGTGTGAATATAAATGTAATGTCGATGGGAAATACGTACTCCCCCAAGCTTAGGTTTTTGGCCTAAGTTGGTTTATTGCCATGGATGGCCTGGCGGATATCCATAGTTGTAGCCGGGGTCATACTGCGATGCAGCGGCTATCGCCTCCTGAGCTGCAGCATAGCGGCGAGCTACCTCCGCCCTCCTCTCGTACTCATCTGCCTCCTCTCTGGTAATAACATATCCTCCTTTTTCCTGATAATCAAAGAAGGCAGGAGCAGGGAGAGTAATACGGACAGCACGCCGTCTGTCAAGGATTAGTCGATACTAGAGAGGTGATTCATTCCTCTCGACAAACTGGTGATGAACCATAGCATTAAAGTCTAGGTAAGCAGGAGGCAATTCAATATCATCATTGTGTAATGGTTACACCAAGAAAATCAGCTAAGCGGGTTGCATAAATTCCACCAAAGAAATCTCCATTAAATCTATTATGATGCAACCTACGTGCAACAATGGCTCCCAAATTATAATATTTGTCTCCTAACACAACACTTCTAAGAATACTGAGGTCAGGGACGCACATATGACATGCTTCATCTTTACCATTTATGCACCTACCTATGAAGAGAGCGAAATAATGTATAGCAGGAAAATGAATGCTCCCTATGGTAGCTTGTGCTATATCTCTAGATTCCCCCACAATTATACTAGTAAGAAAAATTCTAAATTCAGATTTGCGAGGTTCACCAGCACTACCCCATTGTGGAAGTTTGCAAGCAGTAGTCAAATCCTCTAAGTCCATAGTATAAGATTTTTCACAAAAATCAAACAGGACAGTTGGAGAATTACGTGAAGATGAAAATTTAAGCCTCCTCACAAAGGAACTAGTGAGATAGTGGTACTGGCGGCACTTTTCTTCCTCGAAACTCACAAGATCAGCATTACGCAAATATGCGTTAAATTCTTCCTTGATTCCGCTCGATCCATAAAGTTTTCTGAAGGCCATTCACAAGGCCGCACTGGAGCGTCCCTTGGTGGCTCATGGTCAGCATCACTCATTGCAAGCCTAGGTCCTTGCTTTCTTGAAGAACCACCTTGGTACATTTTCCTAAGCATATTTCTTCCTCTGAAAAATTTCTGAAATTTTTAGTAACTTCAAATAAAAGTGAACCAAGCTCAACAAAATTGATAGCAACAACTCCTACAAGTGCCTAGAGCCTATATCATGCATTAGAACTACTTAGAACCATATAAATTTGACATGCAAGCTCAAGAACATGGTCACCTAGGTAGCACAAATATGCAATGAATAAAGCACTAGAACAAAAACTAATTGGACCAATGGAGGAGTCACATACCAAGGAACAATCCCCCCAAGCAGTTTCGTGAGAGGTGCTTTGAGCAAGGAGATCCAAAATTGCAGCAAAATGAGCTAGAACTCGTGCTTGAGCTGGATGGTGATTTTTTTGGGAGGAAGAAGAAGTGTGTGGGTGCAGGAATAAGTGGAGGGGAGCCACCGTGGGCCCACGAGGCAGGGGGCGCGCCCAGGGGGGTTATGTACTTAGCATAAGGATTCATTTTGAGCATATCAGTTAATCGCATACGTAGAAAGATAGGTCTAATCATTTCAGCAAAGCGCTCAAAATCCTCATCATCCTTTTTCTTGGATGGTTTGGGAGGAAAAGGCATGGGTTTCTGAACCCATGGTTCTCTTTCTTTACCATGTTTCCTAGCAACAAAGTATCTCTTATCATAACGTTGATTCTTTGATTGTGGGTTATCAAGATCAACATCGGGTTCAACTTCTACATCATTATCATTACTAGGTTGAGCATCATCATGAACATCATCATTAACATTTTCACTATGTTCATGTTCATTACCAGGTTGTGTTTCAGCATCAGAAATAGAAATATCATTTGGATTCTCAGGTGGTTTAGCAATAGGTTCACTAGAAGCATGCAAAGTCCTATCATTTTTCTTTTTCTTCTTTTTAGAAGGACTAGGTGCATCTATATTATTTCTCTGAGAATCTTGCTCAATTCTCTTAGGATGGCCTTCATGATACAAAGGTTTCTGAGTCATTCTACCAGTTCTGGTAGCCACTCTAACAACATAGTCATTTTTCTTACTATTCAATTCATTGAGAAAATCATTCTGAGCCTTGAGTACTTGTTCTACTTGAGTGGTAACCATAGAAGCATGTTTACTAAGGAGTTTTAGTTCACCTTTAACATTAGCCATATAATCACCCAAGTGTTCAAGCATATTTGAATTGCATTTCAATTGTGTATCAAAATAAGCATTGAAGTTCTCTTGTTTGACAATAAAATTATCAAACTCTCTAAGCATTGTCTAGCAGACTTATAGTGAGGAATATCACCTTCATCAAATGTATAGAGAGAATTTACCTTTACTACCTGTGTCGGGTTATCAAGACCATGTGTTTCTTCAATAGGTGATGGATTAAGATCATATGTTTCTTCGACAGCCGGTAAATTAAGACCATGTATTTCTTCAATAGGAGGTAAATTCTTAACATCTTCAGCTTTTATACCCTTTTCTTTCATAGATTTCTTTGCCTCTTGCATATCTTCAGGACTGAGAAATAGAACACCTCTCTTCTTCGGAGTTGGTTTAGGAATAGACTCAGGAAGTGTCCAATTATTTTCATTTGTCAACATATTATTCAATAGAATTTCAGCTTCATCCGGTGTTCTTTCCCTAAAAACAGAACCAGCACAACTATCCAGGTAATCTTTGGAAGCATCGATTAGTCCATTATAAAAGATATCAAGTATTTCATTTTTCTTAAGAGGACGATCAGGCAAAGCATTAAGTAATTTGAGAAGCCTCCCCCAAGCTTTTGGGAGACTCTCTTCTTCAATTTGCACAAAATTATATATATATCCCTTAAAGCAGCTTGTTTCTTACGAGCAGAGAAATATTTAGCAGAGAAGTAATAAATCATATCCTGGGGACTACGCACACAACCAGGATCAAGAGAATTAAACCATATCTTAGCATCACCCTTTAATGAGAACGGAAATGTTTTAAGGATATAAAGGTAGCGAGATTTCTCATCATTAGTGAACAGGGTGGCTATATCATTTAATTTAGTAAGATGTGCCACAACAGTTTCAGATTCATAGCCATAAAAAGGATCATATTCAACCAAAGTAATTATATCAGGATCAATAGAGAATTCATAATCCTTATTAGTAACACAGATAGGTGAAGTAGCAAAAGCAGGATCAGGTTTCATTCTAGCATTAAGAGATTGCTGCTTCCATTTAGCTAATAACCTCTTGAGCTCGTATCTATCATTGCAAGCTAAAATAGCTCTAGCAGCTTGTTTTTCCAGAACATAATCCCCAGGCACAACAGGCAATCATATTTATTAGGGGGAGAGTCTTCATCATCACTTTCTTTAATATTATCAATTATTTCATTCTCTCTAGCCCTAGCAAGTTGTTCATCAAGAAATTCACCAAGTGGCACAGTAGTATCAAGCATAGAAGTAGTTTCATCATAAGTATCATGCATAGCAGAAGTGGCATCATCAATAACATGCGACATATCAGAATGAATAGCAGAAGCAGGTTTAGGTGTTGCAAGCTTACTCAAAACAGAAGGTGAATCAAGTGCAGAGCTAGATGGCAGTTCCTTACCTCCCCTCGTAGTTGAGGGATAGATTATTGTTTTCGCGTCTTTCAAGTTCTTCATAGTGACCAGCAAATATAAATCCCAAGTGACTCAAAGAATAGAGCTATGCTCCTCGGCAACGGTGCCAGAAAATAGTCTTGATAACCCACAAGTATAGGGGATCGCAACAGTTTTCGAGGGTAGAGTATTCAACCCAAATTTATTGATTCGACAAAAGGGCAGCCAAAGAATATTCTTAAGTATTAGCAGTTGAGTTGTCAATTCAACCACACCTGGATAACTTAGTATCTGCAGCAAAGTATTTAGTAGCAAATTAATATGGAAGTAACGGTAACGATAGCAAAAGTAATATTTTTGGGTAGTGAAGACCTTCTAGAACGCTCCAAAACCCCGAAAAGGAATAGGCACGTGGTATGATAAGTAAACAGACTCCAAAAGTTCCATAAAAGTACCTTTTGTTAGTTTTGGAATATATAAAAAATTAGAAAAATAATAAACAATAAGGAAAGTTGGATGCGACAAGCCCAGGGGGCACGCCCTACTCCTTGGGCGCGCCTCCCGAGCTTGTGGCTCCCTCATGGACTTTTCGGACACCATTTTTCTTCATATTACTTGTCCTGCATGAAAAATGTCATTATATATACTCTCGGATGTTTTGACCACCGTATCGCAAGTTTCTCCTCTGTTCTTGTTTCGGGCTGTTTTTCTGATAGATCTAGATCGCCATGGCGCCTCCAAGTTCATCCAAGGACAAGTTCTACGAGAAGTTCATCAACCCCTACCTTCTGGAGGTGAGGAAACACCCTCAAGCCATTGAGATGCGTGAAGGGGTGCTTCACATCTGGGATGTTCAAGGGCACAAGAGGGACGGAAGCGAGAAGGCTAGGCTTGAAACTGTGGAGTAGGAGATCTTCAAGTGCCAAGGGATGGTGGAGCGCAGGCTTAGCGCCAACCATTCCATGATCACGTAATTCATCCGTGAACACAAATTGGACAGCAAGGATATAGGGGACGCCATCTTCAAGTTCAATGATCGAATTGGTCATATTCAGGCTCAAATCTATGACTTGCTGAACCAAATTTTTGAGTATGAAGCCAGCTTTAAAAGTATGAGTTTAGCTGCAAGTTTCAGGACCCTAGAGACACGTTCATCCTTTTATGATGGAGAGTCCATGCCTTGGAAGTCGGAGGAAAAGCCTACCACCTCATCACCATCATCACCAAAGAAAGACACTTGAGTACACGGGTATGGGCACCACCCTTGGCTAGTTCCAAGCTTGGGGGGAGGTGCCCCGGTATCTTATCACCATCACTTTTATCATGATTATCTATCTTAGTTCGATCCTTAGTTATTTCGTGATTTAGAAGAATAAAGTTTTAGTAAGATCTAGTTTCGAGTGCTTGTTTCGTGATCTATCTATCTATGTAATCGTGTGAGAGTTATATTATCAAGAGTAGTTTGAGTTTGCTTTACCTTTTCGTTTCAATCTTAGTAACGAAATAAAAGAATGAAAATATCATTTTCTAATCCCATGGGATTAATGACTTCACATAAAAGAAGTATAGTCGATAAACTTTGTTGGAAGTTAACAAACATAGCATTGGTCATTGGTGCAATTCATGAAAAACTAATAAAGGAAGAGAGGTCTCACATATAAATATACTATCTTGGACTATTTCATGATTGTGAGCCCCCATTAAATATCATATATCAATTAGTTTAGGTTGGACAAGGAAGACAATGTAATGAGTTATGTTTGCTTATATTCACATAGAAGTTATATTGTCATGGATCCTCCAACATGTGGTGCTTGTCTAGGATCTTGCTAACCAAAATTCGCACTAAGTAGAGAGACTACTTGTGCATCCAGAACCCTTAAACCAAATCTCTTGCCATGAGCGTCCACCATATCTACCTATGGATTGAATAAGATCCATCAAGTAAGTTGTCATCGGTGCATAAAGCAATAAAAATTGCTACTAAGTATGTATGATCTTTTTTGGAAGGGAAAATAAGCTTTGTACAAACTTGTGATGGTGAAGAAATAGAAGTGATGGGCTGCATAATAAAGGTCTCCATCACAAAGAGCATATAAAGTGACGTTCCTTTCCATTAAGAGTTTGCACATCCAAAGAAAAGCGCATGACACCTCTGCTTCCCTCTACGAAGGGCCTATCTTTTACTTTTTGTATTTATTTTTATGCAAGAGTCAATAATGTTCATCCCTATTCCGCTGTAACATTCTAAATTTTAAATTTGGAATGTTACTATAACCATTAAGGGATATCATGATTTTATGCATATTTGAAATTTTTGGAGTTTAGGAAATGCTAAATGAGAGGGAATAAAATGACTTTCCCGGAGTATCCATTTGGATCTTATCTGAATTTTATATTTAAAATAATTCCAACTCAAAATTAAGTGAGAGGAGGTAATATGACTCCTTTAGAATAAAAGAGTTGGAAAATTATTTGTAGATTTTGGGAGTTTTAGAATGAAAAAATGCTCAAATTGATTTGCTGCCAAAAATTAGTACTTCAAAAAGATTTATTTTAGACCAGGAAAAAGTTCACTTAACTCCATATAGTATGAGGGAGTTTTGTGAAGTTTTTATGTTATTTTTGTAGTCCGTTTACTCCTTATTTTTAGCTCTAAACTGCTATTGTTTTATTAAAAAGAACACAAAAGGCTTTCTGTTTTAAACAACGCCCGGGCCAATGCAAAACGGCTAGCCCAGCTGCTACTTTTGGCCCACCAAGCAGTTTGTGCCGTGGAAAAAAATAAAAAAAACATTATGGAGCCCCGCCAGTCGTCCGATCTGAAGAGCTCCAACGGTCCCTGCCTTTCCCTTTTTTCTCTCCCATTCCACCACTGACAGCGGGACCCACCACATCATCTTCCTCACACCAGGCCATCAGTCCACCTCGGACACGGCCGAAGTCGCATAGTTCAAATTGCCCGGATTCTATCCCGAGGATTGTGTTAGGATCTGACTACTAGTCTCACTCAATCACCATGATGTGGCTGCAAATCAAGGATCACAGGAGGAAAAGCAGAGGAAGGGAGGAGACATAGGGGGAAGAACGAGCCAGAGAGAGATCGTTGCCATGCCAAACCAGGCCAAAAGGCCTTTCCATCCAAGACGAGGCGCTCGTTGCCATCTCTTCCCATATTTGTAGTAGTTGCTTTCCATGGCTTTTGTGCAGGCCCAAATCCCAAGAGCAGCCCACCGTCCAGTCGAGGTAGTAGTGCAGGGAAGGTCGCTGACATCCCCCCCCCATAAGATTCAGCTTGCCCTCAAGCCAACTTAATGCTGAGCCACTAGGATCCCATGGTGCTTGTACAACAAACTGAACACCATCAAGAACCGTCTCACCTGGATCCCATGTTCGCTGCAGCGGCCGTTGAACAGTGAGGCACACCGAAAAGTACCTGTTAGTTCTGGAATGAAGACACACTTGTACTACCCATACACTAGTGGTAATAATTGCCAAGTTACCAAGGTCCCAAGGAAGCAACACTAACAAGAAAAGACAGTTGCCAGTTGCAATGCATATCTTCTTGAGCAAACAACAGTTGCAATTACTGCCAAGTCCATCGGTGCACAAAACATCTTCTGTTGGCAAAGTCAGGATCCATAAGAAGAGCTCCCAAGGAGGCCAAGGCTGGGCCCAAGGTGCCATTGATTTGAGTTGCACAGCTGCGTCCAGCATAATCACATGGAGATCACCTCCATAAAGCATATCGGGCAATCAACACACAGCAGAACAGAGGTTTCCCGAGTGAAAAAACATGCCATTTCCCACTGAATATGTTTAGAACCATAAGGGATTGAATTCAGCTTCCTCACCTCGGGTGATGCAAAGCCATGTGGTTTGTCGTCTACAGCTGAACCCACTAATGAAAAAGAGCCAGGCAATCCTCCATTGGGCATGTTCATGACCACAGAAGGAATTATAGGGACTTCTCATCTCCAGATCAGTCAATAAGCACAACCTCATGGCTTGATCAATGTACACGGACTCAAAGGCAAGTAATCAAGGTAACACTTCTATCTAATATTATTTATGTATTGAATATACCATATTCTAATGTTGAGAACCTGGAATTTGCAGAACTAGTGGCCGATTAATAGTTGACCGATAAAATTGATTAATTGGTTAATTTTCGATTAATCTCTAACCCCAGCGGATCGAAACGCTAACGATAAACGATATCCTCAGCATTGGTAGATTCAGAGGTATATTTATACTTTATTATTGTTTCTTACTACTAACCTGGCCATATTTGAATCATTTTTAGATAAAGTGCTCAACAGGTCAATCTTATCATCAAGGGACCAAGAAAAATAAGGTGGTGCCCGGACCGGGACCACGAACACGTCGAGCGAATTCGGAGAGGGAGATGACATTGTAGACCTTGAGTTCCTGTCCATAAGGTTTGCCAGCATCATCGCCACCATGAGCAATTTCCAAAACATTCATGTCGACAATTTAACATAAGTGGTCCATTACCTCTTAGAACTGTTCACCATGTGTTTGAGGTAACGTGTATTTCAATCTACTTTCGATATGATAACAACTAAGTTGGAATTTAGCTGATGTCAACATATGGATTGTTTCTAGACCAATATTCTCTTCAACAACCATAACCAAATTTAATAATTCTCCTGCAACACCACCTTATCAAACCTGATGGATATTTGTGGTGCTATTTGTCGATATCCCTTATGATGTATTGTGTACAACTATACACAAATAATATATGGAGTTGTAAAAACAAGTGCTTCTTTCCTTTAATAGTGTTGCAATGAAGGAGTCCATGAGGTATGTGCTAATGACATGAAAAGTTCTTTTTCTCCCGTTGCAACGCATGGGCATGTTTTTGTCGGGCCTTTGGTACTGGGGGTTGATACATCTCCGTCGTATCTACTTTTCCAAACACTTTTGCCCTTGTTTTGGACTCTAACTTACATGATTTGAATAGAACTAACCCGGACTGACGCTGTTTTCAGCAGACTTTCCATGGTGTTATTTAAGTGCAGAAACAAAAGTTCTCGGAATAACCTGAAACTCAATGGAACATCTTTTTGGAAAATATAAAAAATATTGGAAGAAAAATCCACGTCAGGGGGCCCACACCCTGTCCACGAGGGTGGGGGTGCGCCTGCCCCCCTGGGCGTGCCCCCTACCTCGTGGGCCCCCTGACGCTTCACCGATCTCAACTCCAACTCCATATATTAACTTTCGGGGAGAAAAAATCAGAGAGAAGGATTCATCACGTTTTACGATACGGAGTGGCCGCCAAGCCCTAAAACCTCTCGGGAGGGCTGATCTAGAGTCCGTTCCGGGCTCCGAAGAGGGGAATCCGTCGCCGTTGTCATCATCAACCATCCTCCATCACGAATTTCATGATGCTCACCGCCGTGCGTGAGTAATTCCATCGTAGGCTTGCTAGACGGTGATGGGTTGGATGAGATCTATCATGTAATCGAGTTAGTTTTGTTAGGGTTTGATCCCTAGTATCCACTATGTTCTGAGATTGATGTTGCTATGACTTTGCTATGCTTAATGCTTGTCACTAGGGCCCGAGTGCCATGATTTCAGATATGAACCTATTATGTTTTCATGAATATATGTGAGTTCTTGATCCTATCTTGCAAGTCTATAGTCACCTACTATGTGTTATGATCCGGCAACCCCGAAGTGACAATAATCGGGACCACTCCCGGTGATGACCGTAGTTTGAGGAGTTCATGTATTCACTATGTGTTAATGCTTTGGTCCAGTACTCTATTAAAAGGAGGCCTTAATATCCCTTAGTTTCCATTAGGACCCCACTGCCGCGGGAGGGTAGGACAAAAGAGGTCATGCAAGTTCTTTTCCATAAGCACGTATGACTATATTCAGAATACATGCCTACATTACATTGATGAATTGGAGCTAGTGAAACTATCATCGAAACCTTAAGCGTGCGGACCCTACGGGTTCGAGAACAATGTAGACATGACCGAGACATGTCTCCGGTCAGTAACCAATAGCGGAACCTGGATGCTCATATTGGCTCCTACATATTCTACGAAGATCTTTATCGGTCAGACCGCATAACAACATACGTTGTTCCCTTTGTCATCGGTATGTTACTTGCCTGAGATTCGATCGTGGGTATCTCAATACCTAGTTCAATATCGTTACCGGCAAGTCTCTTTACTCGTTCCGTAATACATCATCTCACAACTAACTCATTAGTTGCAATGCTTGCAAGGCTTATGTGATGTGCATTACCGAGAGGGCCCAGAGATACCTCTCCGACAATCGGAGTGACAAATCCTAATCTCGAAATATGCCAACCCAACATGTACCTTCGGAGACACTTGTAGAGCTCCTTTATAATTACCCAGTTACGTTGTGACATTTGGTAGCACACAAAGTGTTCCTCCGGCAAACGGGAGTTGCATAATCTCATAGTCATAGGAACATGTATAAGTCATGAAGAAAGCAATAGCAACATACTAAACGATTGGGTGCTAAGCTAATGGAATGGGTCATGTCAATCACATCATTCTTCTAATGATGTGATCCCATTAATCAAATAACAACTCTTTTGTTCATGGTTAGGAAACATAACCATCTTCGATTAACGAGCTAGTCAAGTAGAGGCATACTAGTGACACTCTGTTTGTCTATGTATTCACACATGTATTATGTTTCCGGTTAATACAATTCTAGCATGAATAATAAACATTTATCATGATATAAGGAAATAAATAATAACTTTATTATTGCCTCTAGGGCATATTTCCTTCATTTTGATGATCAACTTGCGGGTTCCAGTCGTGAAGTTATGCATAGGGGTTGGCACACGTTTTCGTCTTGACTCTCCGGTAGAAACTTTGGGGCACTCTTTGAAGTTCTTTGTGTTGGTTGAATAGATGAATCTGAGATTCCGTGATGCATATCGTATAATCATACCCACGGATACTTGAGGTGACATTGGAGTATCTAGGTGACATTAGGGTTTTCGTTGATTTGTGTCTTAAGGTGTTATTCTAGTACGAACTCTATGATAGATCGAACGAAAAGAATAGCTTCATGTTATTTTACTACGGACTCTTGAAAAGATCGATCAGAAAGGATAACTTTGAGGTGGTTTCGTACCCTACCATAATCTCTTCGTTTGTTCTCCGCTATTAGTGACTTTGGAGTGACTCTTTGTTGCATGTTGAGGGATAGTTATATGATCCTATTATGTTATTATTGTTGAGAGAACTTGCACTAGTGAAAGTATGAACCCTAGGCCTTGTTTCCTAGCATTGCAATACCGTTTACGCTCACTTTTATCATTAGTTACCTTTCTGTTTTTATATTTTCAGATTACAAATACCTATATCTACCATCCATATTGCACTTGTATCACCATCTCTTCGCCGAACTAGTGCACCTATAAAATTTACCATTGTATTGGGTGTGTTCGGGACACAAGAGACTTTTTGTTATTTGGTTGCAGGGTTGCTTGAGAGAGACCATCTTCATCCTACGCCTCCCACGGATTGATAAACCTTAGTTCATCCACTTGAGGGAAATTTGCTACTGTCCTACAAACCTCTGCACTTGGAGGCCCAACAACGTTTACAAGAAGAAGGTTGTGTAGTAGACATCAAGCTCTTTTCTGGCGTCGTTGCCGGGGAGGTGAGTGCTTGAAGGTATACCTTTAGATCTTGCAATCGAATCTTTTTGTTTCTTGTTTTATCAATAGTTTAGTTTATAAAAGAAAACTACAAAAAAATGGAATTGAGTTTGTCTGATACGCGTCATCTTTTAATTATCTTTCGTAAGTATGATGAAAAGGAAAATTGTGCTCAAGTGCTAGAAGAAGAATTACATAGAATGCTTGGCATAAAATATGTGAATGATGAGCATGATTGCAATGTTGTTAGTATGAATTCTTTGAATACCCATGATGCTAATGATATGCAAAGTCACAAGCTTGGGGATGCTATGTTTGATAAAGATGATATGTATAGTCACCCAAGTTTTGATGAGAAAATTTATTATGATGAAAGCATGCGTCCTATTTATGATGATTATTGTGATAACACGTATGCTATAAAGAATAAATATAACCATGAAACTTGTCATCTTGATCTTAATTTTCAATCACATGATAATTATTTTGTTGATTTTGCTCCCACTACTATTGATGAGAATAAATTTGTTTATGTGGAGAGTAGTAAAATTTCTATGCAAGTAGATCATGAAAATAATGCTTTATGTGCTGGTTATATTGTTGAATTCATTCATGATGCTACTGAAAATTATTATGAGGGAGGAATATATGCTTATAGGAATTGCAATAATATCAAGTTTCCTCTCTATGTGCTTAAAGTTTTGAAGTTATGCTTGTTTTGCCTTCCTATGCTAGTTGATTATTGTTCCCATAAGTTGTTTGCTCACAAAATCCCTATGCATAGGAAATGGGTTAGACTTAAATGTACTAGTCATATTCTTCATGATTCTCTCTTTATGTTTCAATTCTTATCTTTTAGGTGAGCATCATTGAAATCATCATGCCTAGCTAGGGCGTTAAACATCAGCGCTTGTTGGGAGGCAACCCAATTTTATTTTAGTTTCTTGCTTTTTGGTTATGTTTAGGAATAAATAATTCATCTAGCTTCTGTTTAGATGTGGTTTTGTGTTTTAATTAGTGTTTGTGCCAAGTAAGACCTATAGGATCTTCTTGGATGATAGTTATTTGATCTTTCTAAAAAATCCAGAAACTTTCTGTTCACGAAAACAACTGTTAAAAATCACCAGAACGTGATAAAAAAACTGATTCCAATTGCAGCAGATCAATAAACAAATTATCTAGGTCTTCCTATTTCGGTAGAATTGTTGGAGTTCCAGAAGTATATGTTTGATACAGATTACTACAGACTGTTCTGTTTTTGACAGATTCTGTTTTCTATGTGTTGTTTGCTTATTTTGATGAATCTATGAGTAGTATCGGAGGGTATGAACCATAGATAAGTTGGAATAAAGTAGATATTACACCAATATGAATTTAGAATGAGTTCATTACAGTACCAAAAGTGGTGATTTATTTTCTTATACTAACGGAGCTTACTAGTTTTATGTTGAGTTTTCTGTTGTGAAGTTTTCAAGTTTTGGGTAAAGGATTCGATGGACTATAGAATAAGGAGTGGCAAGAGCCTAAGCTTGGGGATGCCCAAGGCACACCAAGGTAATATTCAAGTACAACCAAGAGCCTAAGCTTGGGGATGTCCCGGAAGGCATCCCCTCTTTCGTCGTCATCCATCGGTAAATTTACTTGGAGCTATATTTTTATTCACCACATGATATGTGTTTTGCTTCGAGCGTCATGTCATTTTATTTTGTTTTGCTTGCTGTTTGTATGAAGTATCAAGATCTGAAATTCTTAAAATGTTAGAGAGTCTTCACATAGTTACATAATTATTTGACTACTCATTGATCTTCATTTATATCTTTCGGAATAGTTTGTCATTTGCTCTAGTGCTTCACTTATATCTTTTAGAGCACGAGGGCAGTTTTATTTTGAAGAAATATATGAACTCTCATGCTTCACTTATATTATTTTGAGAGTCCTAAACAGTATGGTAATTTTCTTTATGAATTTAGTCCTAATATAATGGGCATCCAAGAGGGATATAATAAAAACTTTCATATAAAGTGCATTGAATACTATGAGAAGTTTGATTCCTTATGATTGTTTTGAGATATGAAGATGGTGGTATTAGAGTCATGCTAGTTGAGTAGTTGTGAATTTGAGAGATACTTGTGCTAAAGTTTGTGATTCCCGTAGCATGCACGTATGGTGAACCGTTATGTGATGAAGTCGGAGCATGATTTATTTATTGATTGTCTTCCTTATGAGTGGCGGTCGGGGACGAGCGATGGTCTTTTCCTACCAACTATCCCCCTAGGAGCATGCGTGTAATACTTTGTTTCGATAACTAATAGATTTTCGCAATAAGTATGTGAGTTCTTTATGACTAATGATGAGTCCATGGATTATACGCACTCTCACCCTTTCACCATTGCTAGCCTCTCTAATACCGCGCACCTTTCGCCGGTATCATACACCCACCATATACCTTCCTCAAAACAGCCACCATACCTACCTATTATGGCATTTCCATAGCCATTTCGAGATATATTGCCATGCAACTTACCACCGTTCCATTTATTATGACACGCTCCATCATTGTCATATTGCTTTGCATGATCATGTAGTTGACATCGTATTTGTGGCAAAGCCATTGTTCATAATTCTTTCATACATGTCACTCATGAGTCATTGCACATCCCGGTACACCGCTGGAGGCATTCATATAGAGTCATGTTTTGTTCTAAGAATCGAGTTGTAATTCTTGAGTTGTAAGTAAATAAAAGTGTGATGATCATCACTATTAGAGCATTGTCTGAAGTGAGGAAAGGATGATGGAGACTATGATTCCCCCACAACTCGGGATGAGACTTCGGACGAAAAAAAAGAGGCCATAAAAAAAGAGAAAAGGCCCAACTAAAAAAATAAAAAATTAGAGAAAAAGAGAGAAGGGACAATGTTACTATCCTTTTTCCACACTTGTGCTCAAAGTAGCACCATGATCTTCATGATAGAGAGTCTCTTGTTTTGTCACTTTCATATACTGGTGGGAATTTTTCATTATAGAACTTGGCTTGTATATTCCAATGATGGGCTTCCTCAAATGCCCTAGGTCTTCATGAGCAAGCAAGTTGGATGCACACCCACTTAGTTTCTTTTGTAGAGCTTTCATACACTTATAGCTCTAGTGCACCCGTTGCATGGCAATCCCTACTCACTCACATTGATATCTATTAATGGGCATCTCCATAGCCCGTTGATACGCCTAGTTGATGTGAGACTATCTTCTCCTTTTGTCTTGTCCGCAACCACCATTCTATTCCACCTATAGTGCTATGTCCATGGCTCACGTTCATGTATTGCGTGAAGATTGAAAAAGTTTAAGAACATCGAAAGTATGAAACAATTGCTTGGCTTGTCATCGGGGTTGTGCATGATTAAAATATTTTGTGTGATGAAGATAGAGCATAACCAGACTATATGATTTTGTAGGGATAGCTTGCTTTGGCCATGTTATTTTGAGAAGACATGATTGCTTTGTTTGTATGCTTGAAGTATTATTGTTTTCATGTCAATATTAAACTCTTGTTTTGAATCTTATGGATCTGAATATTCTTGCCACAATAGAGAAGATTACATTGATAAATATGTTAGGTAGCATTCCACATCAAAAATTTTGTTTTTATCATTTACCTACTCGAGGACGAGCAGGAATTAAGCTTGGGGATGCTGATACGTCTCCAACGTATCTATATTTTTTATTGTTCCATGCTATTATGTTATCCATCTTGGATGTTTAATGGGCTTTATTATGCACTTTTATATTATTTTTATGACTAACCTATTAACCCAGAGCCCAGTGCCAGTTTTTGTTTTTTCCCTTGTTTCAGTGTTTCGCAGAAAAGGAATATCAAACGGAGTCCAAACGGAATGAAACCTTCGGGAGAGTTGTTTTTGGAACGGAAGCAATCGAGAAGACTTGGAGTATACGTAAGGGAAGCAACAAGGAAGGCACGAGGCAGGGGGCGCGCCCACTCCCCCTGGGCGCGCCCTCCACCCTCGTGGGCCCATCGTGGCTCCCCTGACTGACTTCTTTCGCCTATATATATATATATATATATATATATATATATATATATATATATATATATATATATATCCATATACCCTGAAACCATCGGGGAACATAATAGATCGGGAGTTCCGCTGCCGCAAGCCTCTGTAGCCACCAAAAACCAATCGGGACCCTGTTCCGGCACCCTGCCGGAGGGAGGATCCCTCACCGGTGGCCATCCTCATCATCCCGGCGCTCTCCATGACGAGGAGGGAGTAGTTCACCCTCAGGGCTGAGGGTATGTACCAGTAGCTATGTGTTTGATCTCTCTCCCTCGTGTTCTTGAGGTGGTACGATCTTGATGTATCGCGAGCTTTGCTATTATAGTTGGATCTTATGATGTTTCTCCCCCTCTACTCTTTTGTAATGGATTGAGTTTTCCCTTTGAAGTTATCTTATCGGATTGAGTCTTTAAGGATTTGAGAACACTTGATGTATGTCTTGCATGTGCGTATCTATGGTGATAATGGGACGTCACATGATTCACTTGATGTATGTTTTGATGATCAACTTGCGGGTTCCACTCGTGAACTTATGCATAGGGGTTGGCACACGTTTTCATCTTGACTCTCCGGTAGAAACTTTGGGGAACGCTTTGAAGTTCTTTGTGTTGGTTGAATAGATCAATCTAAGATTCTGTGATGCATATCGTATAATCATACCCACGGATACTTGAGGTGACATTGGAGTATCTAGGTGACATTAGGGTTTTGGTTGATTTGTGTCTTAAGGTGTTATTATAGTACAAACTCTATGATAGATCGAGCGAAAAGAATAGGCTCGTGTTATTTTACTACAGACTCTTGAATAGATCGATCAGAAAGGATAACTTTGAGGTGGTTTCGTACCCTACCATAATCTCTTCGTTTGTTCTCCGCTATTAGTGACTTTGGAGTGACTCTTTGCTGCATGTTGTGGGATAGTTATATGCTCCAATTATGTTATTATTGTTGAGAGAACTTGCACTAGTGAAAGTATGAACCCTATGCCTTGTTTCCTAGCATTGCAATACCGTTTATGCTCACTTTTATAATTAGTTACCTTGCTGTTTTTATATTTTCAGATTACAAATACCTATATCTACCATCCATATTGCACTTGTATCACCATCTCTTCGCCGAACTAGTGCACATATACAATTTACCATTGTATTGGGTGTGTTGGGGACACAAGAGACTCTTTGTTATTTGGTTACAGGGTTGCTTGAGAGAGACCATCTTCATCCTACGCCTCTGACAGATTGATAAACCTTAGGTCATCCACTTGAGGGAAATTTGCTACTGTCCTACAAACCTATGCACTTGGAGGCCCAACAAAGTCTACAAGAAGAAGGTTGTGTAGTAGACATCACTCCCCGATACTAGCCATAGATTCATCAAAATAAGCAAACAACACACGAAAAACAGAATCTGTCAAAAACAGAACAGTCTGTAGCAATCTGATTTGTTGATATACTTCTGGAACTCCTAAAATTCTGAAATACTAGGATAACCTGGCTAATTTGTATATTGATATACTACAAAAAGAATTAGCAATTTATCACGTTCTGGTGAAGTTTAACAATTATTTTCATGAGTGTAAAGTTTCTGTCTTTTTCAGCAAGATAAACAACTATCACCCAAGAAGATCCTAATGGTTTTACTTGGCACAAACACTAATTAAAACATAAAAACACATCTAAACATAGTCTAGATGTATTATTTATTACTAAAAAGAAAGAAAAAGCAAGAAAATTAAAATTGGGTTTCCTCCCAACAAGCGCTACCGTTTAACGCCCTAGCTAGGCATAAAAACAAGAATAGATCCAGGTATTATCATCTTTGGTATGCAATCCATAAGTGGCTCTTATAATAGATTCATAAGGTAATTTAATTTTCTTCCGAGGAAAGTGTTCCATGCCTTTCCTTAATGGGAATTGGAATCTAATATTTCCTTCTTTCATATCAATAATTACACATATCGTTCTAAGGAAAGGTCTACCAAGAATAATAGGATATGTAGGATTGCAATCTATATCAAGAACAATGAAATCTACAGGCACATAATTCCTATTTGCAACAATAAGAACATCATTAATCCTTCCCGTAGGTTTCTGAATGGTGGAATCTGTAAAATGCAAATTTAAAGAACAATCATCAAATTCACGGAAACCTAGCACATCGCACAAAGTTTTGGGAATCGTGGAAACACTAGCACCCAAATCACATAAAGCATAGCATTCATGATCTTTAATCTTAATTTTAATAGTAGGTTCCCACTCATCATAGAGTTTTCTAGGGATAGAAACTTCCAATTTAAGCTTTTCTTCATAGGATTGCATTAAAGCATCAACAATATGTTTGGTAAAAGCTTTATTTTGACTATAAGCATGAGGAGAATTTAACACAGATTGCAACAGGGAAATACAATCTATTAAAGAATAATTATCATAATTAAATTCCTTGAAATCCAAAATAATGGGTTCATTGCTATGTAAAGTTTTGACCTCTTCAATCCCACCTTTACCAATTTTTTGCATCAAGATCTAAGAAATCTGAATCATTGGGACGCCTTTTAACTAAAGTTGACTCATATCCAGTCCCATCACTATCAAGATTCATATTGGAAACAAAGATTTAATAGGAGACACATCTCTCACTTTTAGATCTTCATTATTATTATCATGAAAACTAGACGAACACGCTTTCACAAAGCAATCTTTTTTAGGACGCATCCTAGCGGTTCTTTCTTTGAACTCATCAATGGAAATTGTCATAGCTTTGAGAGACTCATTGATATCATGCTTAGGTGGAATAGATCTAAGTTTCGAAGAATCAACATCAAGAGAAATTCTATCCACGTTCCTAGCCAACTCATCAATCTTAGGCAATTTTTCTTCAAGCAAAGCATTGAAATTCTTTTGCGAATTCATAAATTCTTTAAGACTAGTCTCAAAATCAGAGGGCATCTTATTAAAATTTCCATAAGAGTTGTTGTAGGAATTACCATAACTATTAGAGGAATTACTAGGGAACGGCCTAGAATTAAAGTTTCCTCTATACACGTTGTTACCAAAATTGTTCCTACCAACAAAATTCACATCCATAGATTCATTATTATTCTCAATCAAAGTAGACAAAGGCATATCATTAGGATCAGAAGAAACACTCTTATTAGCAAACAATTTCATAAGTTCATCCATCTTTCCACTCAAGACATTAATTTCTTCTATCGCATGAACCTTTTTACTAGTAGATCTTTTGGTGTGCCATTGAGAATAATTAACCATAATATTATCTAGGAGTTTAGCAGCTTCTCCTAAAGTGACTTCCATAAAAGTGCCTCCCGCGGCCGAATCTAAAAGATTTCTAGAAGCAAAATTCAATCCAGCATAATTTTTTTGTATAATCATCCATAAATTCAAACCATGTGTAGGGCAATTACGTATCATTAATTTCATCCTCTCCCAAGCTTGTGCAACATGCTCATGATCAAGTTTCTTAAAATCCATAATATCGTTTCTGAGAAAGATGATCTTAGCGGGAGGAAAATACTTAGAGATAAAAGCATATTTGCACTTATTTCATGAATCAATACTATTTTTAGGCAAAGAAGAGAACCAACTTTTAACACGATCTCTAAGAGAAAACGGAAATAGCTTCAATTTAACAATATCATTATCCACATCTTTCTTATTTTTCATATCACACAAATCAACGAAGTTGTTTAGATGGGTAGCAGCATCTTCACTAGGAAGGCCAGAAAATTGATCTTTCATGACAAGATTCAACAAAGCAACATTAATTTCACAAGATTCAGCATCGGTAATAGGAGCAATCGGAGTGCTAGTAAAATCATTATTGTTGGTATTGGAAAAGTCACACATTTTAGTATTGTCTTGGGCCATCGTGACAATCAACCAATCCAACACACAAGCAAACAAGAAGCTAGCAAAAAGCGATGAACGAAAAAGGGCGAATAAAACGGCAAGGATGAAGTGGGGGAGAGGAAAACAAGAGGCAAATGGCAAATAATGTAATGCGAGAGATAAGCGTTTTTTATGGGTACTTGGTATGTCTTGACTTGTGCGTAGATCTCCCCGGCAACAGCGCCCGAAATCCTTCTTGCTACCTCTTGAGCATACATTGGTTTTCCCTTGAAGAGGAAAGGGTGATGCAGAAGTGAGATCTGATAAAGATAATAAGATAAATATTTTTGGTATTTTTGTTGTATAGATTGGAAAGTAAATATTGCAAAATAAATAGCGATAGAAATAGCTAGTTGAAGGAAGATTAATATGATGGAAAGTAGACCTGGGGGCCATAGGTTTCACTAGTGGCTTCTCTCAAGATAGCATGTATTAGGGTGGGTGAACAAATTACTACCGAGCAATTGATAGAATAGTGCATAATTATGATGATATCTAAGGCAATGATCATGAATATAGGCATCACGTCTGTGTCAAGTAGACCGAAACGATTCTACATCTACTACTATTACTCCACACATCAACCGCTATCCAGCATGCATCTAGAGTATTAAGTTCATAAGAACGGAGTAACGCATTAGGCAAGGTGACATGATGTAGAGGGATAAACTCAAGCAATATGATATAAACCCCATCTTTTTATCCTCGATGGCAACAATACAATACGTGCCTTGCTGCCCCTACTGTCACTGGGAAAGGACACCGCAAGATTGAATCCAAAGCTAAGAACTTCTCCCATTGCAAGAAAGATCAATATTGTAGGCCAAACTAAACCGATAATTCGAAGAGACTTGCAAAGATATCAAATCATGCATATAAGAATTCAGAGAAGAATCAAATAATATTCATAGATAATCAAGTTCATAAACCCACAATTCATCGGATCTCGGCAAACACACCCCAAAAAGAGTTACATCGAATAGATCTCCAAGAGAATCGAGAAGAACTTTGTATTGAGATCCAAAGAGAGAGAAGAAACCATCTAGCTAATAACTATGGACCTAAAAGTCTGTGGTAAACTACTCACGCATCATCGGAGATGCCATGGTGTTGATGTAGAGGCCCTCCATGATCGATTTCCTCTCCGGCGGAGCGCCGAAAAAGGCCCCAAGATGGGATCTCACGGGTACAGAAGGTTGCGGCGGTGGAAAAAGTGTTTCGTGGCTCTCCCCGAAGGTTTCTGAGTATAAGAGCATATATAGGCGAAAGAAGTAGGTCGGTGGAGCGGCGAGGGGCCCACGAGGGTGGGGGGGCGTGCCCTCCTGCCTCGTGGCCTCCTCGTGGCTTTCTTGACCTCCACTCCAAGTCTCCTGGATATCGTTTGTTCGAAAAACGACCCTCGCGAAGGTTTCATTCAGTTTAGATTCCGTTTGATATTCCTTTTCTGCGAAACACTGAAATAGGCAAAAAAGCATCAATTTGCACTGGGCCTTCGGTTAATAGGTTAGTCCCAAAATAATATAAAAAGGTATATTAAAGCCCATTAAACATCCAAAACAGATAATATAATAGCATGGAACAATAAAAAATTATAGATACGTTGGAGACGTATCAGAAGGCGTCCTAGTTCGCATGTTCGTCACCAAAGATCTCTTTTGATATTCATGCTCTTGTAGGCCTGGCCAAGTAAATAGCTAGGGAGAAGCCAATGAGTACATTTGAACGTACTCGCAAGCAACCCATGAATGATAACAAAATAAATATGCATGGGTTCAATTCTAAGCGGGCATTTCTGGGAATGCTAGTTTTCCTCATGCAAGTATGATCGATACCTTTTTAGGGGTCATGCATGTGTCTCCAACATGCAACAAGAGGTTACAAATATCAACATAAAGGGAGAGAGTTATTCCACAACTCCATTTCAAGCTCATCGTGACCTTCCTCATGATTCACGACAACAATGTTGCCAGCCTGTGTTGTTTTTCAGAAACACATGGACATAGTCTAAGCAGCACCATCCAACTGTCCTTGACCATGGACACGACTATTCAAATAGTTTTACACTCTGCACAGCTGGTTGCATAGTTTACACACAAGATCCGGCGAACTCCCATGTCAGCCACGACTCGCGGTACCTCAAGTACCTGGGGTGAGCACCCGATCACTACCTTTCCCTAGTCGTGACTAACATAGAGTCTACTCGATTGGTAACAGCCCCCTGCCAAACGTGCTCACAATTTTATCACTGTCTCCGGAGCCTTGCTCCTAGACATATCACATAACCACGCACAGAGGTACCAACAGTGTGTCTGATGCCCTGTAAAAATAGTCATGGCCGCTTATCCGAGCACGACCCTGTCCTAAGAGTGTCCACACCACTCCCGTCACTAGTAATGTGAGCATCCATGCTAGCACGAACTAGGTAGTTAATAATGTTCTTTCCCATATAATAGTAGTGTGGTTGCGCATGTTTGGTTGGGACGGTTGACAAATCTTAAATCTAATCCATTTCTAGAAACAACACATTCAACTTGCCTCAGTGCAGTACTTCTCCATCAAGTAGTGACCTAGCTCATCATCATCCCCCAAGGGAACTAGTGGCACCCATTGTGGCTTTTAGAAAGATTTCTCTCAAGGTGGTATTCACGGAATTTATGCAAGTTCATGCATCGACAACTATGGGTCACCACCGTATTTCTAAGCACAAAATAGAGCCACGAATCATGCAAGTGTCAATGGATCGTGCATGAATGTGACATGCATAGCAAATTCATCATCATCATCATCATCATCATCATCATCATCATCATCATGCATACATAATTTATTCGATGAACAAAAGAGGGGTGCATCATGGTCAAAGGGTAGCTTGCCTGGCTCAGCAAAGTCTTCGATCCTCCTGGTCCATCTCCAAGAACTCCGTTTACTTCGGCAACTAACGTCGAAAGCAATCATAATGAGCAACACAACAAGGCAGAAAATAAGAGTGCTCTAAAATAGGAATTCCACTTTTCTAGGACACCTTTGGTTATGTGAATAATAAGCTAAGTGGTTCTACTGGATTTGGACCAATGAGGATTTTTGAACATTTTAATTTTGTGGAAACAAGGGGATAATGGATCTATAAGAAGTCTACAAAGATATTCTTTTTGTAAAATGAGCAAAATCACTCATTAAATAGGGCATGATTTTAGAAACATTTAGAAATTGGTTTCATTGAATTTGGAGCTGAAATGATTATCATATGGGTTTTTGAACTAGACTTACGAGGATAAATGACCTATTTGTAGATCTAGTGAGAACTAAGCATGGTAAAAATGTTCACTGTGGCTCATTAAATAGATCTTGATTTATGGAGTCACTGGAAATATGAATCAACAAATTTGGATTTGAAATGAGCTCTGTGGAAATGTTTTGAATCTAATGAAAAAAGAAAAAGGGAAAGAAAAAAATACCTAAAGAGCCAAAATCCAGTGGCGGCAGTGCGCACTAGGCGGGATTTAGCGGCGAGGCACAACTAGGCCGGCCCAGTGGCTCAGCCGCAAGCGGGCTGTCAACGCAGGAGCCGTAGTCGGGGGAATACATCTTCCCCGAGCAAAGGCGGCGGCAAACAGAGCTCGTCTCCACTTAAATGGGGCGGGGCCCTCCTAGGGGTGGGCATACAAACTGAGGAATCGAACACCATACCGAAACTGAAACCGAAACCAAAAAACTGAATTTTCAGTTTTTTCTATTAGTACATACAAATTCAGTTTTTAGTTTCACTAACCGAACTAATTTGTTTGGTTTGGTTTTTAACTCGGTTAGCCGAAATAACCGAACGTACTAGCGAGAAACTCTCGCAATCTCTCACAACGTACATCCGTACCCAGCGTCGCTGCCACCCACTAATTTTTAGGCAACCCACTAGCTCACGTGCAACCAGCCAACCTTTTCTTTTTTTGAGAAAAGTGCAACCAGCCAACCAGCAGCCGAGCTAGAGAGATGGCACAATAGCCTCCACAATCAGGGACATCACTTGTCTAGCCTTTTCTAAAAAAAGAAAATACTTCTCTAGCCCATACGGCGTGTGTGACCAGCCGGGTCGATCGAGGAAGCAATATTAGTCCCACCTCGCTTGGCTGTGAAAAAGAGGCAGACACCTACGGCTACATAAGAGCAACTCCCGTCCGTTTGGATCGGCCAGATGGACACACACGTCCCCTTTCGCGTATGCGCCCAACACTCGCCTGACCCATTTTGATGGCGCCGACAAAAAAAACAGTACATACATATTTAAAATAAAAACAACTTAATTAAACATTAAAGTTGGTCAGGAAGGTTGGCGAGAGTCCACGCGTCCACATTAGTATTAAATAAAACTAAAAAAACTAAACTACGAGGTGGTGCGCTACCCTAGGCGTCGTCCTCAGGGTCGATGAGCGTCGGCCGCAGGGCCGGCCCAGGGGAACGCCGTGTTCCAGGCCGCGGGCAGCTGTTCCGGCGCGGGCGTGGGGGGCTGTTCCGGCGCGGGCAGGGCCGGCGAGGGGCCGCCTGTGCAGACGCGGCCTCGCGCGCCTCCTCCTTGTGGTCGCGCTCGAGCATCTTCTCGTACTCTCCGCGACGGCGCTCCTCGGCCAGCCGGCGCTGGCGCCACATCTCGAGGTATGCCTGCGCCGCGGACGCCCCCATCCAAACCGGTAGCGCGGACACCCACTCGCGCAGTACTCGCGTCCAGGAGTAGGGCTCCAGCTCGGCCTTGACGCTGCGTCGTGGAGGGGACGGCGGGGCCACCAGCGGCACCATGCAATCCCCGGCCGCGGAGAGGGCAAGGGCCTGCGCCATGGCCGCCTCGTACCGAGCCTCCTCTTCCTCCACCGCCTCCACCCTGCATCGCTCGTCCTCCTCGCCTCGCGGTAGACCGCCGCAAGGGCCGCCTGGTAGGCGTCCTCCGCCGCCTGGTCCTCCTCGCGGACGACGAGCGGGGGCGGCGGCATGCTACGGTCGACCTCGCGCACACCGCGTCGCCTCGCCTCCTCGTGCTCGAAGGCAAACCACCTCTTCCAGTTCGACGAGTCGGATGCGTAGGCGGCGTCTTGGGGCAGCTCCTGCCGGCGCCGCACCTACTCCGTGTGCGCCCTAGCCGTCCGCGGCGCCGCACTGGGATCCTATCTGGATCCAGATGCCAGTCGTGCGGCAGGGTCACGTCGGGGTACGACAGAGGCACGCGGTGCTGCCAGTGCCACACCGCCTGGTGCACTGGCATGTTGACGCGCACCCTCTGCCGGCGAGCTGGCGCCGGCGGAGGCGGTAGGAACTCGGAGGGGAAAGGGACGGCGGGGGCCTTGCCCTTGGCCTTTCTGCTGCCGGTGCCGGAGAAGAGCCCCATTTGGCTACGGTTGGCTAGGGTTCGCTAGGGTTTGCCGGCGACGGGGGAGTGAGCTTGCCTAGATGTGAACGGCGAGTTTGGATGAGGACGGGCCTGCCGCACGGTCGGCTTAAAAAAGGCCGACCGTCGTCGCTGACACGTGGGCCCGTGGTCATAAATTAAGCCGACCGCGTGGGCAGCGGGTAGTTGGACGGCCGCCAGGTGGGGACGCGGCGGACAGAGAGAAGGCGCGCATGGTGTCCATTTGGTGTCCGCGCTGATGCATTTGGGGCGCAAATTTGGGCCGCAAATGCGTCGGGGCGAACGCGAAGTGGACATGATTTGGGTTTGGGTCGGCGCGTTGGGCCACCACTTTTGCCCACGCCGAGCCAAACAGACGCGGGCGGACGAAATGGGTCGCCCCATTGGAGTTGCTCTAAGAAGCTGCTGTTGTGCATGATTTGCTTAAAGCATGGATTTCGGTAAAAAACGTAAACCGTACCAATTAATCGGTTAACCGAAGTTTCGGTTAGCCATTTTGGGTTGTTGAATTCGGTTTTGTTTTTGAAAACTGAAATTGAATAATAACAAATGGTAGAAAACGATTTTTCAGTTTATACCGAACGCCCACCCCCTCCCATTAGTGGCTCAGCCTCGCTGGTCGACCGACAGGCAGGGCCCGCTGGTAGGTTCGTCCTCAACCTCCCATGCGAGTGTGATGGGAGACAGAGGGGGCGCTCGACGACGACTGCCGGCACTACAGGCCGTCTCCGGCGGCGCTTCGCCCAGTGGGGTGCTCAGGAGAGTACGACTGGTGTGGAGAAGGTTGGGTGTGAGCGCACTAACTGCTACGGGCGAGGCCGAAGGTGATTATGGGGCTTGGCACTACGACCACAGGGAGGAAAGAAAGGAATGGGGAGAGCTCCATGATGGCGGTGGTGATGCTCCAAAATCAAGAGGTGGAGAGAAGGGGGGCTGGGTGGCTCGAATTCTGGCGGAGGCTGGCGGCGGCATATCGGCCATGGAGATGCATGGAGGGCACGGGTGGAGGTGCGGCTTGGTCAGGGGGGTCTCTGGGAGGGAGGGAGGAAAGAGTGAAGGCGCTCTAGAAGGAGGCATGTGGCGGCCTTATAAGGTGAGGCCACGGCTCACCGTGGACGCGACCTATGGGTGGCCACGGCGATGGCTCGAATGACCAAGAGAGAGGGCGAGGGGCTTTCTGCGGTGTTTATGGGGGTGGTGTAGGGGTCTGATGAGGACATGGCCACCCCAGTTACACCCATATCCCCTGCTGTTTTACCTCCTAGAACAGTTGCTAGAGCTCAGATATGCCAATTAAATTATCAGGTACTTTCGTTTCTTGGTAATGTTTCTAGTGTTCATGAGAATATGATGCAGCCTAACTTAGATACATTTGTGTTGTTTGCAATTGAAGGGCCTAGCACGGACAAGAAGGCTGAACATTAGAGCATGGTCAAGCACGAAGATGAAGGTGCATGCGAGGAGATCAAGAACGGAGGTTCAAGTGGAGATTTCCGGACTTTCAAGCCACCATGATGACATACAAGAAGATGGACGAAATATACAAGATGGCCTTTCATAGATTTCGTCCATAGCTTATTACTGGTGTGCCGCGACCTTATTTTGGGCCAGGCCCATGTAATCTATTTTTAGAGTCCATATTGTAGGGGAAACGACTTAGGAGGTGTTTTAGTCCCACCTTGCCAAGGGTGGACAAAATCCCCTCTCTTTTCCCTATAAATATAGCCCTTAAGGCATCGTTTAGACTTGGGGGTTTTGTTTAGATTAAAAGTTCGCCATAGCTGCAAATTCGCGTACTTCGTTTGTGTTCAACGACCAGACCAAGGCGTCACAGAACCCCACCTTGATCAATAAATATTTCCTCTTATATTCGCAATATCCAGATTGCAATCTTAATTTCTTGCTTGTTCTTCATTTGCCTGCAGGAAACAGACCTTCGTGGTAAGGTTGATCGTGCTCCGGTGTGGTCAATAACATCTCGGAGTTGGTTTAGCGATTGCTAAGGCGCGACGTCCTCGCACGTTCTTAGTCGGATCGTCAAAGTCGACTTCCTCCAAAACGATAGCCACCATCTCATCGAAAGACGGGACACCTTTGCCTCTATCAAGTGGTATCAGTTTTCAGGTTGCTCGGTGAGAATTTCCAGTCATCCCTAGATTAGATTTATTTTCTTACCTATTGTCCAAGAATAAACCCCCCAAAAAAAGTTAGATCTATTCATCCTTTGTCCAAGCCAATCTGAGCCTGTGCAATTTTCTTTTCATTGCTCGCATAGTTGAATTATCGGTTGCATCGTCGTGTCGAGTTGCTGGTCTTAGTGTCTAGTTCGTTTAGAGTTTCGAGTTCTGCTTATATTAGTCATGCCGCCGCTGCATCGTTATCCCTTCCGTGTTCCACCACCCATCCATCAATTTCCACCATGTGCTACCCACCGTTCATTGTCACAATCATACTTGAGGTCATTCACATCTTCGCCTGATCCAATCTGCATCTTATCTAATTTTTTTGGAAAGAGGGAGAGAAAAAAAGAGAAAAAAAGAAAAAAAAGGAAAAAAAGTCAGAGAAAGAAAAAGAAAAAAGTGTGAGGAAAAAAAGAGAGAAGAAAAAAAAACAAAATTCGGATCTATCTAGACTCAATCTCGTAGTTGAATTCGGACTGGAATCTGTTTTGTGCAATGTTCAGTAAAACAGGCATAACTTCCTCATACGAAGTCCGTTTTGGCTCCGCGAGTACTCAAATGAAAGCTAGCGACAAGACCCATCTAAATAGTTGCAGAGGCTAGTTCAATATTTGAGACCTCAAAATCGTCTTCTAAATAGGTCTTTTTGCCCTCCGAAGTTCGCGGACACAGCTTATTCCAGTTTTTCAGGCCAGTTTTAGAATTCTTTGATTCCTCATATCAATTCGGAATTGAGTGATTCTTTTTGCATTGGAAAGCTTGAGTTAGTAGCATTCTTTGAAAAAAAGTTATCAGAAATTGGGTCAAACTTTTCAAGAGGAAAGTTGGAGAGAGAGTTGTTGTATATCCTGCTTGGGAGTTGTTTTTCATCATTATCTTTATTGCCATTGTGATCTTCACTTATATCTTCCTGTTCAGAGCTACTTAGTATCCTTCATTGATGCTAGTTGTGCTACGCCGTGACCTCATTAGTGTTCTAGGATCGCGTCTCTAGTCCGGTCTAGCCTAGGACCAGCACAATACCGTCCTTGAGCGTTTATTCAACATTGCATCTCTGAATTGATTATTGCTGATCTTTTGCTACCTTATATTTGTCCTTCCAAGCTCCACATATTTCTACACCGTGTATACATACGCTCACCTGGCAATCGCTTTACTCAATCTTTGGAGTTATTTGACACCGCTGGTTGCCGGTCACCACCTGCTGCATGGTAAGAACTTGTAAGACTTTGATATTTGCTATACTGTGAGCGTTTTACCACCACATCCTAGTAGTTCATAGGAACATTATTCTCGGATTTTGTTTCTTGTTTTTCTACTAAATATGGCAGGTTCCAGAGTCAGTTGGGCTTCATCAATCGTGGGAGACGTGCCACCAGCTCCAAAAATACAACCACCGTCACAAGAGGTGCAAAGACAAGAATACGCACAATCAGGTTTTTGTTTCCATGCCACCTTTGAATGGTCGTTTTAAGCCTGATTTATATATTGAATGGGAGTTCAAAATAAATGTTATATTTGCTTCCCATGATTTTTCGGAACGTAAAAAAGTTAAGCTTGCGGTTGGTTCTTTCACTAGTTTTGCTACTGTTTGGTGGAGTGAACATTGTCGGTTATACCCTGATTATGTACCTACTACTTGGGATGATTTAAAACTTGTCATGAGAGATAGATTCGTCAATGTTTATTATACTCGTGGCATGATTAAAAAACTACAACATTTAAAACAAGGTAGTGACACTGTAAGAAAATATTATGATGATTTACAAACTACCTTGTTGCATTCCTTTTTAGAGGAAAGTGAAGAAGTTTTTATGGATAGATTTTGGGGAGGATTAAACCGTGATATTCAGGAGATACTAATTCATAAAGAATGTTATCCTATGGACTATTTGTTTCATCTTGCTTGCAAAGCTGAACAGGAAATAAAGAGGTGTGATGCCCACAAGACAAACAAGCATAAGGTGCACATCCAAGGAGTTGAGACGGTCCTTCCTTCTACCACTGCGCCTACTATGACAACAACATCCGTTGTTGTGAGCACTGCATCAGCTCCATATTATGACCCGTCACTGCCGAGAGTTCCAACATCGTCTGAGTTGATAACACGAGGTAATGACAAAGGTACTGATCTTCTAACTTCGCATGCGAATGATGAATGCCTTGTCGATTTAAATACACCATGTGATGCTCTAGCCACTACATTGATCACACCACCTATTTTAGATGATTATGCTGATGATTTGACTTTGCCATGTGATCAAACAATTTTGAGTGAACCCATTGAATTAACTATTGATGCGAAAGAACCATGTGAATCAGGGAATAAATCATATTTGGATCAAATACGTCTGAAAATAATTGTGCCAATGTTTAATCATTTTGATATGACCTCTAATCTTGGTGATGATTCATCAATGTTAGGATGGTTTAATGATAAGCATTGTCAATCTTTTGATATGAATAAGAGCTTCACTTATATGTGCAAACTAAGTTGCAATATTTTCATGCCTTTGAATTCTTGTGATAATATATTGGCGTTATATTTCATGATTTTTGAAGGGTGCTCTTGTATAACTATGTCACATGTGCCCCAACTGAGATCAGTAAAAATGGATGACATATACATATACAATGTGTACACCTTGTCTCTTTTGTTAGCCAGATTTCAGATTAAGCAACGCCGAGGACGGCTTTGTTTTCAAGAAGGGGAGGATGATGAGGACATGGCCACCCCAGTTACACCATATCCCCTGCTGTTTTACCTCCTAGAACAGTTGCTAGAGCTCAGATATGCCAATTAAATTATCAGGTACTTTCGTTTCTTGGTAATGTTTCTAGTGTTCATGAGAATATGATGCTGCCTAACTTAGATACATTTGTGTTGTTTGCAATTGAAGGGCCTAGCACGGACAAGAAGGTTGAACATTGGAGCATGGTCAAGCACGGAGATGAAGGTGCGTGCGAGGAGATCAAGAACGGAGGTTCAAGTGGAGATTTCCGGACATTCAAGCCACTATGATGACATACAAGAAGATGGACGAAATATACAAGATGGCCTTTCATAAATTTCGTCCATAGCTTATTATTGGTGTGCCGCGACCTTATTTTGGGCCAGACCCATGTAATCTATTTTTAGAGTCCATATTGTAGGGGAAACGACTTAGGAGGTGTTTTAGTCCCACCTTGCCAAGGGTGGACAAAATCCCCTCTCTTTTCCCTATAAATATAGCCCTTAAGGCATCGTTTAGACTTGGGGGTTTTGTTTAGATTAAAAGTTCGCCATAGCTGCAACTTCGCGTACTTCGTTTGTGTTCAACGACCAGACCAAGGCGTCACAGAACCCCACCTTGATCAATAAAGCTTTCCTCTTATATTCGCAATATCCAGATTGCAATCTTAGTTTCTTGCTTGTTCTTCATTTGCCTGCAGGAAACAGACCTTCGTGGTCAGGTTGATCGTGCTCCGGTGTGGTCAATAACCTCTCGGAGTTGGTTTAGCAATTGCTAAGGCACGACGTCCTCGCACGTTCGTAGTCGGATCGTCAAAGTCGACTTCCTCCAAAACGATAGCCACCATCTCATCGAAAGACGGGACACCTTTACCTAGTCATGTTTTGTTCACGCCGCATCCGCATCCATATACACCATCATCCACTTTATTGACATCGCCATCACCATCATCCATCCGCCATTGTCACATGCCGCCATAATCATTCGTTCACTAGAGCTCAGATATGCCAATTAAATTATCAGGTACTTTCGTTTCTTGGTAATGTTTCTAGTGTTCATGAGAATATGATGCTGCCTAACTTAGATACATTTGTGTTGTTTGCAATTGAAGGGCCTAGCACGGACAAGAAGGTTGAACATTGGAGCATGGTCAAGCACGGAGATGAAGGTGCGTGCGAGGAGATCAAGAATGGAGGTTCAAGTGGAGATTTCTGGACTTTCAAGCCACCATGATGACATACAAGAAGATGGACGAAATATACAAGATGGCCTTTCATAAATTTCGTCCATAGCTTGTTATTGGTGTGCCGCGACCTTATTTTGGGCCAGGCCCATGTAATCTATTTTTAGAGTCCATATTGTAGGGGAAACGACTTAGGAGGTGTTTTAGTCCCACCTTGCCAAGGGTGGACAAAATCCCCTCTCTTTTCCCTATAAATATAGCCCTTAAGGCATCGTTTAGACTTGGGGGTTTTGTTTAGATTAAAAGTTCGCCATAGCTGCAACTTCGCGTACTTCGTTTGTGTTCAACGACCAGACCAAGGCGTCACAGAACCCCACCTTGATCAATAAAGCTTTCCTCTTATATTCGCAATATCCATATTGCAATCTTAGTTTCTTGCTTGTTCTTCGTTTGCCTGCAGGAAACAGACCTTCGTGGTCAGGTTGATCGTGCTCCGGTGTGGTCAATAACCTCTCGGAGTTGGTTTAGAGATTGCTAAGGTGCGACGTCCTCGCACGTTCGTAGTCGGATCGTCAAAGTCGACTTCCTCCAAAATGATAGCCACCATCTCATCGAAAGACGGGACACCTTTGCCTCTATTAGGGTCAGAGAAGGGAGAGAGAGAGCGGGGCGAGCTCGAGGGGGTCCTTGGCATGGGCGTGTGCATTGGCTGAGCCGGGCGGCATCTGGTGCATGTCACAGTGGGTGGGAGAGAGAGGGAGAGAGGAGGAGGATGACACAGCTGTCTGAAGGAAATATGCCTTAGAGGCAATAATAAAGTTGTTATTTTATATTTCCTTATATCACAATAAATGTTTATTATTCATGCTAGAATTGTATTAACCGGAAACTTGATACATGTGTGGATACATAGACAAAACACCGTGTCCCTAGTAAGCCTCTACTAGACTAGCTCGTTTATAAAAAATACTTAAGTTTCCTAACCATAGACATGTGTTGTCATTTGATGAACGTGATCACATTATTAGGAGAATGATGTGATGGACAAGACCCATCAGATAGTTTAGCATATTGATCGTTCAGTTTTATTGCTACAACTTTCTTAATGACAAATACATATTCCTTCGACTATGAGATTATGCTAATCCCGGATACCGGAGGAATACCTTATGTGCTATCAAACGTCACAACATAACTGGGTGATTATAAAGATGCTCTACAGGTATCTCTGAAGGTGTTTGTTGGGTTGGCATAGATCGAGATTATGATTTGTCACTCCGAGTATCGGAGAGGTATCTCTGGGGCCTCTCGGTAATGCACATCATAATAAGCCTTGCAAGCAATGTGACTAATGAGTTAGTTGCGGGATGATGTATTATAGAACAAGTAAAGTGACTTGCTGGTAACGAGATTGAACTAGGTATGAAGATACCGAAGATTGAATCTCGGGCGAGTAACATACCGATGACAAAGGGAATTACGTATGTTATCATTATGGTACAACCGATAAAGATCTTCGTAGAATATGTAGGAACCAATATGAGCATCCCGGTTCACTGTTGGTTATTGACCGGAGAGGTGTCTCGGTCATGTCTACATAGTTCTCGAACCCATAGGGTCCGCACGCTCAAGTTTGATGACGATTTTGTATTATATGAGTTCTGTGATTTGGTGACCGAATGTTGTGCGGAGTCCAGGATGAGATCACGGACACGACGAGGAGTCTCGAAATGGTTGATATTCGGACACCGGAAGTGTTCTGGGGGTACCGCGTACATATCGGGTCATCGAAAGGGGTTCCGGGCATCCCCCCGGCAACTACATGGGCCTAATGGGCCAAGAAGGGGACATACCAGCCCCTAGGGGGCTGGTGCGCCCCATGTAGGCCAAAATAATGGGGAAGGAAAGAGGGAAAGAGAGAAAGGAAGGGGACGGATTCGACCTCCCCCTTCCTTCTCTCCTCCCTCCTCCTTCCTCCCCCCGGATGAATATGGAAGGGGGGAGGCCGAATTGGGAGGCGCCCAAGTAGGATTCCTCCTACTTGGGGCACCCCCTGGCTGCCTCTCCTCCCCTCCAACCTATATATATGAGGGGGGCACCACTAGAACACACAACATTGCATTCCTAGCCGTGTGCGGCGCCCCCTCCACAGTTTACGCCTCCGGTCACATTCACGTAGTGCTTAGGCGAAGCCCTGCGCGGATCACTTCACCATCACCGTCACCACGTCGTCGTGCCGATGGAACTCTCCGTCGACACTTTGCTGGATCAAGAGTTCGAGGGACGTCATCGAGCTGAATGTGTGCAGAACTCAAAGGTGCCGTACGGTCGGTGCTTGATCGGTCGGAAAGAGAAGAAGTTCGACTACATCAACCGCGTTGTCAAACGCTTCCACTGTCCGTCTACGAGGGTACATAGACATATTCTCCCCCTATCGTTGCTATGCATCTCCTAGATAGATCTTGAGTGAGCGTAGGAATTTTTATGAATTGCATGCTACGTTTCCCAACAGTGGCATCAGAGCCAGGTCTATGCGTAGATGATATGCACGAGTAGAACACAAAAAGTTGTGGGCGGTGATCGTCATACTGCTTACCACAAATGTCTTATTTCGATTCAGCGGTGTTGTTGTATGAAGCGGCCCGGACCAACCTTACATGACCACGTTTATGGTACCGGTTCCACCGACATACATGCAACTAGTTTTGCATAAAGGTGGCTGGTGGGTGTCTATTTCTCCAACTTTAGTTGAATCGAATTTGACTGCGACCGGTCCTTGTTGAAGGTTAAAACAAGAAACTTGATAAATCACCGTTATGGTTTTGATGCGTAGGTAAGAATGGTTCTTGCTAGAAGCCTGTAGCAGCCACGTAAAACTTGCAACAACAAAGTAGAGGACGTCTAACTTGTTTTTGCAGGGCATGTTGTGATGTGATATTGTCAAGACATGATGTGATATACGTTATTGTATGAGATGATCATGTTTTGTAAAAGTTATCGGAACTGGCAGGAGCCTTATGGTTGTCGCTTTATTGTATAAAATGTTGATACGTCTCCAACGTATCTATAATTTTTGATTGCTCCATGCTATATTATCTACTGTTTTAGACAATATTGGGCTTTATTATCCACTTTTATATTATTTTTGGGACTAACCTATTAACCGGAGGCCCAGCCCAGAATTGTTGTTTTTTTGCCTATTTCAGTGTTTCGAAGAAAAGGAATATCAAACGGAGTCGAAATGGAACGAAATCAACTGTAGAAGTTATTTTTGGAAGGAAAGCTACCGGAAAAGCTTGGAGTGCACGTCAGGAAAGAAGGGAGGTGGCCACGAGGGTGGAGGGCGTGCCCCCCTAGGGCGCGCCCCCTGCCTCGTGGCCCCCCCCCGAAGCTCCACCGACGTACTCCTTTCACCCTTATATACCCACGTATCCTAAAACTTCCGAAGACGAGAATAGACCGAGAGTTCCGCCGCCGCAAGCCTCGGTAGCCACCAAAAGTCAATCGGGACCCTATTCCGGCACCCTGCCGGAGGGGGGAACCCTCACCAGTGGCCATCTTCATCATCCCGGCGTTCACCCTCGGGGCTGAGGGTATGTACCAGTAGCTATGTGTTTGATCTCTCTCTCTCTCTCTCTCTCTCTCTCTCTCTCTCTCGTGTTCTTGATTTGGCACGATCTTGATGTATCGCGAGCTTTGCTATTATAGTTGGATCTTATCTTTCTTCTCCCCCTCTACTCTCTTGTAATGGATTGAGTTTTCCCTTTGAAGTAATTTTATCGGATTGAGTCTTTAATGACTTGAGAACACTTGATGTATGTCTTGCCGTGCGTATCTGTGGTGAAAATGTGATATCACGTGATTCACTTGATGTATGTTTTGGTGATCAACTTGCGGGTTTCGCCCATGAACCTATGCATAGGGGTTGGCACATGTTTTCGTCTTGATTCTCCAGTAGAAACTTTGGGGCATTCTTTCAGGTTCTATGTGTTGGTTGAATAGATGAATCTGAGATTGTGTGATGCATATCGTATAATCATACCCACAAATACTCGAGGTGAGATTGGAGTATCTAGGTGACATTAGGGTTTTGGTTGATTTGTGTCTTAAGGTGTTATTCTAGTACGAACTCTAGGGCTGTTTGTGACACTTATAGGACTAGCCCAATGGATTGATTGGAAAGAATAACTTTGAGGTGGTTTCATACCCTACCATAATCTCTTCGTTTGTTCTCCGCTATTAGTGGCTTTGGAGTGACTCTTTGTTGCATGTTGAGGGATAGTTATATGATCCAATTATGTTATTATTGTTGAGAGAACTTGCACTAGTGAAAGTATGAACCCTAGGCCTTGTTTCCAAGCATTGCAATACCGTTTACGCTCACTTTTACCACTTGTTACCTTGCTGTTTTTATATTTTCAGTTTACAAAAACCTATATCTACCATCCATATTGCACTTGTATCACCATATCTTCGCCGAACTAGTGCACCTATACAATTTACCATTGTATTGGGTGTGTTGGGGACACAAGAGACTCTTTGTTATTTGGTTGCAGGGTTGCTTGAGAGAGACCATCTTCATCCTACGCCTCCCACGGATTGATAAACCTTAGGTCATCCACTTGAGGGAAATTTGCTACTGTCCTACAAACCTCTGCACTTGGAGGCCCAACAACGTCTACAAGGAGAAGGTTGCGTAGTAGACATCGAGCTCTTTTCTGGCGCCTTTTCCGGGGAGTCTACGCAAAAGTCAACATACCAAGTACCCACCACAATCCCTTATGTCCCGCATTACATTATTTGCCATTTGCCTCTCGTTTTCCTCTCCCCCACGTCACCCTTGCCGTTTTATTCACCCTCTCTTTTCGATGTGCCTTCTTTTTGCTTGCATCTTCGCTTGCTAAAAGTTATGGATCCTCATCCACTTGCTAATCTCTTTAAGAGATCCAATTATGATGAACCTATTGCTAGTGAATTGAGTGCACTAGATTATCTTTATAAGGTTTTGCCTGAAATTCGTGAATCTAAAAATTGTGATGAAGTACTTTATGAAGCGATTCACGATAGATCTTTGAATAAAAAGCATGATTGGAATGATTTTACTATAAATTCTATTGATGTCAATTGTGCTAAAAATATGCAAAACCCTAAGCTTGGGGATGCTAGTTTTGCTATGTCCTCTACTTGTTGCAACGATCATGATTGGGGTGATAGTTCTTCTTATGATCTTGAAAATTTATTTAAGCCCCATGATGAATATGAGATTGATAATAGTGTTTACAATATTATTGAAAGTGGGTTTGGAGGAGTGTCAAATTTACATCCCACATATTTGGTGGATGTTGAATCTTATAATATTTATGAAAGTGGATTTGGAGAGGTCATGACTTTATTTAGTGATGTATCCACTATTTCGGAAGAGGTTTCAATTGATTATGATGAGAACAAAGTTGCTACTTATGATGATTATTGTGATGAAACTTATGCTATAAAGAGTAGTGATGATTATATTTATAGAACTTGTCATGATTATGAGTACCCTTTCTCTGAACATTACTCTTTTAATGTGGAAACAATTTATAGTATTCAAGTCTCTTATGATACTCCCACTATTCCGAATGAGAAGAATTTTGTTTATGTGGAGAGTAGTAAATTTTCTATGCTTGAAGATCATGAAAAGAATGCTTTAGGTGCTGGTTATATTGTTGAATTCATTCGTGATACTACTGAAAATTATTATGAGGGAGGAATATATGCTTGTAGGAATTGCAATAATATCAAGTTTCCTCTCTATGTGCTTAAAATTTTAAAGTCATGCTTGTTTTGCCTTCCTATGCTAGTTGATTATTGTTCTCATAAGTTGTTTGCTCACAAAATCCCTATGCATAGGAAGTGGGTTAGACTTAAATGTGCTAGTCATATTCTTCATGATGCTCTCTTTATGTTTCAATTCTTATCTTTTATGTGAGCATCATTGAAATCATCATGCCTAGCTAGGGGCATTAAACGTTAGCGCTTGTTGGGAGGCAACCCAATTTTATTTTAGTTTCTTGCTTTTTGGTTCTGCTTAGTAATAAATAATACATCTAGCTTCTGTTTAGATGTGTTTTCATGTTTTAATTAGTGTTTGTGCCAAGTAGAACCTTTGGGAAGACTTGGGTGAAGTCTTTATGATCATGCTGTAAAAAACACAAACTTTAGCTCTCACGAGATTAGCTAAAACTTTTTACTGGAGAGCGATATTTAGTTGATTCTTTTTGCAGATGATTACTTGACAAATTACTCAGGTCCACCAATTTATTTTAGAATTTTTGGAGTTCCATAAGTATACGTTTCATACAGATTACTACAGACTGTTCTGTTTTTGACAGATTCTGTTTTCATTGTGTTGCTTGCTTATTTCGATGAATCTATGGCTAGTAAAATAGTTTACAAACTATAGAGAAGTTAGAATACAGTAGGTTTAACACCAATATAAATAAATAATGATTTTATTACAGTAACTTGAAGTGGTGTTTTCTTTTCTTTCGCTAACGGAGCTCACGAGTTATCTGTTAAGTTTTGTGTTGTGAAGTTTTCAAGTTTTGGGTAATGATTTGATGGGCTATGGAATAAGGAGTGGCAAGAGCCTAAGCTTGGGAATGACCAAGGCACCCCAAGGTAATATTCAAGGATAACCAAGCGTCTAAGCTTGGGGATGCACCGGATGGCATCCCCTCTTTCGTCTTCGTTCATCGGTAACTTTACTTGGAGCTATATTTTTATTCACCACATGATTTGTGTTTTGCTTGGAGCGTCATTTTATTCTATTTTGTTTTGCTTGCTGTTTGAATAAAGTACCATGATCTGAAATTATTAAAATGAGAGATTCTTCACATGGTTGCATAATTATTCGACTACTCATTGATCTTCACTTATATCTTTCGGAGTAGTTTGTTGTTTGCTCTAGTGCTTCACTTATATCTTATAGAGCATGGTGGTAGTTTTATTTTAAAGAAATAGATGAACTCTCATGCTTAACTTATATTATTTTGAGAGTCTTAAATAACATGGTAATGTGCTTAATCCTAATATGCTAGGTATTCAAGAATAGTAAAAACTTTCTTATGAGTGTTTTGAATACTAAGAGAAGTTTGATGCTTGATGATTGTTTTGAGATATGGAGGTAATAATATCAAAGTCATGCTAGTTGAGTAGTTGTGAATTTGAGAAATACTTATGTTGAAGTTTTCAAGTCCCGTAGCATGCACGTAGGGTAAACATTATGTAACAAATTTGAAACATGAGGTGTTCTTTGATTGTCTTATGAGTGGCGGTCGGGGACGAGCGATGGTCTTTTCCTATCAATCTATCCCCCTAGAAGCATGCGCGTAGTGCTTTGGTTTTTGACGGCTTGTAGATTTTTGCAATAAGTATGTGAGTTCTTTATGACTGATGTTGAGTACATGGATTATACGCACTCTCACCCTTCCATAATTGCTAGCCTCTTCGGTACCGTGCATTGCCCTTTCTCACATTGAGAGTTGGTGCAAACTTCGCCGGTGCATCCAAACCCCGTGATATGATACGCTCTTTCACACATAAACCTCCTTATATATTCCTTAAAACAGCCACCATACCTACCTATTATGGCATTTCCATAGCCATTCCGAGATATATTGCCATGCAACTTTCCACCATTCCGTTTATCATGACACATCATTCATTGTCATATTGATAGCATGATCATGTAGTTAACATAGTATTTGTGGCAAAGCCACCATTCATAATTCTTTCATACATGTCACTATTGATTCATTGCATATCCCGGTACACCGCCGGAGGCATTTATATAGAATCATACTTTGTTCTAGTATCGAGTTGTCAATAAATAGAAGTGTGATGATCATCATTTAATAGAGCATTGTCCCAATAAAAAAAGGAAAAAAAGAGAAAGGCCAAAGGAAAAATGAAGGCCTAAAAAAATAATAATAAAAAGAAAATAAAAAGGGGCAACGCTACTATCCTTTTTTCCACACTTGTGCTTCAAAGTAGCACCATAATCTTCATGATAGAGAGTCTCTTGTTTTGTCACTTTCATATACTAGTGGGAATTTTTCATTATAGAACTATATTCCAACAATGGGTCTCCTCAAATGCCCTAGGTCTTCGTGAGCAAGCAAGTTGGATGCACACCCACTTAGTTTCTTTTGTTGAGCTTTCATACATTTATAGCTCTAGTGTATCCGTTGCATGACAATCCCTACTCCTTGCATTAACATCAGTTGATGGGCATCTCCATAGCTCATTGATTAGCCTTGTTGATGTGAGACTTTCTCCCTTTTTGTCTTCTCCACATAATCCCCATCATTATTCTATTCCACCCATAGTGCTATATCCATGGCTCACGCTCATGTATTGCGTGAAGGTTTATAAGTTTGAGATTACTAAAGTATGAAACAATTGCTTGGCTCGTCATCGGGGTTGTGCATGATGAGAGCATTCTTGTGTGATGAAAATGGAGCATGACTAAACTATATGATTTTGTAGGGATGAACTTTCTTTGGCCATGTTATTTTGAGAAGACATAATTGCTTAGTTAGTATGCTTGAAGTATTATTATTTTTATGTCAATATGAACTTTTGTCTTGAATCTTTTGGATCTGAATATTCATACCACAATTTTAAGAAGAATTACATTGAAATTATGCCAACTAGCATTCCACATCAAAAATTATCTTTTTTATCATTTACCTACTCGAGGACGAGCAGGAATTAAGATTGGGGATGCTTGATACGTCTCCAACGTATCTATAATTTTTGATTGCTCCATGCTATATTATCTACTGTTTTAGACAATATTGGGCTTCATTATCCACTTTTACATTATTTCTGGGACTAACCTATTAACCGGAGGCCCAGCCCAGAATTGCTGTTTTTTTGCCTATTTTAGTGTTTCGAAGAAAAGCAATATCAAACGGAGTCGAAACGGAACGAAATCAACTGGAGAAGTTATTTTTGGAAGGAAAGCTACCGAAAAAGCTTAGAGTGCACGTCAGGAAAGAAGGGAGGTGGCCACGAGGGGGGAGGGCGCCCCTCTAGGGCGCGCCCCTACCTCGTGGGCCCCCCGAAGCTCCACTGACGTACTCCTTTCACCCATATATGCCCACGTATCCTAAAACTTCCGAAGACGAGAATAGATCGGGAGTTCCGCCGCCGCAAGCCTCCGTAGCCACCAAAAGTCAATCGAGACCCTGTTCCGGCACCCTGCCGGAGGGGGGAACCCTCACTGGTGGCCATCTTCATCACCCCGGCGCTCTCCATGACGAGGAGGGAGTAGTTCACCCTCGGGGCTGAGGGTATGTACCAGTAGCTATGTGTTTGATCTCTCTCTCTCTCTCTCTGTCTCTCTGTCTCTCTCTCTCTCTCTCTCGTGTTCTTGATTTGGCACGATCTTGATGTATCGCGAGCTTTGCTATTATAGTTGGATCTTATCTTTCTTCTCCCCCTCTACTCTCTTGTAATGGATTGAGTTTTCCCTTTGAAGTAATTTTATCGGATTGAGTCTTTAATGACTTGAGAACACTTGATGTATGTCTTGCCGTGCGTATCTGTGGTGAAAATGTGATATCACGTGATTCACTTGATGTATGTTTTGGTGATCAACTTGCGGGTTTCGCCCATGAACCTATGCATAGGGGTTGGCACATGTTTTCGTCTTGATTCTCCAGTAGAAACTTTGGGGCATTCTTTCAGGTTCTATGTGTTGGTTGAATAGATGAATCTGAGATTGTGTGATGCATATCGTATAATCATACCCACAGATACTCGAGGTGAGATTGGAGTATCTAGGTGACATTAGGGTTTTGGTTGATTTGTGTCTTAAGGTGTTATTCTAGTACGAACTCTAGGGCTGTTTGTGAAACTTATAGGACTAGCCCAATGGATTGATTGGAAAGAATAACTTTGAGGTGGTTTCATACCCTACCATAATCTCTTCGTTTGTTCTCCGCTATTAGTGGCTTTGGAGTGACTCTTTGTTGCATGTTGAGGGATAGTTATATGATCCAATTATGTTATTATTGTTGAGAGAACTTGCACTAGTGAAAGTATGAACCCTAGGCCTTGTTTCCAAGTATTGCAATACCGTTTACGCTCACTTTTACCACTTGTTACCTTGCTGTTTTTATATTTTCAGTTTACAAAATCCTATATCTACCATCCATATTTCACTTGTATCACCATCTCTTCGCCGAACTAGTGCACCTATACAATTTACCATTGTATTGGGTGTGTTGGGGACACAAGAGACTCTTTGTTATTTGGTTGCAGGGTTGCTTGAGAGATACCATCTTCATCCTACGCCTCCCACGGACTGATAAACCTTAGGTCATCCACTTGAGGAAAATTTTCTACTGTCCTACAAACCTCTGCACTTGGAGGCCCAACAACGTCTGCAAGGAGAAGGTTACGTCATAGACATCAAATGCAAACGCCATGTAATTGCTTTACTTCATCACTATGTGTTAGCGATAGTTATAGAAGAAACAATTAGCGAGACGACCACGACGCTACGATGGAGATCAAGGTGTCAAGCCGGTGACAATGGAGATCATGACGGTGCTTTGGAGATGGAGATCAAAGGCACAAGATGATGGCGAGCATACCATGTCACATATTTTGATTGCATGTGATGTTTATATTTTATGCATCTTATTTTGATTAGTACGGCGGTAGCATTATAGGATGATCCCTTACTAAAATTTCAAGGTATAAGTGTTCTCCCTGAGTACGCACTGTTGCGACAGTTCGTCGTGCTGAGACACCACGTGATGATCGGGTGTGATAGGCTCTACGTTCACATACAATGGGTGCAAGACAGTTTTGCACATGCAGAATACTCGGGTTAAACTTGATGAGCCTAGCATGTACAGACATGGCCTCGGAACACTGGAGACCGAAAGGTCGAACGTGAATCATATAGTAGATATGATCAACATAGAGATGTTCACCATTGAAGACTACTCCATCGCACGTGGTGATCGGATATGGTTTAGTTGATTTGGATCATGTGATCATTTAGATGACTCGAGGGATGTCTATCTAAGTGGGAGTTCTTAAGTAATATGATTAATTGAACTTAATTTATAATGAACTTAGTCCTGATAGTATTTGCATATCTATGTTGTAGATCGATAGCTCGCGTATAGCTCCCCTGTTTTATTTTTGATATGTTCCTAGAGAAAACTAAGTTGAAAGATCATAGTAGCAATGATGCGGACTGGGTTAGTGATCTGAGGATTATCCTCATTGCTGCACAAGCTCGGTATGATGACTACTCGATAGTTTAGTGCACCATGCTTTACGGCTTAGAACTGGGACTTCAAAAAATGTTTTGAAAGCCATGGAGCATATGAGATGTTCCAAGAGCTGAAAATGATATTTCAGACTCATGCCCATGTTAAGAGGTATGATACCTGTGGCAAGTACTCTGCCTACAAGATGGAGGAGAATAGCTCAGCTAGTGAGCATGTGCTCAGAATGTTTGGATACTACAATCGCTTGAATCATGTGGGAGTTAATCTTCCAGATAAGATAGTGATTGACAAAATTCTATAGTCACTATCACCAAGTTACTAGAACTTCGTGACGAACTATAATATGCCGGGGATAAAGAAAACGATTCCCAAGCTCTTCGTGATTTTGAAATCGGCGAAGGTAGAAATCAAGAAATAGCATTGATGGTTGAACAAAAACACTAGTTTCAAGAAAAAGGGCAAGGGAAAGAAGGGGAACTTCAAGAAGAATGGCAAGAAAGTTGCCACTTCCGTGTAGAAGCCCAAAGCTGAACCTAAGCCTGAAACTGAGTGCTTCTACTGCAAAGGGAATGGTCACTGGAAGTGGAACTACCCCAAGTACTGGGCGGATAAGAAGAATGGGAAAGTCAAAAAAAGTATATTTGATATACTGTTATTGATGTGTACTTTACTAGTGTTCATAGTAACCCCAGGGTATTTGATACCGGTTTAGTTGCTAAGACTAGTAACTCAAAACAGGAGTTGCAAAATGAACAGAGACTAGTTAAGGGCGAGGTGACGATGTGTGTTGGAAGTGATTCCAAGATTGATATGATCACCATCGCACACTCTCTCTACCTTCGAGATTAGTGTTGAACCTAAAATAAATATTATTTGGTGTTTGCGTTAAGCATGAATATGATTAGATAATGTTTATTGCAATACGGTTACTCATTTAAGTCAGAGAATAATTGTTGTTCCGTTTACATGAATAAAACCTTCTGTGGTCATACACCCAAGGTGAATGGTTTATTGAATCTCGATCGTAGTAATACACATATTTCATAATATTGATTCCAAAAGACGCAAAGTTGATAATGATAGTGCAACATACTTGTGGCACTGCCGCTTAGGTCATATTGGTGTAAAGCGCATGAAGAAACTCCATGCGTATGGACTTTTGGAATCACTTGATTATGAATCATTTGATGCTTTCTAACCATGCCTCATGGGCAAGATGACTGAAACTCCGTTCTCCGGAACAATGGAGCGAGTCATTGACTTACTGGAAATAATGCATACCGATGTATGAGGTCCGATGAGTGTTGAGGCACCCGGAGGGTATCATTATTTGCTGACCTTCACAGATGATTTGAGTAGGTATGGGTATATCTACTTAATGAAACATAAGTCTGAAACATTTGAAAAGTTCAAGGAATTTCAGAGTGAAGTAGAGAATCATCATAACGCGAAAATAAAGTTTCTACAATCTGATCGCGGAGGCGAATATTTGAGTTATGAGTTTGGCCTTCATTTAAAAGAATGTGGAATAGTTTCACAACTCACGCCACCTGGAACACCACTGCGTAATGGTGTATCCGAACGTCGTAACTATACTTTATTAGATATGGTGCGATCTATGATGTCTCTTACCGATTTACCACTATCATTTTGGGGTTATGCATTAGAGACAACTGCATTCACGTTAAATAGGGCACCGTCTAAATCCGTTGAGATGACACCGTATGAACTGTGGTTTGGCAAGAAACCTAAGCTGTCATTTCTTAAAGTTTGGGGATGCGATGCTTATGTGAAAAAGCTTCACCCTGATAAGCTCGAACCCAAATCGGAGAAGTGCGTCTTCATAGGATACCCAAAATAAACTATTGGGTACACCTTCTATCACAGATCCGAAGGCAAGATCTTTGTTGCTGAGAATGGATCCTTCCTAGAGAGGGAGTTTCTCTCAAAAGAAGTGAGTGGGATGAAAGTAGAACTTGATGAGGTAATTGTACCTTCTCTCGAATTGGAAAGTAGGTCATAAGAGAAATCCGTTCCCGTGATGCCTACACCAACTAGAGAGGAAGTTGATGATAATGATCATGAAACTTCAGATCAAGTTACTACCAAACCTCGTATGTCAACCAGAGCACGTTCTGCACCAGAGTGGTATGGTAATCCAGTCCTGGAAGTCATGTTACTAGACCATGAAGAACCTACAAACTATGAAGAAGCTATGATGAGACCAGATTCCGACAGTGGCTTGAGGCCATGAAATTTGAGATAGGATCCATATATAAGAACGAAGTGTGGAATTTGGTGGACTTGCCCGATGATCGGCAAGCCATTGAGAATAAATGGATCTTCAAGAGGAAGACGGACATTGATAGTAGTGTTATTATCTACAAACCTCGAATTGTCGCAAAAGGTTTTTGACAAGTTGAAGGTGTTGAGTAAGATGAGATTTTCTCACTCGTATCGATGCTTAAGTCTGTCCGAATCATATTAGCAATTGCCGCATTTTATCAAATCTGGCAAATGGATGTCAAAACTGCATTCCTTAATGGATTTATTAAAGAAGAGTTGTATATGATGCAACCAGAAGGTTTTCTCGATCATAAAGGTGCTAACAAAGTGTGCAGGCTCCAGTGATCCATCTATGGACTGGTGCAAGCATCCCAGAGTTGGAATATACGCTTTAATGAGTTGATCAAAGCATATAGTTTTATATAGATTTTTGGAGAAGCTTGTATTTACAATAAAGTGAGTGGGAGATCTGTAGCATTTCTAATATTATATGTGGATGACATATTGTTGATTGGAAATGATAGAGAATCTCTGGATAGCATAAAAGGATACTTGAATAAGAGTTTTTCAATGAAAGACCTCGTTGAAGCTGCTCACATATTGGGCATCAAGATCTATAGAGATAGACCAAGACGCTTGATAAGATTTTTCAATGAGTATATACCTTGACAAGATTTTGAATTAGTTCAAAATGGAACAATCAAAGAAGGAGTTCTTGCCTGTGTTGCAAGGTGCGAAGTTGAGTAAGACTCAAAACCCGACCACGGCAGAAAATAGAAAGAGAATGAAAGTCATTCCCTATGCCTCAGTCATAGGTTCTATAAAGTATGCTATGTTGTGTATCAGACCTATTGTGTACCTTGACATAAGTTTGGCAAGGGGGTACGATAGTGATCCAAGAGTGGATCACTGGACAACGGTCAAACTTATCCTTAGTTACCTAAGAGGACTAAGGAAATATTTCTCGGTTATGGAGGTGATAAAGAGTTCGTCTTATAGAGTGACGTCGAAGCAAGCTTTTACACCAATCCGGACGACTCTGAGTCTCAATCTGGATACATATTGAAAGTGGGAGCAATTAGCTAGAGTAGCTCCATGCAGAGCATTGTAGACATAAATTTTTGCAAAATACACATGGATCTGAATGTGGTAGACCCGTTGACTAAACCTCTCTCACAAGCAAAACATGATCACACCTTTGTACTCTTTGGGTGTTAATCACATAGCGATGTGAACTAGATTATTGACTCCGGTAAAGCCTTTGGGTGTTGGTCACATGGCGATGTGAACTATGGGTGTTAATCACATGACGATGTGAACTGTTGGTGTTAAATCACATGGCGATGTGAACTAGATTATTGACTCTAGTGCAACTGGGAGACTGAAGGAAATATGCCCTAGAGGCAATAATAAAGTTGCTATTTTATATTTTCTTATATCATGATAAATGTTTATTATTTATGCTAGAATTGTATTAACCGGAAACTTGATACATGTGTGGATACATAGACAAAACACCGTGTCCCCAGTAAGCCTCTACTAGACTAGCTCGTTTATCAAAGATGGTTAAGTTTCCCAACCGTAGACATGTGTTGTCATTTGATGAACGAGATCACATCATTAGGAGAATGATGTGATGGACAAGACCCATCCATTAGCTTAGCACATTGATCGTTCAGTTTTATTGCTATTGCTTTCTTCTTGACAAATACATATTCCTTCGACTATGAGATTATGCAACTCCCGGATATCGGAGGAATACCTTGTGTGCTATCAAACGTCACAATGTAACTGGGTGATTATAAAGATGCTCTAAAAGTATCTCCGAAGGTGTTTGTTGGGTTCGCATAGATCGAGTTTAGGATGTGTCACTCCGAGTATTGGAGAGGTATCTGTGGGCCCTCTCGGTAATGCACATCATAATAAGCCTTGCAAGCAATGTGACTAATGAGTTTGTTGTGGGATGATGCATTACAGAACGAGTAAAGAGACTTGACGGTAACGAGATTGAACTAGGTATGAAGATAGCAACGGTCAAATCACGGGCAAGTAACATACCGATGACAAGGGGAATTACGTATGTTGTCATTATGATATGACCGATAAAGATCTTCATAGAATATGTAGGAACCAATATGAGAATCCAGGTTCCGCTATTGGTTATTAATCGGAGAGCTGTCTCGGTCATGTCTACATAGTTCTCGAACCAGTAGGGTCCGCACTCTCAACGTTTGATGACGATTTTGTATTATATGAGTTATGTGATTTGGTGACCGAATTTGTTCGAAGTCCCGGATGAGATGACGGACATGACGAGGAGTCTCGAAATGGTTGATAGGTAAAGATTCATTTATAGGACGATGATATTCGGACACGGGAAGTGTTTTGGGGGTACCGCGTACATATTGGGTCACCGAAAGGGGTTTCGGGCATCCCCCCCGGCAACTACATGGGCCTAATGGGCCAAGAAGGGGACATACCATCCCCTAGGGGTCTGGTGCGCCCCATGTAGGCCAAAATAAGGGGAAGGAAAGAGGGGAAGAGAGAAAGCAAGGGGAGGGATTCGGCCTCCCCCTTCCTTCTCTCCTCCCTCATTTCTTCCCCCTCCAGATGAATATGGAAGGGGGGAGGCCGAATTCAGGCGCGCCCAAGTAGGATTCCTCCTACTTGGGGCGCCCCGTTGGCTTCCTCTCCTCCCCTCCAACCTATATATATGAGAGGGGCACTGCTAGAACACACAATATTGCATTCCTAGCCGTGTGCGGCGCCCCCCTCCACAGTTTACGCCTCCGGTCATATTCACGTAGTGCTTAGGCGAAGCCCTGCGCGGATCACTTCACCATCACCGTCACCAGGCCATCGTGCTGACGGAACTCTCCGTCGACACTTTACTAGATCAAGAGTTCGAGGGATGTCATCAAGCTGAACGTGTGCAGAACTCGGAGGTGTCGTACGTTCGGTGCTTGATCGATCGGAACGAGAAGAAGTTCGACTACATCAACCGCGTTGTCAAATACTTCCGCTTTCGGTCTACGAGGGTATGTAGACATACTCCCCCCTCTCGTTTCTATGCATCTCCTAGATAGATCTTCCGTGAGCGTAGGAATTTTTTTGAAATTGCATGCTTCGTTTCCCAACACTGTCGTGTTGCGGAGGTCGAGGCCCTCGACTGGCGCGGGGGTGGCCTGAGGTGGTCGGGGACGCGGCTTCAACGGTCGGGAGCACGGTAGCGTGCTTCAGAGCACGTCTTTGGCCAACACGGGCATGAATTTTGCGGAGTGGGCATGGCCACTTGCGTCTAGGAGCTTTAGGAGGGACTAAATAATATGAAAGTGGCCTCGGATGCCCTGGAAAGCTTCTTGGGCAAGGGAGGGGTTGAGAAACAGGGGGAATGTTGGTGTCTAGAGAGGGAAAAGGGGTTTTCACACCCAATCCTTGACTCGAGACTTTGCAACTAGCACTAGAGGTAGAGGGTGACCAGGAAATAATGTGGTAAAAGTTGGAGCTCAAGGAGAATCCATTTGGTGCCCCAATTACTGATCACAAAATTGTGGCGAAAGGTGTTTGATGTTGGTTTGGACTAGTTTCACTTATCCTCTGCTTGGGCCACCTGACAGGGGTGATGACCATGATCATGTGACACCGTGGTCAAAGTTTCAGCTTTTTCGAGGAAACTTACTGATGTAAGAATTTCAAACCCTAGAAATGGGCAGAAACTGTTTTTCCCACATTTGATCAAGTCAACTTGTTCTTCTTGATGTACCACTTGACCTAGATGGAAGATTAGACCATTTAAGCTGGTGTACCAAGTTTGAGAAAAATTGAAAATGTTTGGTAGTGTAAAGTTGTCCCAACTTGGAAATGGACAAAAAGGGGTTTGAGAGGGTTTGATGGGGCTATCCTATTCTCCAAGACACGAGACTTGACAATATCATCAATTAGAGCATTTGTGATAAGTTAAATTTTTCCTGGATTTAATGGAGAATATTTCCTTTCTAAATATTTTGGAAGCTTGAAATATCCAGAAAGGGCTTTTGAGGTATTTCACCAATATTTTGAACATCACCATGTGATGAAACACTTATATATGGGCAATATATGTCCACTAAGTCTCCCTAAACTTTGTCAAATATTTATGAAATATTAAAATAGTTTTAACCTATTAAAGACCATTTATGGCCTTAAGAAAACACTTTTAAATAAAATACAAAAATAAATTTTAAAATAATATTTTTGTGGTTTGAGGGTGTCCTACAGCTAACAGGAGTCAAACATAATTTTTCAAAGTTTTCTCACACCCTAAATTATGCACTTGTAGTTCAAGTCTCAATTCAGTGGTTTTTTGGAAAACCTAGTTTAGAAAATACTTTTTGGCCAAATTTTTTTTGGAAGAAAATACTTTTTTATCTTATACAAATGGCATGATCATTGGGTAAAGTTTTAGGTCAAGGAGAGGAAGTACAAAAGTTGGAGGACTTATTTGATTTTTGAGCACTTACAAACATCAAACAAAAATCCAAATCAAAGCAGCAACCAAATCAACACAAAAGTTTTTGTTGGATCAAATTTTTATGCCAAAATAATTTTAAATGTTGTGGCATGAAAATCAAGGTGTGGCAGACCTACCCCCCTTACAAGAATCTCCTCCCCGAGATTCCTAAACTAGGTTTTAAATAGATACGGGAATTCGGATCTGAGGTGTCTTCGCGTTCCCATGTTTCTTCTGCCTCAACAACATTCACTTATTGATAATTCTTCAAGTTGATTTTTCTTCTAACTGAATGTGATCGGAGCCGTTCCCCCTTTATGCTAAACTCAACCCAGTCTATTCAAAAATTCTTCATGTGCGTTCTATTTGAATCCCGTTCAAAATCTTCACTGTGTCCTTGTCAGCTGAAGAATTTGTGAACAAAACGTTAAAATTTTCATATCTAAATTTTTGGCTTTTGCCGCTCAAACCATTCCACATCCCACGATAAGATTAAACTACTCACCCATGATCTACCACGTTCTCCACCTCTCAGTACATGGGTGACACATGTCACCAGGATGGCAAGGGTCAGGGGCACATTCGTCCAATTTCTTCGGACGGGTAGTTTTTGACCGTGGCTATAAATACCCTCCCGTCCTCAGACCTCATTTACTCTGCTCCACCTCTCCTCGCTCGAGCTCTCAGACCTAGTGCCGCCGCTACGCTCCATCGTCGCCGGTGAGGAAGAGCTTCACTGCCTCGACCTCATCGTCGTCGTACTCGTGTCGGCAGCGAAAATCTTCACTCCGCCGCCGCCGTAGCTGTCTCTCACCGCCAAGTTAGGGTGTGGGAGATCTGAACGGACAAACTTCTCCGCTTCTACTCCCAGTTCTTCGTGTTCTTCGTCCAAGGTAATTAAAATCTGATTTTACTGCCCTACTTTGATTCTCATGATTTCAGCAAAATCTTCAAAAGGTGTTTATTCACTACAAAAAAAAGACACATCCGTGACATTTTGGGCCAAATGAAATTTTTTCCTGTCATGCTTATGACACTTCCATGAGGATAATTGTGAAAAAAACGGGTATCATCATAGATGTGGTGGGATCCTACTTCTATGACAAAAAATCATGACAGAAAATGGGCTTTTCGTCTTGGGCGGGCTGGAGACGCATCTGCATGACATTCTTTGGGCCATCCATGACGGAAAAAACCATGGTAGAAGCGAGGGCGAGGAATATATCGGGGAGTTCCCGGTTATGGTGGGTGGTCGGGGCCTAGCGATGCACGGAGGGATTGCGCGTTTCTCTCGTACACGTACACGCATGGGTGCGAAGCGTTGGGCTCTAACCGAACCCGAGCCATTGGACTGCAGGCTACCCGTTACTGAACCCGAGCGATCGATCGATCCCTAGCTGTTAACTGAACCCGATCGAGCGATTCCTTCGCTACTACTGCTAACTTAATCCGATCGAACCTGCTGCCTCTTGATGAACAGTGAGCATTGTTGGGGGTTGGATGAATAGAACACTGTGGTAGTAGCTAGAGGCCGTTGCCGCTGGATGAACATGACCCCGATCGAGCCAGTTGGGGGTGGATGAACAGGACCCCGTGGGGGGCTGGATGAGCAGCAGCCGGTGGAGGGTTGGTTGAACAGTAGCAGGTGGAGGGTTGGATGAACAGTAGCCCTTGGAGGGGTGGTTGAAAAGGACCCCGTGGAGAGGGCTGGTTGAACAGTAGCCGATGGTGGAGCGGTGGAGGATGGATTAATAGGAGCCCGTGGATGAAAAGTAGCTGGTGGAGGCAGGAGGGACACGCCGTGGATGAAAAGTTGCAAGTGGAGGCTGGAGGAGGTCGACAGTGGATGGACAGTTTCCCATGGAGGCTGGAGAGAGGCAGTAGACGGTGGATGAACGGTAGCCCATGCAGTCCCGTTTTACGGTACGCCACACCCCTGCCGATGAACAGGACCTCCGTTTCGAACGTAGGAGGTCGAAGATAAGTCCGTTTCCTCCGTTTCTTGGTACGCCACACCCCTCCCGATCAACAAGACCCCGTTTCGATCGTAGGAGGTTGAAGAGAAGTCTGTTTCCTCCATTTTGCGGTACACCAGACCCCTCCAATAGGATCCCATTTCGACCGTAGGAGGTTGAACACAAGGCCGTTTCCTCCGTTCTGCGGTACACCAGGCCTTGTTTCGGCTGTTCCGTCCAAGCCGGTTGGCTCCTGATGAACACGATGCATTCCGCTGCCTCCCGATGAACATGACGACGCAGTTTCTCCGTTTCGACCGAGCCGGTTAGCTGCCGATGAACAGGACGCTGTTGCTACTCTCCACTACCCTCTCCAAGTACAAGAGCCCTGGCCGTACATATGGGCGATTAGGCGTTCGAGACCCCGCCCGTATGTACGTACGTGGCCGTATTGACTTTCTTGCACCCTGGCTATATGTACACGTACACGATATTGATGGGACTGCGTGACATGCTATGTCCGCGCCTCCACTACGGCACGTGCCCTTCCTTACTCGGCCACGGTTCATCACTGCAGCCCGCAAACAGACCGATCGACCAGTATGTACGTACACGTTCGCGACCACACAGACAACCCTATGTACGATTCGACCGGGTGGGTCCCAGCTGTCAGGGAGGTAAGGAGGAACTTCCTTGCATGCGAAGATATAGCTGGTGGGTCCCAGCTGTCAAAGGGGAATCATATTTTTTGCCCGTAATATGGACGCACTTCCTTGCGTGCGAAGATGTAGTTGGTGGGTCCCAGAAGTCAGAGGCGAATGTTTTTTTTTTCGCGAAATACGGTGGCCCATCCGGTGGGTCTGTGCTGTCAGGTGGAGGAATCATTATTTTACACGTAATAAGGTTGCACTTCCTTGCTACGGCCATGGACCCAGCTGTCTGCCTCTCCACGTGCAGTACTCTTTCGATGGAAGTCGTTCCTTGACCACATTGACCAAGCCGCGCCGAGAGCACCAAGGCGGTGGACGACAGCAAGGCCTAGGAAGGGGATGGCATGGAGCCGGGGAAGACGCGGTAGTGGATGCCCATGCGGAGAGGAGTACGAGGGTTGACTGGTTTGACTGCGGTGTGAGGCTGTCGTCGCCGCAGAATAACAGGGGGTGTGGGCGAGTAGAGGGATGGCCTGGCCAGCGGTGGGAGTGGTAGGTGCGGTGAGGACTCCGCGATAGCACAACCGGCCACGGGAGGCAGGAGCACGCGGTGGTTTGTACAGCTCGAGCTAGAAAATCAGAGGTTGAAGAAGCAGGATGACTGTTGGATGTTAACAATCCAACGGTCACTGGTGATAGAATCGTTTGTTGACTAAGTTGACAACGCCCTCCGTACACGTCAACTTAGTAGGGCCACAAGTCAGCCTCCAAATCTGGTGGGCCCCAGATGTCATGGGGAGCACTCGTTATTTTTCTCTTAATAAGGAGGCACTTCCTTCCGTGCCGAGATATAGCTGGTGGGTCCCAACCATCATTGGGAGGATTCATTATTTTTGGCTTAATAAGGTGGTACTTGCTTGCGTGCGGCCTGGACCATGTGGGTGCCAACTTTCAGCCTCTCCATGTACATCCCTCTTCTGATGTTATCGTTTGTTGACAACGTTGACCATGCCGTGCCGAGAACACCAGTGTGATGGACGAGGACAAGACCCAGGAAGGGATTGACCCGGAGGCGGCAAAGTCACAATAGTAGAGGGATGTGGGTGAGTAGAGGGATGGCCTGGCCAATGGTGGGAGTAGTAGGGGGCGATGAGGCCTGTGTGGCTGCACAGCCGACCACGGGAGGTGGGAGCAGGCGTTCCCGCCGGCGCTGGATTTGGCGGCTAGAGCAAGAAGATCAGAGATTGAAGAAGCATGATGGCCGTTGGATGCTATAACCGTTTGTTGATGTATATAATAAGTAAAAAAATCTTGCATACGCGTCAACTTAATAGGCCCATAAGTCAGACCATTACCTATTTTTTTAATAATTTACAACCCATTGCAACTTCTTATGTAATTTATTGCAGTCCGTTTTTTGTTGGCCAGGGCCAGGGTTAAACATTTAAATGAAATTTTGCATATTTCTGTGGGGTCCAAACTATTTTTAATACCGAAATGTCGAGCCATATTTAAAGTACTTCGAATATATATTTAAAATAGGTTAAAGCCTAGTGAAATTGGAATCTGAAAATGTGAAAAATTCAGAAATTACAAAGTAATTGCCAATATGTCGTCTGTTTTTTATATTTACAGCCCATTTGACACTACTTTCAAGATTTGTAGCCGTCTTGAAAGAGTTGCAGCCCATCAGGGTGTAGAAAAATACGTAGGCCTAGATTGGGTACTCTTCAGAAAGAATGAATTGGGCTCATTTTCACAAAGAAAAATAGCTGGGCTGGTCATGTGGTGAACGTAAAATATAAGCCTGGGCTAGACGGGCCACAACCCAGTTGAAACCCTGCTCCGTCTCAACAATAAAAAAATATACTACTCGAGCAGCTACGTCCCAGTGTTAGCCGATCTTGTGTTGTTCTCTTGTCTAATGACTATATACGCTGACAATGTCGTGGGTCCCAAATATCAAGAAACCACTAGGATGAAGCATTTTCTTTTTCTATACGCTGACAATGGAGTATATATAACAAAAAAATGAGGAACTTCCTTGCATACGACCATGGACATTGTGGGCCCCAACTGTCATCCTCTCCACGTATAGTCCCCTCCTGATTCCTCTTGTTTGTTGACCTTGTTGACAACGCGAGAGGGCGGCGCCGCGACGAGTGCACCAAAGAACATGGAGGACGTCGGCGAGGCATCGGACATCGGTGCTAACGATTTAGGAGACAGTGGGGCGGCGATGCGTGCGCTGAGGCACAACCAGCCGTGGGAGGCAGAAGCAGGCAGCCCCGCCAGCGCTGGTTTGGTTTTGGCGTCTGGAGGAAGACAGGACTGAAGAAACACGACAGACTGTAAAAGTAGCAGGAGTACTTAATAACCTTAACTGAAACCAGCAGGGGCACTTAACAACCACAGCTGAAAGCAGTATGAGTACTTATACAGGTTCAACCATACAAAGCACGTCTCGAACAGTGCTACTTTGCCTACAGTTAATGAAGGGTGAGGGCACCAAGCCCCAGGACAAGGCCCAGGTGCCACCCCGCGCATCCACAACCTTCTGAAAGCGACTTCATCTCACAATGTGGTCAATAAATAGGATATTCGCTTTAGAGCCATGGAAAAGCATGAGCATAACCTTCTGTCCTATTCTCCAAGATGGACGGGCCTTCATTATTTGAGACCACCCATGAATAAGTATCTTTTCACCTCCAAGGGGAATGGAGTAGGTCGACATAAACATCATGTTGTGACCAAGTGCAAGTCTGACCCGACCATGGTCAGGCATCTGTATAGGAACAATAGAACTGGGCAGTTTTTGTTTCAAGAAGATCACAGTTGTAAAACTGGGTATAAGCAAGAGTTTATGAACAACCTATATAACAGAAAACAGCTCGTACCATAAGTTTTCTCGACACAGTTGGACCTGTTCATTGTGTGCAGCAGTGGCACACATATCCGACGTGGCCTTCCACCATTGAAACGCCCCACAAGGACTTTAGGACGATCAATAAAGTGTAGGAACTTGTGGATGTTGTTCCAGTCAACTTCAGTGCCATTAGTAACAGTTGAGTTCTTATAAAATAACAAACGAGTAGCCTACTTAACTTTGAAATAACCTACAGGTGCCACAAATTATAAGAAATATTAGTTAGAAGTAGCATCTTCGTGAGAGAAGGGAATCACAAATCGTTGCTAATTCTAAAGTTAAATTGTGATTAGTTTGACAGAATAGGTGGATTAAGAAGTAATTGAGGCAACAAGCAAGAACCAGATACAAAACTAACATGGATGAACTACTAGAATGACGTCGGGGTGGGAAGATCACAGTGGAGATGAGACCAGGTTCTGCTATTTCCATCAACATTCGTGCGCCGACTTTCAGTCCGTAGCACTTGAGAAAGTTTATCCAAGTTCGGCCATAAAAAAGCAGCGATCTTCTTGGTTCATTAACCCAACTCCGAACTTATATCCATGGTCCGTCTTCAACGTGACCATTAAACTAGTGTATTCAGTTATGGCAAGGCCAGCCATCTTGAGTACATGTGTTCTCGGAGAGCAAGGAATGGGCTGCAGGAAAAATAATATGAGAACACAATGTATTCGCTATCCAAATCTAGAAATAATTTCCTCCTTCACGTCAGTGTTGACCATGTCACTAGTACCTTTTATCCAAATATAGCAATCCAAATTTCCAAATTATTCGACAACATGTTCAAAAACCCCCACCCCCCGGATAGAAAAGAGGATTCTAGGAACATACTATGCGTGTTTTAAAACCCTGTTTTAGGTTGAGAAGGAACAAGTGTGGTGTCTCGCTGAGGACGCAGAAACCTATAGGGTCCTCGCACTTTGGGCACTGCAAATGAAACACACTAGATTTAGTAGGAAGAAAAATGCATCAATGGCGGTGGCTGCATCCTAGGATTACCCGCGACCAAGGGACTTGGATTTATCGGGGATGGATGAAGAATGCGTACCTGGTTCTCCATGAGAAAACCCTATGCAATCGCCGAGAGGAGGTTTTCTCTGAACAAGTGGACGAGGGAGAAGGGGATTCAGGCCAAGTGACATATTGTTGCTTTGTCCGTCCAGCTTACTGCTAAAGCTGGAAAGGTGGGGTTTTTTGTGATTTGACGGCTCATTGGGCATTACTGCAGCGCTATGACTGGGGTAAGTCTACCATGCAGTTGTGCACTCTAATTTGGTGCATGGCACATGGACACCGTTGCCAGATGCCCCACATATCAGCGAAATGAAGTAGAAAGGCGGGAGTAACTAGTTACACATAAATATATTTTTGATAGAGAGATACTCCCTCCATAAAGAAATATAAAAATCTTTTATATCACAACTTTATACATAAGAACAATCAAGGGGAATATATATAACATAATATGGGGGTTCAGCTGAGAATATACTACTCAGACATGCTCACGGTTCTGGACACTGGGCCACATGCCGGTGTGCCTACATGTTTGGGGGCCCTTGTGTTCTTACTCAGTGCATTTCATATTGCAAGCGATCGCTACGACGCTGGTTTTAGATGCCGTCCCAAGGCGAATACAGAAAATTGAATAAAGAACGGCATCTTTTAGAATGAAATGGAACAACAGTTCCAAACCAACAATCAAAGTTGCAATTCTTTCACGATATCCTACATGATAAATAATACTGTCGTACTACTTATACACACATCACACTTGTTTCACCATGCCATATTATTACATCAAAATCTCTCGGAGGATAGATCAGTTCGGCAGTTGCGTGCTGCTACTGAAGAATTTCAAAGTTGATTTGGACCAGCTCTCCTTGCCGAGAAAGTTCGATTTTGACATCATCCCCTACCGCAAGATTTGATTTAGATTTGAACCTTGACCATCCTTTAGCATCAATCATCATGTGACCATCCTTTGTACTTACGGAGCAGGTTCATTCACTCCAAGGTTGCGCATGGTAAGATAAACTTGGCCACGGTCGCCCTGATTGTTGAATGACTCCCTCGTTGCTCTAGGAATTCTCTGTTTGCAAACAAGAAGACATACACAAACAGTTAGATCAACACAGTGAATCATGTGAAACAACATGGAAAGAAAAAAGAACAAAGCACTTGGGCGGCCAATGCTTACCAAGAAGGCGGAGATGTCGGTTTTTGTAAGGATTTGGTATATGCAGTGCGAACTGCAGCCCAGTCTGTTGCTGGCGCAACTGCTGGTTCTGTTGCCGTTGCACGGGCCGGAGCAGATGCAAGTGCAATTTCAAGTGTTACTGGTGCCCATGCCGGTGTGACTGGTAGTGCCGCTGCTGCTGCCGGAGATGGTGCTCCTTGTGGAGTTGGTGCCGGTGTCGGAGCATGTGCCAGTGTCGATGCCGGATCCTCCGGTAGATCAGCCTTATCCGTTGACGTGGTCGGTGCCCATCTCTTAGGTGGATCATGCTGAGCTGCTTCGTCTGTCAGTGCTAGAGCAAGTGCCGTCGGAGAAGGTGCTGGTGCTTGATCCAATGCTGAAGGTGGTACCGATGTGCGAGACAACAACGATTGTCTCTGGTCTTCTATGATCAGCTTTCTAACTTGACTAGGCTCATTGACCGTGATCCAGTCTTTTTCTTCATTTATTTTAAACACGAGAAGGACTAATTGCGGCGTGTTTGTTAAACCATACTGCAGTTCATAATATGGCTTTAGATTGTACTCAGACAACAGACTGATCCAATTGTGTCCAGTAATATAAGTGATGGACAGTGCCTTTGTTACTGACACGACATAAGAAGTGAAACCTACAAAAATAACCATCATAGAGCAAACCAAACGGTTTATTCTATGACGAATGTCCCATGGTAAAACCTGCATCATAAAATTGCAGCAAAAGTAAGAAAACATGACATTAAATCAATAAGATTTAGACAGTAAATCAATAAGATTTACTTGATGTGACACGAGTGAATCCTTACCAGGAAATTACTATGTTCAAGTTCTAGACAGAAGATTGATCGTCAAATTATGCGTGGCATGCAGGGCCCCTGCTTACTCCCACGAGCAGGACAATCCAAATGTCGTGATAAATCATATGGACTGAACATCCATGGGATTGGAAATCCTGGTGGGTGCGATAAACCCTACAATACATACAGATATTGGAGTGTACCCATAACTGATAAGCCGTCCTCACAAAAAAGATGATCTGGATACTTCAAAATATACAGACTGAATTGAGTGGGCAGACATTAACATAGACTGTTCTCAGGACTCACCACACAACAAAAGCGGTTGTACTAAACAATACATGGTTCACACACACAAATCAAGTACTGAACAATAGTACTTACTACAGACAAGCAAAGTTGCACTAATAAAACTCTGCGGACTATTTCTTGCCACCGACCTACGGGATGAACCCCGCATAACTGACTAGGCCATGGACTTCATGAGATACGTCTACCAGCACCATCACCATCTCGTCAACCTTGGAGAACCTAACAGAGTGGTCTTTCCACTCATAAACAGGATAATGAAGAAAGTCCACATCCGATTTTTCGGGAAGCTTTACAAGAACCACACCCTTTGAAATCGAAGGCACAACCAAGAAATTGTGGCGGTGAAGTACACCCTCGAGAACACACCTGACAACAATGCTACAAGAAAACACTAGTTCAGGACACGTGGCGACATGGACACATCAGCTGGATAGTTTAGCAGTAGAACTGATCCTCAGGTCTTCCAGTTCACAAGGCATAACTTTGAGAACTTCATCTCCACCGCGGACCTGGATCTAATCCAAACAAAAACCAAATATTTTATTACTACCTCTGTTCGGAAATATAAGATGACTTTCAATATTTTACTCCATATACGACTACATATACGCACGAAATTGAGTGAACAAAGACACTAGAACATGTCTTCAAAGGCATGAGAGCAGAGGGATTACTTGAAATATCCATAACACAAGTTACTGAGGCTAATATACTATCTTTAAAGGTAGCATTGATGTTCATAAAGTAGCTGAAAGTAATCTATAAGAAATCAGTGTCAACCTCTCACATGTTTTGGTCAAAGAGGAATTCAGAACCGTCATTTGGCACACAAAAATCACATGCAAGATCACCCAGAAAGTTGTACTACTAGTACTAGTACTGTGTGTTAGATGAAAAAACATAATCAAGATCGAGGAAAAGATCGTCAAGAAGAGATATTACTGGGACTTGCTTAATGAGGGATCCCGGAGAGGGGGCCTTGGATAGGGCGATGGCCTTGAGCTTGTCTACGGTAGTCCCGATGGGGTGACTGTGCTTCTTCGCACCCTAAGCCTGATGGTTTTGGCCAGAGCCATAAAAATCACTTAGTTCGATGCTCCAGGATCCATCAAGAAACTATCCAATAGAAATAAAAGGAAAGAAACCATAACCACAAACCCAAAAGAAGAACAGAGAGGGACTTATAGGATCAGTCTCGGGGTTGCAAGACCGGGCCTTGGCCAGAATCAACACCATTGATGCGCTCACCTTTCCTTCTTTGGGAGAAAAGAACAATGGCAGAAGCAGGTTGGGGTTTTCTTGAAGAAATGAGGAACAAGATGAGGGAGAAGCGAGTTGGGGTTTCCTTCAAGAGAGGAAGCTGAGGGAGAAGAGTGAAATGATGGCTGCTTCGTCCGTCCAACTTACCGCTGGAAAGGTGGGGTTTTTGTGATTTGATGGCTCATTGGGCATTACTACGGCGCTTCGATCGGGGTAGTCTACCGTGCAGTTGGGCACTATAGTACGGAGTAATTTAGTGCATGGCTAGTGGACCCCGATGCTGGCTGTCCCACACGTCGGTGGAAGTGAGTAGCAAGGTTCCCGACGACCGTCGAGGAGGATCCGCACGGTATAGCATGTCCACTGTTTCTGAAGAAAAAATGATTACAACAAGCGTTTCCACTCTTACGACGGAGGAGTGCGAAACACGACAGCCACTTGAACTTACACAGTGCTCCTACTACTAGGCATGTGCAGTGGTTCATACGTCAGTACTACATAATCTTGTTGATAGTGTAGTAAGATATGACGATAACAAATGATGTTGTGTGCATGTCAACTATGTTAACAGTAATGTTACATAGTACCCCTTTTTGACTGTCCGATCGAGAATGAACGGTGAGATCAATGTTAACATAACTAGGTCTATAGCGCATGAAGAGTACGGTGCTACAGTACTCTACAGAACATGAACCATATGAAGCACGCATCAGTGTTAGGCAGGGTGTATGAAAGGTGCATGGGATGGGAGTAAAAGTTCCCTTCTCAACCCACTTTTGGGTGTTTGGCGGAGTGCATGAAGGGTGCATGAGTCCACACTAGTAGGTTAACACAAATACACTAGGTGCATGCATGAAGAGGGGTGCTGACATGAGCATGCACGAAGAGGGAACTACTATATTGAGATGAGAATGCAACCAAACACACCCACACACTTTGTGCTAGAGTGGCTGATCTGCACAGTCTGAGTTTGATCCAACGGTCATGTTGCACCGAGACATGGACATGCCCATACAGAGGACGCCTAAACACCACCGAAGTCCCTCTGCTTCTCGAGGCGCATGACGTTGGTGATGCAGGGTGCCACCGCATGCAGAGCCCGCTCCCGGTCGATGGGTGACAGCTCGTCACAGATGGCGTCCAATGGCGCAAATGGATTCCGGTGACGGAGCCCTGAGAGGATTCGCCCAGTAATGGCGACGCTAGCTGCAACCCCTCCTTGTCCAGCTCCGCCCCCACCATCGCGCTGAGACGGCTCAGCTCCTCGGAGATATAGGTGAAGAAGGAGACCAGGTCAGGAAGCCGCAACTCGTTGAAGTCGACGGGGTGATCGTACGGGTTTAGCTTGACACCCGACATGGTCGCGCTGGCACGATGGTAGACATCGCACAGCCGAAACACGTGCATGGCAACATGGTCCACCAAGTGGATGAGGCGATCCTCGACCTCGTCACGACCGGCCCGCTCGCGCTCCAGCCGGCTCGCCAATCATATCTATCGCTTTCTGCAGCAACGCCGCCGACGCCTCGAGCATCTTTGTGGTCGACGCTGTCGGATTCAGGGTTCCGGCAGACCCTTAAGGTTCGAACTCTGGGGTGCGCCCGGAGATCGTGCCCTCTACCTCTCCGTCTCGTCAGGATCTAGCTACTGCAAGAACAACACAACAGGCGCAAGAGTTATACTAGTTCGGGCCACCGTTGTGGTGTAATACCCTACTCTAGTTTGTGGCAGGTGGATTGCCTCTTGGGTTGATGAGGAAGAACAGTACAAGGAAGAATGACCTCGCGAGGGTCTGTTCTTGGTTAGGGGATGAACTGCTGGGGAGAGTTCAATCACCCTTCTCTCTTTCTGGGTGCTGGACCCCCCCTCTAGATGCTACTCCCTACTCTGTGGGTGGTTAGCCCTATTTATAGGCAAGGGCCCTGGGCCTCTTCCCAAATATTGAGCGGGAAGGGTGCCAACAATTGGCCAATTTGAAGGGGAACATCTGGTACACTTATCCTGACTAAAGTTGGTCTTCGCCTGCCAAAGGCTCTGGTGATGACGCCGGCTTGGGCTCCACAGTGACTTCCTCCTTGTCGCGGAGCTGGTCTTGGTCTCGTTGCACCAAAATGGGTGCCTTTGCTTGATCCTCTCGCCTGCACTTGCCCCCTTTGCACCAAAGAGGAAATGGAGGACACTGCGCGGGCCGGCACCCGCCTGGCTCCTTTGGTCGTCATGGCTTGCGTCATGGGCACCTCGTGAGGTACCCCACCTTGATCTCTCCGCCTCCTCGCGAGCTAGCCTAAGGAGGCCGTGCTAGAGGAAGTGCCGTGTCGTCCGCCTCGCGAGGCTTTGGCCCCTCGCGAGGGTCTTGAGCCTTGTGTTGATGAAGATGGGCCACGTTGGGCCCCCACTCGAGCCACGCCGCAGGCCGCAGGCAGGCAAGTCTGGGGACCCCCGTTCCCAGAACGCCGACAGTAGCCCCCGGGCCCAAGGTGCGCATGGACTTGGCCGTGCCGAGAGGTGAAAGGGCAAGGGCGAAGCGCCGTGGGCCCTAACAGCCTGCGGCCTCGGGCGCCGCGTGGCAGTTGATTGGACGTGGGCGGCACTGTTTACCCACGCTCCCTTATTCTGCGCCGCGCTAGGTTGCCCCGCAGTTGTACATAGCCGCCCTTTTCCCTGTTGCTTGACCGTCTCCTGCTCTTCCTCCCTCCGAATTCTAACCCTCGCTTCCGATCCCATCTCACATCTCCTCTCTTCCGCCCGCCGCCATGGCTCCAAGGAAAGAGAAGGGGAAGAAGCCTGCGGCTCCATCTCGCCCGCTGCCGCCGGTGGCGCCTGCTGTCGGCCGCTCAATCATACTCAACCTGGAGTGCCTGGGCAAGCTCAATCCGGCTCTGGCCACCGCCTTCAACGAGTGCGGGATGATGGCGGCGTGGCCTACGTGTCACCTCCCCACTGATAGGATAATCACCGAGGTCCATTACTTTGCCAACGCCTTGTGGGCGGGTCTGGTGCCTCCCTTCTCCGATTTCTTCAACGCCGTTCTTGATCATTATCAGATCCACATGATGCATATGGGTCCTGAGTCCATTGCTCTTCTTTCAGTCTTCACATTTGTTTGTGAGGCGATGGTGGGCATCCCTCCTTCTGTTGCCCTGCTGCGCCACTTTTTCTCCTTGCATCTTGCCGACCCCACGCAATGCTCAGCATCCGTGAGCTTCGTAGCTTCGCCCGAGACCGCAGCCTCTGGTATTGACTTCAACCTCCCTCTGCCTTCAGCCGAGTTCCGCGAGGGGTGGTTGTACATCGATGTCGGGGTGCCCAGCCCCCGGCTCGTGAAGTCGACATCGCCTGCTGTGCCTAATTCGGGCTGGGGCCAGGAGACGCTTGTAAGCCCCCGGCTCGCCTTCGTCTGGCACCGCTTCATGTCCCTGAAGAAGCTTGGCGTAACGGGGCCTTCAGTGGGCATGGTGACCGTATGAGGCTTCAGGGAGTAGACCTGACGCCCGAGGTGCTATTGCGCCGCATTGCCCCTCTCCAACGCCATTCTCGTCGAATGTGGGCCTTCAGCGGGCATGGTGACCGTATGAGGCTTCAGGGAGTAGACCTGACGCCCGAGGTGCTGAGGAAGGTGCTCTTGATCTTGACAGGCGATCCCAACCCCGGGGGCATCCGGCAGGGGGGAGCCTTGTTGTACCTCTGCCACAATAGGGATGACCTCGTGAGGCAGATGCCTCCTTTCGACGAGTGGGGGCTACGCTCTGTCGGCCTCCAAGGACCTCGCGAGAACCCTGTGGTGGTGATTTCCCTTCCGGTCGGCCTGGGTGAATCCTCCTCGAGTGGTGGCGCAGGGAGGCAGGAGACAGCTGGGATCGAGGGAGCCGCTGACGATGTGACCGCACCTGGCGATGCTCTTGATGGGACAGCTCACGAGGTCCGTGCTCCCGAGGCCACGGGTGAGGCGCTGCCGCCTCCAGTGCTTGAGGCCGAGGCTCCTGAGCCCCTGGCCGGGATCTCCGACGAGGCAACTGCCCGTGCGTACCAGGCATGCGCCCTCGACGCAAGTTGCCTTGGTGCCCCGTCCTCTTCGCAGGCTGATTCCTGTGCACCTCTCCTAGGCCGTTTCCGTGTGGACTTTGAGGCCCTCCGGAGAAAATGGGAGGCCTTGGGCGACGACTTCCCCTACCGCTTGCTGAAGCGCCGGAAGTACTTTGCCGTCGACGAGTAAGTCTTCTCCTTTTCTGTTCCTTATCCTGCTTGCCGCATTGGCTGATTCTTGCTCTGCAGGCCTCTGCCCACTGAGCTCGATGAAGCCGTCGGGCCGACGCCCTCATTGACTCCGTCTCCTCCGCCACCCCTAGGTGTCTCAAGCAGCACTGCCCTTGTGGTTTGGGCAGGTGACGGCGCTGACCGCCGCGTAGCGTGCGGCGACTCTCCCGCCCCCGCGATCTCCTTCCGTGGGCCTTCCCTCGACATAGGCAGCCTGCCATGGGCTTCCCGTCTGGTCGCGGGCTGCGACCGGCTAAGGCACCTCAGGGGCCCTTCTCCCGAGGTCAGGTTGGACTCAGGTCGGGCTTCTGATGCGGCGCGGCCGGCCGTCGTGAAGGCGCCAGCCCCCAGCCCCCTGCCCGGGGCCGGAGCGATGATCCGAGGTCCTCGACGCCTGCTTGAGGCGGATGATGGCGCGGTAGACGTGCTTGAGCGTGCTCGGGAGCGTCGTGCCCGTCGTCACGAATTCCTTCGGAGGGCGAGTGGCACCGTAGACCTGCTTGGGCAGGAGCTCGCTGAGGAAGACGCGCGCCTGGAAGCTGAGGGCCTGCGCCTGGCCGCCGAGCGGCGCGAGCTGGAGGCAGCCGCTGCCCTCGCGCGTCGTCAGCGCGTCCTTGATGACGAAGAGGCGAAGGCGTCGCTGGAGGTTTCTCTGGCGGCTCGGTCTCAGGCTGTTGAGGAGGCCCGAGGAGCAGACCGATGGCGAGGAACAGCAGAAGAACAGGCTCGGGAGCTCTTGGCCTGGTGTCGCTCGTTGGAGGAGCAAGCGGAGCTGCGCGAGGCAGCCCTTGCATCGATGGAGGTAGCTTCTGGCGACCCGGCTGAGCTTCGGAAGCGCGAGGAAGCGTCGGTGCTGGAGGCCGCCGAACGCGCTCGCGAGCTCGAGCAGCTGGAGACGAGGGAGCGCCTGGTGACGCAGGCGGAAAACGATGTCGCCGCGCGGGAAACGCGTGTCCTGGAGGAGGTCTGCCGTCGGGTGGCGACAGCACGCCAAGGCCTCGAGCGCGAGTTTGAGGGGAAGCTGGGGATGATCCGAGTCGAAGCTGAAGGTAGAACCGCCGCCTTGAGGGCCCAACAGGATGAGGCGATGCGACGAGCGGACGCCTCCCGGGTTGCCCTTGAGGCAGCGCAGAAAAAGCTGGCCTCCTCTCAGGGCGAGGTGCTCCGCCTTCGCCAGCGTGTGGAAAAGGCCGTGGCCGTCGAGCGTCAGAATGCCAACGAGATACGCCAGCGGCAAGTCCTCGAGCACGAGCACGGCCCCATGCTCACCAAGCTTCGGGAGAGGGCCAACATTGCCCTGGGCAACATCTGTGAGGCTGCCGTGGGCGAGCCGCACACGATTAACTACGCCGGTAACCTGCAGTTCTTCACCACCGTGGTGACACAGCTGGAGGCACGGTCGGCCAAAGCCGATAGGTTGGTGGAGGAGAGGAGCCGTGCCCTGCTCGGGCGCGCCTTCTCCCGCGTCTTCAGCCATCTTCGAAACATGGATCCCCATTTGGACTTCGACGCCGCCATCGCCCCAGTTCCCCAAGCTGTTCGAGGCGACCTGGCTGAATAGGTGGAGAGCAACGTAGATGCTCTCGTCCGGGCCTTCACTTCGGATGATGACGGCGTGATCGTGGGCGCCGACGAAGGTGGCGTGGTGGAAGACCCCAATGCCGCTGATGGGGGCGCAGACAACGAAGGTGAGTTCAACGACGCCAGCGACAACTCGGGAAGCGCTTCCGAGGACGCATTGGGGGATTTGTCAGATTGACCATGTACTATCCTCGTCTTTTTACCCTGCATAGATAGAACTCAGGCGTTTGGCCCGACGATTGTGAGAGCATTTTGGGAGGGGAAGCCCCTCATGTATGAATTTGTATCTAATGTATCTGCAGTGATTAAATCGTACGCGCGTCCAACGGTAGGCTGGTTCGCCCTTGTTCCTTGCTGGCTCTGGAGCTGCCTTCTGGAGGGCGTCACGTCCCGGGCGCTGGGTAGTTGAAACCTCGGGAGGCGGGGTCGTTGCCGACAGGAAACCCCGCAGGCTTGGGCCGCCTTCGCAGGCTCCGGGCCCTTCCTCGAGCGAGACGTCTTCATAGGCGTTCGCCCTCTTCACAAGCTCTGGGCCTTCTCCAGAGAGAGATGTCTTCACAGGCGTTCGCCCTCTTCACAGGTTCCGGGCCTTCTCCAGAGAGAGATGTCTTCACAGGCATTCGCCTTCTTCACAGGCTCTGGGCCTTCTCCCGAGAGGGATGTCTTCACAGGCGTTCGCCTTCTTCACAGGCTCTGGGCCTTCTCCCGAGAGGGATGTCTTCACAGGCATTTGCCTTCTTCATAGGCTCTGGGCCTTCTCCCGAGAGGGATGTCTTCACAGGCGTTCACCTTCTTCACAGGCTCTGGGCCTTCTCCCGAGAGGGATGTCTTCACAGGCGTTTGCCTTCTTCACAGGCTCTGGGCCTTCTCCCGAGAGGGATGTCTTCACAGGCGTTTGCCTTCTTCACAGGCTCTGGGTCTTCTCCCGAGAAAGAAATCTCCGCAAGCACCAAAGGTCAACTCGCGAGGGAGCGACAGTGGCAGTCTGGGCTGTGCTCGAGCTAAGCCTGGCCCGGCTCGCGAGGGGCTCGCGAGGGGAGGCAGCTGTGGTGAGATGGTGACCAGAACGCGGGAAACGATTCAAACAAAACCAAGCACCCCTTCCCCGAACGCACGCAAAGCTCAAATTCGAATTCAACTTAAATCCAGCGGGGGAAAAAGGTTACAACCAAAGGAAGAAGGCAATGAAAGCAAACAAAAAGGCCGCTTCCGGCACCTAATCTAGTCTTCGACGTCTTCTCACCAGCGCGGAGCTAAGTGCTGTCCACTGGGAGTGGGAGGGAGCCCCAGGGCCTGAGGCCGGCACCCCTGAGACTCCGGGGCGTGTACAGCCCCACTCATTATTACGTGAGAGTGTCACGGGGCGGCGAGCTTCACAGGCACTGGGCCTTCTTAACAGGAACCGGCCTTGCTTCATATCGCGTGACGAGGGCCCCGCCTTGCGCCACACTCTAGTGCCACCAACGACGACCGGAAACCAGGACGCCGTCGGTGGGGTAGAGCGGTCGCCAGCGGTTCCCCCGACGACCACGGGTCCTCCGCCAGGGGCAGGCCCTCGGGCGCCTCCCCAGCGGAGGGCCTATCTTCTAAGAACGCCTTGCTCCGAACGCCGCGGTGGTGAGGTAGGATCTCTGCCCCATTCCTGCAGGCCCCTGCGTCCTCCTCCCGAGGGATAGGAGACCGCAGGGGCGGGGCAGCTGCTTGTCGCGGCGACCTGCATCTCCTGTGACCCATGATTAGCGTATGCCTGCTCTTGAGGAATTAATGGTACCCGATAGTCGTTGCCTCCAGTGTGACCGACGGAGCCGTCCCGGAATTCCTGGAGGGGCTCGGCCTCTGGCGTCTCGTCCTACCAGCTGGGGCTGAAGAGTGAGCCCTGTTCGCCCTCGTGAGCGTGTCCTTGGTCCATCATGTGGGGCACGTACTCCTCTGGCGCCGCCACCCCGAATGCTGCACTGTAGTGCTCCATGCGCCATGCGGCGTTGCTTGTCATGCCCACCGCGGGGTGGTAGCGCGGTTGGCCGCTGGCGCCGTGGGCTGCACTGAGCCCCTCTCCTTCGCGCGCCGGGGGCGGGGGTAGCGCCTCCGCCAGTCTGGTGCCGGCGGATTCGCCGGTCCTGGGTTAGTCTTGAGGCCCGCGCGGGTGCGCGGGGCCCCCTTATGTGCTTCCCTGAGCTTGAGGCGGAAGCCGGACGCAGAAGGGGTGAGCCCCCGAAGCGGCGAAGCCCAGGAGCTCGGCGACCCGCTCTAGCAGCACGTCGCGGCCGCCCTCCAATAGCCTGCACTGCAGCAGCTCCCGTGCTACCGTGAGCGCGTCCCTTGAGTTCGCCTGTTCTCGGCGGGTGTACGGTGTCGTAGCTGTGGCGTGGTTGGAGGCCCTCGCTGCCGACCGCGCCTGTCGCGGCGTGAGGGTCGCAGAAGCTTGCCCGCGTCGCTCGTGGCCCGCAGCGCCCTGCGGACCGCGAGCTGCCTGTGGCGCGGGGTCGCCCGGAGCGGGAGGCTCCGCGCAGATGGGCCATGCCGCCCACGGGTCTTGGTTGCCCGCCTGGTCGCCGGACATGATGACGACGATGCAACGGGAGACGGAGCGATGGGAAGGCAGATGCCGGCGCACCCCTACCTGGCGCGCCAAATGTCGGATTCAGGGTTCCGGCAGACCCTTAAGGTTTGAACTCTGGGGTGCGCGCGGAGATCGTGCCCTCTACCTCTCCGTCTCGTCAGGATCTAGCTACTGCAAGAACAACACAACAGGCGCAAGATTTATACTAGTTCGGGCCACCATTGTGGTGTAATACCCTACTCTAGTTTGTGGCGGGTGGATTGCCTCTTGGGCTGATGAGGAAGAACAGTACAAGGAAGACTGACCTCGGGAGGGTCTGTTCTTGGTTAGGGGATGAACTGCTGGGGAGAGTTCAGTCGCCCTTCTCTCTTTCTGGGTGCTGGATCCCCCCCCTCTAGATGCTACTCCCTACTCTGTGGGTGGTTAGCCCTATTTATAGGCAAGGGCCCTGGGCCTCTTCCCAAATATTGAGTGGGAAGGGTGCCAACAATTGGCCAATTTGAAGGGGAACATCTGGTACACTTATCCTGACTAAAGTTGGTCTTCGCCTGCCAAAGGCTCTGGTGATGACGCCGGCTTGGGCTCCACAGTGACTTCCTCCTTGTCACGGAGCTGGTCTTGGTCTCGTTGCACCGAAATGGGTGCCTTTGCTTGATCCTCTCGCCTGCGCTTGCCCCCTTTGCACCAAAGAGGAAAGGGAGGACACTGCGCGTGCCGGCGCCCGCCTGGCACCTTTGGTCGTCATGGCTTGCGTCATGGGCACCTCGTGAGGTACCCCACCTTGATCTCTCCGCCTCCTCGCGAGCCAGCCTAAGGAGGCCGTGCTGGAGGAAGTGCCGTGTCGTCCGCCTCGCGAGGCTTGGCCCCTCGCGAGGGTCTTGAGCCTTGTGTTGATGAAGATGGGCCACGTTGGGCCCCCACTCGAGCCACACCGCAGGCCGCAGGCAGGCAAGTCTGGGGACCCCCGTTCCCAGAACGCCGACAGACGCCTGCCGCTTTTGAAGCTCCATGAACTCCCGCACATAAAGGAGGAGCATGGCACTCCTCTCCTCCTTTAGCTCATGGAGCTCCACGTCCTTGGACCCGAGCTCCACATCCTTGGCCTAGAGCTCTGTCAGCATTCTGGGAACCGGGGTACCCAGACTTGCCTGCCTGCGGCCCACCGCGTGGCTCCACCGATTGCCTAGTACGACCCATCTTCAGCACCAACAACACGAGACCCTCGCGAGGGGCCAAGACTCGCCAGGCGGACGACATCAAGTCCTCCAGAAGGAGCGACATCCTTAGGCTGGCTCCTGAGGAGCAAAGATTTCTATGCGAGCCCTCACCTCATGAGGTACGGATGACACAAGCTGTGAGGCCCAAGGCCAGGCGGGCGCGAGCGGGCGCAGTACATCAGGTTTCCTCTTTGGTGCTAAAGAGGCGAGCACAGAAGCGGAGTCCTGAGGCATCAACCAAAGGTTTCCATTTCCATGCTACAAGACCAAGACCGCCAGGATGGAGGTTATCGCCGAGCCCACCACGGTGTCATGACCAGAAGCTTTGCAGGCGAAGATCGCCTTTCGTCAGGATAAGATGTACTAGTTGTCTCCCTTCGAATTTTCTGTTGTGTGATCCCTTCCCGCCTTCATTTTGGGAAGAGAACCAAGGCCACTATAAATATAGCTTAGCCACCACCGTAGATCCGGATCCAGTCCATACACACCCTCACCAGCTCACTCAAACACAAGAACACACTGAAGAGGTGGAGTTCTTCACACGCGCCCCAGAGTTTGAATCTATCTTGGGTTTGCGGAACCCCGAATCCGACATTTGACGTGCCAGGTAGGGGTGCGTCAAAGATTCTCCTCTTCGCCTACTATACCCCGCCCATGCCGTTCGACTCTCATGGCCGACACCGCTCCACCGACCGGACCGACGAGTGCGTTCAGAGGCGCAATGGGTCTCCGGGCTTTCGCCCCTGCCTTGCGGCGAGTGCAGTGGCCGCCCAAGTTCAGGCCGGAGCTGCTGCCTCGATACGAAGGCGCGGCGGATACGGTGGGGTTTCTCCAGGCGTATACGGAGGCTGTTTCGGCGGCCGGCAGTGACGACAAGGCCATGGCGAACTGGCTACCCATGGCCCTTATGAGTGTGCTGCGTGCCTGGCTCCTGGGCTTGCCGGAGTCTTCAGTGGCCCTCTGAGGGAGTCCTGGATTAGGGGGTGTTCGGATAGCCGAACTATACCTTCAGCCGGACTCCAGGACTATGAAGATACAAAGTTGAAGACTTCGTCCCGTGTCCGGAAGGATCTTTTCTTGGCGTGGAAGGCAAGCTAGGTGTGCGGACATTCGAGATCTCCTACCATTGTAACCGACTCTGTGTAACCCTAACCCTATCCGGTGTCTATATAAACCGGAGGGTTGTAGTCCGTAGGACAACCATCATCATACACAATCATACCATAGGCTAGCTTCCAGGGTTTAGCCTCCTTGATCTCGTGGTAGATCCACTCTTGTACTACCCATATCATCATATTAATCTAGCAGGAGTAGGGTTTTACCTCCATCGAGAGGGCCCGAACCTGGGTAAAATAAAGTGTCCCCTGTCTCCTGTTACCATCCGACCTTGACGCACAGTTCGGGACCCCCTACCCGAGATCCGCCGGTTTTGACACCGACATTGGTGCTTTCATTGAGAGTTCCTCTGTGCCGTCGCGATCAGGAAGGATGCCTCTTCCCGTCTTTAAAGACGGCGCCATTACGAAAGGAGCCTTGGTTGTCGGCCAAACTCTCCGGCTAGGTGGTTTTCTCGCAACCGCCTGTTCGGCTGTTGCGCCGACGGTGACCTCCCGGGTCATCAAAAGCAACCTCCACGTCGGCTCAGAACTCGCCGAGCAATTGGATCCGATGGAGCTCTCTTCGGTTAACGAGCTCCTGGATCGTATCGCCGCACTGGGCGTCGCCACAAATTACGACCAGGTTGGGCTTAAACCCGATCTGAGAGAAATTAACTCTCCCCAGGTCACCCACCACGTTGCTGTGGTGGAGACACAATGCGGCGATCCTTCATCTATCTTAAGGACTAGCTACGTCCGAATCCCCGAACCCTCCATGCCGGATATCCGTGGAGGGGAGGATACAATCCAAGACCTGAGCTTAAAATCAGGCAAATCGGATAACATCCAAGACTCCGGATCTCAGAATCCGGAAGTTCTTTGTCCTCCGAACAACAAACTGGGCGAGGTCTCAGATTCAACGACACCCGCCCATCCGATCTTAAGTGATCTTTCCCAAATCAGGCAAATGCCCGAAGAATCAGTACATCATTACTGGGCCAGATTCCTCCTGGTTATTAACAGGATAAAGGACTGCCGCGAGGGAGAAGCAATTTCAATCTTTTGCAGTAACTGCATGGACAAGGGAATACTCAACGCCATAAGCCGTCGTAATATTACACGCTTTGCTGACCTGGCGTCCATAGTACAAAAATACTGTGCCATGGAAAGTGCTCGGAAAACCGAAATTGAATTTTGGGATAATCCGGCCCTGAATAGCAATCCTGTCCGAATCAAGAGGGCGCACCGCAGTAAGGCGCCCGGACTAAACGCTAAAAAATCGAAACCCTCTAGGGGGCATGGAACCGTACTGGAAAAGTGGCTAGACGGACCCTGCAAGATTCACAGTGCAGAGGACGCCACCCCAACTCACAGCCCCAGGGCATGTTGGATACTCCGGTAGGTGGCCAAAATTGGCGAGGACCTCCTAATTCCAGAGGTCAAAGGAAACCAGCCCGAGAATTTCAGTTCAGTTCTCACAGTCTTTGAGACTTTCGCATCAAATAACATGCGAAAAAGAACACTCCGCAGCCTCACTGAAGTCTATCAAGTAGCGACAATAAACCCATGGAGTAATACTACTATCACCTTCGACGTGAGTGACAAGCCTAAAATTCGAGCAGCCAGAGCACCAGCCGCATTGGTCCTCAGTCCCATAGTGGACGGCTGTCACCTCACAAAGGTACTCATGGACGGAGGCAATGGATTGAACCTCATTTACGAGGAAACCCTCCAAAAGATGGAAATAGACTGGAACCGCATTGAGCGAAGCAGCACAACCTTTAGAGGAATAATCCCCAGTCAGGAAGCGCGCTGCACCGAAAAGATCACACTAGATGTGGTATTCGGCACGCCGGATAATTACAGGTCCGAACAGATCACGTTCCAGGTGGCCCCGTTCAAAAGCGGATATCACGCTATACTAGGACGGGAGACTTTCACAATTTTCCAAGCCATACCCCATTACGGGTACATGAAGCTTAAAATGCCTGGGCCAAACGGAATTATCACCCTCGCTAGTGATCCGGACATAGCACTCCGCGCTGAGAACAAGACAGCCGCATTGGCCCTCGAGGCACTATCCGAAACCTTAGCGGCCGAGGAACTGACTGCGCTGCGATCCACGGTCAATAGGGATGACGTGATACTCGATAAGAGATCCAAATCCGCATCCTTCAAACCAGCAGACGAAATAGTCAAATTCCAGGTCCACCCAACGGACCCCAATAAAACAGCCTCCATCGGGGCACGACTGAACCCTGATGTAGACGCCGCACTGCGAGAGTTCCTACGAGAGAACTGGGACATTTTCGCTTGGCACCCCTCAGACATGCCAGGAATCCCACGCAGTTTGGCCGAACACAGCCTAAACATCCAGAAAGGATTCAAACCTATCAAACAGGCTCTTCGGCGTTTCTTCGAACTAAAGAGACAGGCTATGGGAGAGGAGCTAGCCAAGTTATTGGAAGCCGGATTCATTAGAGACATAAAACACCCGGACTGGCTAGCAAACCTGGTGATGGTACCAAAGAAGGACAAATCCTGGCGCCTGTGTGTGGATTTCAAAGACCTTAATAAGGCTTGCCCAAAGGATCCCTTCCCCCTCCCTCGAATAGATCAAATCATCGATGCCACTTCAGGACATGATTCGTTGTGCTTCCTCGACGCATACTCCGGTTACCATCAAATCAAGATGGCAGAATCAGACCAAGCCGCAATAGCATTCATCACACCATATGGCCCATTCTGCTTCAACACAATGCCCTTTGGGCTAAAAAACGCCGGCGCAACATATCAGCGCATGATTCAAACATGTCTGGCAAACCAGATCGGAAAAACAGTGGAGGCGTATGTAGATGATGTGTTCGTTAAATCAAGACATGTCGAATCCCTAGTAGACGACTTGAGGCTCACATTCGACAACCTCCGAAAATACGGCATTAAGCTCAATCCGGAAAAATGCGTTTTCGGCGTTCCAACCGGAAAGCTCATGGGCTTCATTGTATCCGGTAGAGGAATTGAAGCAAATCCAGCTAAAATCCGAGCTCTGTCACAATTGGATGTCCCAAAAGACCTCAAACAAATACAGAAACTCACCGGATGCGTGGCGGCTTTAAGCCGCTTTATCTCCCGCCTGGGAGAAAAGGTATTGCCCCTTTACCGCCTCCTTAGGCGCACCGAACACTTCGAGTGGACAGACGGTGCCACAGCCGGACTCGAGGAAATAAAGGCCATCTTAGCAACAAATCCAGTCCTGGTCACGCCGAACACTGGCGAACCCATGCTATTGTACATTGCCGCAACCCATCAAGTTGTTAGCGCAGTACTCGTCGTCGAGCGGGTAACGGACGGACACAAACTCCCCCTTCAAAGGCTGGTTTACTACGTGTCCACTGTCCTCACACCATGCAAATCACGGTACCCGCATTACCAAAAGATCGCGTACGCGGTGTTTATGGCATCCCGGAAGCTACGACACTACTTTCAAGAGTGTTCTATAACAGTAGCCTCGGAAGTACCACTCAACGATATTATCAACACCCGCGATGCAACGGGCCGGATAGCAAAATGGGCCATAGAGCTCCTCCCGTTCGACATAACCTACAAACCACGGCGAGCCATTAAATCGCAAGTCCTAGCCGACTTCGTCGCTGAATGGACAGGGGCCGAACTCCCTAAAGAGTACGACACATATTCAAACTGGATCATGCATTTTGACGGCTCCAAAATGTTGGCCGGACTAGGGGCTGGCGTTGTTTTGACGTCCCCTACAGGGGACACAGTCCAATATGTACTCCAAATTATGTACACAGACTCCAACAATGCAGCCGAATACGAGGCCCTTCTACATGGTCTCCGGATGGCAGTATCCATGGGCATTCAACGCTTGGAAGTACGCGGGGACTCAAACCTCGCGATATCCCAAATAAATGGCGACTTTGATGCCAAAGACCCAAAAATGGCAGCTTATCGCAATGCCGTCCTAAAAAAGTCAGTTCGGTTCGAGGGACTGGAGTTTCACCATATAGCCCGAGAAAACAATCAGGCAGCAGACGTCCTGGCACGCATCGGAGCAAAAAGAGATGCGGTCCCCCCCAACATCTTGTTAGAAAGATTATTCAAGCCATCTGTAGCATGGGAGGGGGAACCCTCGGTAACTGTCCGGAAATAACCGCACAACCCGACGCCGAACAATCCGACATAATCGGAGGCCCTGCCACCGAAATCACACCTTCAGCCCACGTAATAATGGCGGTCATCGCCCCATGGACAAAACCATTCCTAGCCTACCTTACTAGGCAAGAACTCCCAGAGGACCAAAACGAGGCACGCTGCATAGTGCGGCGATCTAAATCCTATAAAGTCCACGAGGGAGAGCTATATAAGAAAAGCACTACAGGAGTCCTTCAAAGATGTATCTCCGAAGAGGAAGGGCGGAGTCTGTTGGCTGAAATTCATGCCGGACTCGGTGGCCACCACGCTGCAGCTCGGTCCCTTGTAAGCAAGGCTTTTCGTACGGGCTTTTATTGGCCGACGGCCCGAGCAGACGCTCATGACTTAGTGAAACGATGCGTCGGTTGCCAGCTATTTGCAAATCAAAGCCATATGCCGCCCAACGCCCTCCGAACCATCCCCATCACTTGTCCTTTTGCGGTCTGGGGGCTTGATATGGTGGGACCCCTTAAGGGTGGAACCCACAAGAAAAAATACTTATTGGTCATGGTGGATAAATTCACCAAATGGATAGAAGCCAAGCCTGTTAAGACGGCCGAATCCGGACCCGTGATAGACTTCATATCTGGGGTCGTACATCGTTACGGTGTCCCCCACAGCATTATCACTGATAACGGCACAAACTTCACCTCTGACGAAGTAAAGCTGTGGTGCAAAAACATGGGCATTAAGCTCGATTTTGCTTCCGTCTATCACCCACAAACTAACGGTCAGGTCGAAAGTTCAAATGGTCTCATCATGAGCGTTATCAAACCCAGACTAGTGCGGTCCCTAAAGGAATCCAATACGCACTGGGTAGAGGAGCTCGACTCCGTACTCTGGGGGCTGCGAACCACGCCGAATCGTACCACCGGATTCACACCATTCTTTATGGTGTACGGCGCAGAGGCAGTTCTGCCCTGCGAGATAATTCATGACTCACCTCGAGTGCGCATGTACGAAGAAAGAGAAGCCGAGCTTGATCGGCAGGACAACCTGGACGCCTTAGAGGAGGAGCGCGACGTGGCTAAAGCCCGTTCCGCATTTTATCAACAACAGGCTCGAAGATATCAAAGCAGAGAAGTACGAGCCAAAAATTACAACGTTGGCGAACTAGTCCTACGCCTGCCGGATAAGAAAAAGGACAAACTCAAGCCCAAATGGGAAGGTCCCTTCATAATTGACCAAGTCCTAACTGGTGGAGCGTACCACTTGCTAGATGCGTCGGATAACCGACTCGAGCCGAACCCATGGAACGCCGCACGTCTCCGAAGATTCTATGCCTAGCGCCGGACTCGGGGTTTGTCTCCTTCCTATGTCCACTTTTATATATATATTTCTGTTTTTGTCTCCCCCCACTCTTTCCTTTTATAGACCTTAAAGGCTCATCATGTGACGCGCCACTCGCGCTCCTTAAACCTGGGGGCTTCTCTAAACAGAAGCTTGTTTATATGGGTTTCACGCCCAACGCATGCGTCAGACTTCCGCATGTACCTTTTCTTCACCACTATATGCATCGATATGACTTAAGTTTTGGCCAAGCTGGGTTGCCTGGCTCCTGTGCTTACCCCTACGTTCCCGATTGTTCGGCTAGGCGGTAAAGGGAGCACCTCTGCGATTGTTACTGCCGGATAAGCCGGATGTGTACCTCAGACTGGGTGAAGCCGAAAGCTAGCGTTCTTAAGGGAATATTCGGTCGGTGAACTAAAGATGAACCTTTTTTTACTTATACATGCCCCCAGATGTTTTCCTGCACTTGCAGTCCGGACGTGCACTTCAGGGCACGCCACCCCAGCGAAAGGAACCCTTAACGGAACTATTCTCTCTCGAAGATGTTTCTTACTAACCATGTAATATAACATAACTAGTTGGCACTTGTCTGATAAAGCACTAATGACCCCTACGCCTGGTCTCCACGCATACCACGGTTCTTATATAACCGTTATGGTATTCGGACACACTCCGGACCGTCAGGTCCTGAGGTCGAAGCGAAAAGGTCGGCAACGACAAACGATCTACAATCCGGCTAGAAGGCATTACACATGTCAATTATAAATTACATAGTCATCCCGACTGATTGTATTCCTCTTCTATACCATCCAACAGGTTGTCTAATTTACAGTCCTGCTGGGAATACTTTGCAGCCAATTCTACCTGGCCATACACTAAGCTCACAGGGATCTCCTTCCCGTCAGGCCCCACCGGTCCAACCTCGGCCATATGATTGGGGTCAGACTTCGTAAAGCGGGTCATCACCATGGCCCAGGCCTCCCTAGCGCCCTGCCGGCAGGCCGATATCTTCCACAACCAGAAGCGCCGCCGAGCTCCCTTCAACTTCTCCGCAAGTTCTCCAAGGTCCTCGGGTATGGAGTGGGCAGGCCACAAGGCTTGGGCAATACCTCGCATTGCCTGCCAAACTCGTTCGTGCAGTTGCAAGAGTTCGGGAAGAAGAACGCCCGTTGAACTGGGCATCTCCTCTGCAGGACGACCTGTCAGCATACCAACAGACATAAATCTGTTAGTCGTCTTCCTCACCGAACTCCTTTTTCAAGAGTTCGCTTAAGCACTTACTAAAAATGCCGCGTCGAAGTCGCTGATTCTCCTTATTGGAGTCCGACAGCTGGCCACGAACATCTTTTAGTTCAACATCCAGCCTGGTGTTGGCATCCTGGAGATCATTCTTCTCCCGCCTCACCTTTGTTAGCACGCTTTCACCAGACTCTAACCTGTGTAGAAGCTGTTGCCTGTCCGAATCGAGTCCGGCGCCATCTACAATACAATTTGTCAGATTGGCACTTAAATCCGTACAATACTAAATATTCTAGAGTATTGTTTACCTGCAGGGGTCTCTTTAGACCCTCCTGCTGCCATTCGTGCGGCCTCTAGTTGGGCCCTGCACCTTTCCAGCTCCTGGGACAGCGCGGTATTCTTCTCGGTAAGAAACTACATGTTATATGATTCTCGAATCAGTTATTTCCACTGCTTCAAGTCTCAGGGGCTACTGGCATATCTATATTTACCAAAATTTTCTTACCCGTATGTCTTTTACATACTGCTCTGTGGCTCTGGTTAAACCATTTTGAGCGGCACAGAGGTACGCGTCTCCTGAATTAAAGGCATTTAAAGCCTCCTGGGAGAAACAAGCGTCACGAAGAACTGTCCGGCGACGCCTGTGGTTCATGGCACTCTCCACCTCGGAATTGGTGGCAGACAGCCTGTCCGCATCCTCTGATGGAGGAGCGTCCGGTGCGTGCCTTGTGCCGACATCCGCCTCCGGGACGGGCGTTGGAGTCTGGCTGGTGGAGGCGCGGTGGGCAACTTCTCTAGATATTGTCCGGCGAGGTCTCTTCGTCCTGAAGATAGCACGAACGTTAATATACCCGGGAGGAGTAAAACACCAGGGAAAAAGAGAGGGTACGCCATACCTTTGCTCGGGCACCTCAGACCGGACTACGTTCCTTTTTGCCCCACGGGGCCCTGCGGCCCCCCGCCGGTTAGCTGCAGCGGGGTCGGCTTCCCCCCTCGGGAATCTCCCCTAGAAAGCACAGTTGTTGTCAAAACAACCAAACCCATGAAAATGGAACCCCTCTTAAGGGGGTAAAGCTCCGGTATTTGTCACCTGGGAGGCCGGGATCAACCCTGGGTAATAAGCTATAATAGCTACCAAGGTATCATCCTTGCTTAGCTGATGAAACGCTTCGTCGATGAAATCCACCGCTAAGTCCGGATCCTCTTCGGAGTCCGGATCGAGGGACCATTCTGGGTCCTCTGGTTGTGGAGGACGGCTGTTTATGTTTTTTACCTCCTGACGCAGGTCCTGCATTGAAGTCGTTAGACTGCCTATTTAATCATGGGAATGTAAAACGAGCAGGGACGTACGACTGTCCGCTTACCCAATTCGGAGGACTATACATGGAAAATCCGCCCTGCGGGTTGATGCGGAGGAATTCCTCTTCTTCTCCCTTGTACAAAGAGGATAAAATCTTCATTAAAGCGGCAGGCGAGTCCGGCCCCTTACGGCCGTAACGGGTGGCGTCATCCTCCCCGTTGAAATCCCACATGGGGTGGCTTCTGTATTGGAGCGGCTGCACCCCTCGCATAATGCATATGGCCATGACTTTCATCATGTTTAGTCCGGAATGAGCCAGTAGCTTAATCCGGCCCATTAAGTAAAGGACGTCTCTGTCATTCTCTCTTTGAGAGCTTCGAGGGCGCCAGCTCAGGCATTTCTTCAGGGGAGCATTATTGAACTCAGGGAGACCGGCCCGGATAGGGTCCGGCAGGGGGACGTCGTCTATGTAGAACCATTCTGAAGGCCAGTCCTCGGACGCCTTCTTCGGGGTTCCGGACGGGTATCCGGTCCCGGCGATGCGCCATACTTCGGCTCCGCCCACTTGATATATAGACCCCTCTTGGGAACGGGGCACCAGGCAAAATATCTTCTTCCACAACGCAAAATGAGCCTCGATGCCTAAAAATAGCTCGCAAAGAGCTACGAAGCCCGCGATGTGTAACACGGAACCGGGCGTAAGGTGGTGCAGCTGGAGGCCGTAGAACTCCAAAAGCCCGCGGAGAAAGGGATGAATTGGAAATCCCAGTCCCCTTACTAGATAAGGGACCAGGCACACCCGCTCCCCTTTAGAGGGACTAGGTGAGTTCTCCGCTTGTTTTCCGCCTTGATAAGTGGCGAGTCCGGCTCGGACCGAGACCATATAGGCTTGAGGGAGAAATCCCTTGGCTTGAAGTGACACTAGCTCACTGTGTGGGATGGTGCATCTCTCCCAGTCTCCGGGTTTAGGACTGGAGGGGCGAGGGGAGGAGCTGCGACGGCTGGCCATGTTGGAATGGACCTTTGCTGGAGACGCTCTGATGATAACTCGCACGGAGGGGAAGATGTGGTTTGGATCTAAATCCCCATCCCGTTAAATAGGCGGCTCGTTTATATGACTAAGGGTGTGGATGTAAAAAACACCCCAAGCTCTTCGCATTCGTTCAGCACGTGGAAGACGGCCATTATTGGGCACTGGAGCCGAGGAGTGCTACATTACAAAAAGCGGACATTATTCGTACAAGTACACATGATTCGGAGGAGGAACCCTCCTTGCAATGCCGAAGACGATTTGCGCGCCGGACTCGTCGTCATTGAAGCCTGGTTCGGGGGCTACTGAGGGAGTCCTGGATTAGGGGGTGTTCGGATAGCCGAACTATACCTTCAGCCGGACTCCAGGACTATGAAGATACAAAGTTGAAGACTTCGTCCCGTGTCCGGAAGAATCTTTTCTTGGCATGGAAGGCAAGCTAGGTGTGCGGATATTCGAGATCTCCTACCATTGTAACCGACTCTGTGTAACCCTAACCCTATGCGGTGTCTATATAAACCGGAGGGTTGTAGTCTGTTGGACAACCATCATCATACACAATCATACCATAGGCTAGCTTCCAGGGTTTAGCCTCCTTGATCTCGTGGTAGATCCACTCTTGTACTACCCATATCATCAATATTAATCTAACAGGAGTAGGGTTTTACCTCCATCGAGAGGGCCCGAACCTGGGTAAAATAAAGTGTCCCCTGTCTCCTTTTACCATCCGACCTTGACGCACAGTTCGGGACCCCCTACCCGAGATCCGCTGGTTTTGACACCGACAGCCTCCTAGGAGGAGCTGCGCGGCCTCTTCATCGCGTGTTTCGCGGTGCCGACGCCCTATGCCGTCTCAGCCCTCCTTGGCGGCTCGCTGCGCCAGGCTCGGACCGCCATGCCAAGCAGTTCTTTTGCTAGATGGGCGCCGCCCACATGCAGCGGGAGCTCCTCCGGGCTGGGCGGTGCCTAAGGCTGAACTCACCTTCGACTCAAGGGACCACCCCGCGACCACTGCTGGCGCCGGTGCACTTCCGATGCTCTGCACCCCCACCATATGCAACATAGCAGTCACCAGGACCCTCATTGATGGCGGCGCCGATCTCAATGTACTCTCCGTGGAAGCATTCGGCCTGCTTCATGTGCCCCATGGCCGGCTCTGCCCTACCAAGCCTTTCTCCGGGGTCGTTGATGGCTTCACCTGCCCCCTAGGGCAGATCCGCCTCCCCGTCACCTTAGCACATGCGGCAACTACCGCATCGAGCTTATCGACTTCGACATCGCCCGCGTCGGCCTCCCGTACAACGCCATCCTCGGGTACCCAGCCTTGGCCAAGTTCATGGCGGCAACCCACCACGGCTACGACCTCATGAAGATGCCGGGAAGCAGCGGTGTCCTCACTGTGGTGGGGGACACCAAGGATGAGCTCTCAGCCCTCAAGCTCTCTTTCAGAGCCACGGCGGCCGCGTGACCAAGCGAGGAGGTAGCCCCGGAGGCCCCGGGGGCCGCACAAGCAAAGAAGAAGCAGTTGTTCTCTCAAGATCGGGTTGAGGCGAAGCAGGTACCAATCAAGGAAGACGGTGCATCGGGCTCCACCTTCACAATAGGCGCCGGCCTCCCTCCAGACCAAGAAGAGGCACTGGTCAGCTTTCTACGCACGAACAAGGATGCGTTTGCATGGGAGGTGACAGACTTGGTCGGGGTTCCGCGTGGAGTAATCGAGCACCGCCTGATGGTGTGCCCCAACGCATGACCAGTGAAGTAGAAGGCACGGCGGCAAGCCTCGGAGAAGTAGTCGTTCATAACCCAGGAGACCCGTAAGCTGCTGGAGGCTGGCATCTATTTGAGAAGTGCGGCACCCGGACTGGCTCACGAACCCAGTCATCGTCCCCAAGAAGAGCGGGAAGTAGCGCATGTGCGTCGATTTCACCAACCTCAACAAGGCCTGTCCTCAAGGACCTTTCCCTCTCCCGCGTATCGACCAGATCGTCGACTCCACCGCCGAGTGCGATTTATTGTGCTCCGTGGACGCCTTCTCGGGCTAGTGGCGGAGCCAAGGGGGGGGGGGCGAGCAGGGGCCTAGCCCCCCTAACGATCGAGCAAACATTGTAGGCAGCGGTCTATTAGCGTCATGATTTGCAACGTAGAACGTACTTGCCCCCCTATTACATGAATTCTTGTGAAAGGAAAAAAAGGCCCACGTACAAGCCCACTAAATAGGCAATTTCTAATTAACCAAATGCAGATTGGAATTTGCTAAAAGAAAGGTAGATTGGACGATTGACATGGCTTCTCTAAATCTACTCACCCTAGACATTATCTCCGTGATTAGCACGTGCATGGTTAGGGATGCGCCGCTGCCGTCCTAGTATGCCTTTGCCGCCTCCTTGCCTTGTCTCTTCCCTAAGGAAAGATCTGATTCATATGGCGACACAAGATGCTACACTCACCAATTCTTCCCGCTGCAGTCAACGTACTAGCCAAGGATAACACATCACATTATCTATTAACCTCTCTCTATTCTCATCTTGTATTATGTTGAACTTCTACATCATAATTTATTTATTTTGGTTGTGTGATTTGTGATAGCTCGTTGCGCGAGGGTATAGGCAGTTGCAATTTTTTGAAACCTCAGACCCGTCAATGACGAGGGGATGGAGAATCTCTAGGTATATGGTAACTCGATCATTTTTTGCTAATTAGACAATAAAATTTCTTAATACAACCAATGATGATTCGCCATTCGAACCTAAATAAATGCAAACTAAAATCCAACCGTATGGTAATACATGATTATTCTTGTCTGTATATCTTAAATTTTCATATGAAAATGGTTTATAGCATGACACTTCATGTCATATTTCAGAATAGTTTGATTATCAACTTTGTCTTCTTGGCACATATCTGAAGCTATTGACCAATTAGCTATCGCTAGACACGCTCCAGCTGCAAACAAAATTTTTGTGTCTAGGTGAAGTTAAATTTGAATGATATACTTGAATAGAGAATTATTGGGTAGTATGCGAGGCACAAAATATTTTCTGGCTTCATTGCCGTCTGCGCCTCCCTATGCCTAAATCCTGGCTTCGCCGCTGTCTCAGGCTATCACCAAATCAAGATGGCAGTGCAAGATGTTGAGAAGACAACCTTTCTAACCCTGTGCAGGGTGTACTGCTACACCTGCATGCCGTTTGGGCTGCGCAATGCGGGATCAACCTTCCAACAGTTGATGCATATTGCCCTAGGACAGCATCTCGGGAGGAACACTGAGGCGTGCGTCGACGACATAGTGGTGAAATCTTGGGAAGTAAGAACTCTTATCAAAGAAATGGAGGAGACGTTCTCCAGTCTGCACCAAGTGAACCTACGGCTGAACCCAGAAAAATGTGTGTTTGGCATTCCGTCTGACAAACTGCTGGGTTTCATGGTGTCGCATAGAGGGATCGAGGTAAACCCAAAGAAGGTCAAGGCCATATAAAGGACGAGTCCGCCGCAAACCATCAAGGAGATGCATAAGCTGGCGGGCTGCGTAACCTCGCTCGGCCGTTTCATCTTCAAGCTAGGGGAGCGCGCCCTCCCCTTCTTCAAGCTGATGAAAGAGAAGGCCCGTTCGAGTGGACTCCGGAGGCTGGTGCAGCCTTCCAAGACCTGAAGAAGTACCACACCAGCCCACCGGTGATGGTAGCACCGCGCCCCCTTGAACCTTTGGTGCTCTACCTGGCCGCCACAACTCACTCCACGAGCGCAGCACTGGTGGCGGTTCAGGAGGAGCGCTCGACCAAGGGCTCACGGGGAAGCACCTCACACCCGGTCGAGGCGCCGCGGCCTCAGGACGGCGCTCCTGAGGCCTCGGCCAATCCTCCAGGGAGCGAGACTCCTGAGCACGGTGTTCCTGAGGCCACGGTTGCCCCGACAGATGACAAGGCTCCTGAGGACCCTCAGCCCTGGGAGGTGTAGGACTCCGCCAATGCCTCCACCCTCATCGAGCACCCGGTGTACTTCGTCAGCACGGTGCTTCGTGATGCATGGGCGTGCTACCCCATGCTGGAAAAGCTCTTGCTCGCACTCCTCGTCGCCTCCCAGAAGCTGCGCCACTACTTCCAAGGCCACCCCATCAAGGTTTTCTCAGCTTACCCCCTAGAGAGGGTGCTCCGGAGCCCTAACGCCACGAGGAGGGTCGCCGAATCGAACATTGAACTGCAGACATTCCTGTTGGAGTTCAGCACCACCAGGATCATCAAGGGTGTGGCCCTTTCCGACTTCATGGCGGAATGGACTGACGTTCCCAACCGATAAGTGGGCGAGGACCGTTCCCTCTCGCCTGGAAATGAAGCATCGATGGTTGGGTCATGTACTTCGATGGTGCATTAGCATGTCAGGGTGTGGGGGCTGTAGCCATGCTCATCTCTCTCAGCCAGGACAAGCTCTACTATGCCATATAGCTCTGCTTCCAGCAGGGCGAGAAGGTCTCCAACAACATCACGGAATACGAAGGCCTGATCGTCTACCTCAAGGCTGTGGCAGCTTTGGGGGTGAGGCGCCTCACCATGAGGGGCGACTCCTAGCTCCTCGTCAACTTCTCCAACAAAGCATACAAGCTGAAGGATGAGCACATGGAGGCATACCTCGAGGAGGTACACAAAATTGAGAAATGATTCTTGGGCCTGGAACTGCAGCATGTGCCGCACGACATGAACAAGGTGGCAGACGACATCGCCAAGAGGGCGTCTCGGCATCTACCTCAGGAGCCTGGTATCTTTGAAGAACGGCTTTTTAAGCCATCGGTAGCTACCCTGTTGTGGGACCAGCGTCGCCTCAAGAGGAGCTCCCTCCGGCACCCCCTCAGGCGCCCCAGCTTGCGGCCCGACCTCAGGAGCCCACCTGCTCCTCGCACTTGAACCACAGGAGGGGTGCCGGACCGAGGAGTTCAAGGCGTACCTGCTCTGAGGAACCTTGTCGAAGAAGGAGGAACACGCAGAACGTGTGGCTCGCTAGGCCACTGCATCTCCAGGGAGAAGGGATGCGAGATGTTGGCCAACATACATGGCGGGGACTGCGGACATCACTCCTCATCACACACCCTCGTGGGCAAGGTGTTTCGCAGCGGATTCTACTGGCCCACAACGCTCAGTGATGCCACCAAGCTGGTGAGATCCTGTGATGCCTGTCCGTTCCATGCCAAGCAGATCGACCAGCCCGCTCAGGGCCTCCAAACCATCCCGCTCTCATGGCCGTTCACGGTTTGGGGGCTGGACTTCCTGGGCCCATTTCCTCGAGCACCCTGGGGCTACTGCTACCTCTACGTCGCCATCGACAAATTCACCAAGGGGGTAGAGGTGGAGGTCGTCCGCACCATCCCGGCCGGCTCGGCCGTCAAGGTCATGAAGGGCCTCGTGAGCCGGTTCGGGGTTCCTAATTGCATTATTACCGACAATGGTTCGCAGTTCACTAGCAACTTTTTCAAAACATATTGTGCTAACCTTGGAACGCAGATATGCTACGCTTCAGTGGCACACCCCCGGAGCAACGGCCAGGCTGAGTGCGCCAATGCAGAGGTCCTGAGAGGCCCCAAGGCAAGAACCTTCAAGAAGAAGCTCGATGCCTGCAGTAGGGGGTGGCTCGATGAGCTCCAGCCCATGCTGTGGTCCATATGCACCACCGCGACCAAGCCGACACGCGAGACTCCATTCTTCCTCGTCTACGGAGCTGAAGCGGTTCTTCCTCACGAGGTCAGGCATCGCTCTGCGCGGGTCTTGGCGTTTGACGAGGTATGCCAGGATGCCTCGTGGGGGATGGACCTTATGCTGGGGGAGGAACATCGCCGCCAAGCCTCGCTCCAACAACAAGGTACTAGCAGGCATTGAAGCGGTATCACTGCCGCAGCGTCCACTCCAAGATGCTCGAGGTGGGTGATCTCGTCCTAAGGCGGGTGCTCTCCAGGGAAGGGCTGCATAAGCTCTTGCCCATGTGGGAGGGCCATTCAGGATCGCCCGTGTCTCCAGGCCTGGCACCGCGTGCCTGGAGACGCAGGACGGGATCCCCATCCAGAACGCCTAGAACATCCAGCACCTCCGGAAGTTCTACCCATGAAGCAAGGCCCCGCGCCTGTGAAGGTCTCCGCTCATGACACTCTCACGTAATAATGAGTTGGGGTTGTACACGCCCCGGACTCTCCTGAGGTCGCCTCTGGGCCTCACCCGGGCTCCCACCCACGTCCTAGTGGAGGCCCCATGCTCCGCGCTGGTGGGAATACAAAAAGACTAGTCTAGGTGCCAGACACGGCTGTTCTTTTGCTTGCTTTCTGCAGCTGGTTTTCAACTTCTTGAATGAAATTTTGAGCTTTCGTGTCTTTCATTCGCGAGAGTTGGAATTTTCTCTCTTTTTCGTTTGCCTTTCCAACTTGTCCCAGGAAGAGCGGCAGTTGCCCGTCTCTCCTCCTCGCGCGTCCCGCACACGGGGGCTAGGTAGGTGCGTACGCCTGGGCTCGCCCGCAACACACCTCGCCGAAGCCTTGTTACCCCAGAGCTTTGATGTCCTTAATCCTCGCGAGACGCTCTCGAGCGAGCTCGTGGGCACGCGCACCCTCTTAAGTCCGTGTCTCCGGGCATCGGGACGTGGTGTACGAGCCACAACAAACCCACGCTCGGGGCTTGTGCGAGGTAAGACGAGACGCCTCATGAGGCCTTCCAAAACCTTGTAGCTACACAACGTCTCCTCAGGCTCGACGGCTCTTGAGTCATCAGGAAGGAAGCCTTTGGAAGATGCCCCTGCAAAGGCGTTCCCTCGCGACATGGGAGACTACCACAAGCACATAGAGCTAAGTTATCCTAACCGCACCTAGTAGAAACATGGGTATCATGGCATGATATAAAAATAACAAGCATAGCATAGTGGCGCAAGCGCTGCAGTTCATTACACGCCCCATCGGGGCCCTCTACTTTTTTCAAAAATGCAGGAAAAAGGAAAAAGCAAAAGCAGACCACGCAACTGCAGCGGCTCCCGTGGCCAGGTTCCAGTGGCGCCCGATCTCAGTCTGAGTCTTCCTCCTGCTTCACCAGGGCACGGCAGCGAGGAAGCTCGTCGCCTTCCTCGATCCGAGCCCGACGGCGTGGTGGTTCATCATAGCCTCCGTCACTGGTGGTCTCACCGGAGGAGGAGCCGTCGCCGTTGGAGGTAGCACGACTATCGCCATGGGCAAGCTCACCCTTGTTGTCGTCGCAGCCGTTGCCGAGGGCAAGCTCGTCGTCTCCCCTGCCATCCTCCGGGGAGCACCCCGCACGACGGCCATCTTCCCCAAACACCCTCACATTGAGGGTCGCAAGGCCGTCGTACCTGAAATGGAGAGTGCACCTCCCGCTCAGGCCCTGCGCGTGGGCAAATGACTGCCAACTGCGGGTCAAGGACACGTTTCCCGCGGCGGTGACTTCAACCACTACCCATGAGGCCGTGCTGCAGCAGCCGTCAGCCTGCAGCCAGAGGCCATCAAGCCCCACGGTCGGCAGCGCACCCGCGAAGAAGCGTGGGAGCGGGAGCCAGGTGCCAATGGGCCTCTCCGACCACACGAAAAACTCCGGGGATGCATCCGCCCAGTGGGAGTGCGGCCGAGGAGGCCGGGAGACCACAGCATGCCTCCCTGCATCGAAGGAGCCGCCCCGTCCTTGGTGGCTCACACCGCGAGAGGAAGCGCCGCCGTGGCTACCTAAGGCGACGCCTGCTCTCGAAAAAGTGTGCCCGCGCCCCCAAGGGGCCACCGCCGGGGTCGCGACATACTTGCGGGGGCGTCCGGGGCCTCTCTTGGGTGGCGGTGAACCCAGCCCCTCCTTGAGGGCCTTCCCCTTTTCAGCGGCGGAGAACCTCCTCGTCGGTGCCATGGACGCTTCGGCAAGACGGCGAGACAAGGAAGAAGAAGGAAGAGCGGGCAGCGAGAAGATGGAGATGAGCAGGGGGCTCCGCCCCTCTCCCCATTTATAGCCAGAGGGAGGCCAACCGCCGGCCTCCACGATCCCCAGTAATGATGATCTTTTTGCATGCAGTAGGCTCTAGTCAAGTCGAACGGTTGCCGAGGCAGCGTGGGGAAGCGGAGACGCCCACGTCCCATCAAGCGCCACGCGTTGACTGGGTCCGCATGCAGTTGGGGCCCGCGACGCTCCACCCTTTCCCTTTGGCTTCGCCTCGAAGCCGAGTCCGAGAGTGCCTTGGGCCCGAAGGCTACTTTTGCATTTTGGGAACCAGGGTACCCAGACTTGCCTTACTGTGGCCCACCGCGTGGCTACATCGACGGCCTGGTACGGCCCATCTTCAACACCCATAACACGAGACCCTCGCGAGGGGCCAAGCCTTGCGAGGTGAAGGACGTCAAGACCTCTAGAAGGAGCGGCCTTCTCAGGCTGGCTCCTGAGGAGCGGAAATTTCTATGCGAGCCCTCACCTCGTGAGGTTCGGATGACGCAAGCCATAACGACCAAGGCCAGGCGGGCACCAGCGGGCGCAGTACAACAGGTTTCCTCTTTGGTGCTAAAGAGGCAAGCACAGGCGCGGAGTCCTGAGGCATGAACCAAAGGTTATTTCCATGCTACACGACCAAGACCGCCAGGACGGCAGTATGGAGGTCATCGCCGAGCCCACCATGGCGTCATGACCAGAAGTTTTGCAGACGAAGACCACCTTTTGTTAGGATAAGATGAAGTAGTTGTCTCCCTTCAAATTTGGACGTTGTGGGATCCCTTCCCGCCTTCATTTTGGGAAGAGGACCAAGGCCACTATAAATATAGCCTGGCCACCACCGTAGATCCGGATCCAGTCCATATACACCCTCACCAGCTCACTCAAACACAAGAACACACCTCTTGAGGTTGTTCTTCCACTGTACTAGTTCATCCTCAGCCCACCTCGAGGCTAATCCACCACAAAGTAGGAGTAGGGTTTTACACCGCAAGGTGGCCCGAACCTCGGTAAATTGCCATGCCCCATTTCCTTCTAGTTCATTGAGCTAGGCCATGAGATCGACGATTTGGCAGACCAGAGAGGTTGAGTTCTTCGCACAGACCCCATAGTTTGAATCTATCTTGGGTCCGCGGAGCCCCGAATCCGACAAGCTCCTATGTTAGGCGCCTCACCTCAGACTCCGTGATCTGATGCGCCGCCATGGAACCAGGTAGAAGCAATGGGGAGAGGAAGAAAAGGGGGCGAAATGGCTGAGGGGCAATCCAATCGATGGGTAGGTGGAGGGAGCCGGCCGAGGAGCTGGGTGCATCTTTTGGTTTTCACCATGGGAAAACACCAATCAATGACTTTTCAGAATAGGGAGCAGCGGGTTTTATAGGCAGAGTCATCATGACTAATTGCTGCCGCGCCTGCTCCCATTAATCAAAAAATTAATAATCCTGCCATGCATGGCGCACCCAAAGACCAGAGCAACACCATGGTGGATATTTAAAGTTCCTGCTGGCAAGGAGATAAAGAAGGGGTGAAAAAACAAATGTGGCGGCGACCTAGCTCATAGGTCGCACTAGCCCAACTAGCTAGCCACCGTGCTTCACTGATGTACTCGGCGGGAAAGGTGGTTGTAGGATCGAAAGTATGTCTAGAGGGGGGTGATTAGACTACTTGACCAAATAAAAATCTATCATTTTCCCAATTTTAGTTCTTGGCAGATTTTGGCTATCTTAGCACAAGTCAAGCAATCTTCACACAATTCAAGCAAGCATGCAAAGAGTATATGAGCAGCGGAAAGTAAATCATGCAACTTGCAAGAATGTAAAGGGAAGGGTTTGGAGGATTCAAACACAATTGGAGACACGGATGTTTTTGTCGTGGTTCCGATAGGTGGTGCTATCGTACATCCACGTTGATGGAGACTTCAACCCACGGAGGGTAACGATCGCGCGAGTCCACGGAGGGCTCCACCCATGAAGGGTCCACGAAGAAGCAACCTTGTCTATTCCATCATGGTCGTCGCCCACGAAGGACTTGCCTCACTAGCGATAGATCTTCACGAAGTAGGCGATCTCCTTGCCCCTACAAACTCCTTGGTTCAACTCCACAATCTTGTCGGAGGCTCCCAAGTGACATCTAGCCAATCTAGGAGACACCACTCTCCAAGAAGTAACAAATGGTATGTTGATGATGAACTCCATGCTCTTGTGCTTCAAATGATAGTCTCCCCAACACTCAACTCTCTCTCACAGGATTTGGATTTGGTGGAAAGAAGATTTGAGTGGAAAGCAACTTGGGGAAGGCTAGAGATCAAGATTCATATGGTAGGAGTGGAATATCTTGAGCTCAACACAAGTGTAGGTGGTTCTCTCTCAGAAAATGTGTATTGGAAGTGAAGATCTGTTCTGATGGCTCTCTCCATGAATGAAGAGTGGGTGGAGGGGTATATATAGCCTCCACACAAAATCTAACCGTTACACACAATTTGCTAAACTCGATGGGACCGAATCGTTAAACTCGGTCGGACCGATTCAGCAAACCTAGTGACCGTTAGGATTTTTAGTGGGACTTAGATGCAACTCGGTAGGACCGATATGGTTAGGGTTAGGGCATAACGTAATCTTGGTGTGACCGATTACACAAACTCGGTGGGACCAATTTTGGTAATAAGCTAACTAGAGAGTTGGTCAGGTAAACTCGGTGGGACCGATTCGCTCTTTTCGGTGAGACGGAAATGTTACGAAAGGGAAACAGTGAGTTTACATTGCAATCTCGGTGGGACCGATCGCTCACTTCGGTTGGACCGAAACGTTACGAAGGGAAACAGAGAAATTGCAATCCCATCTCGGTGAGACCGAGATCCCTATCGGTGAAACTGATTTGCTAGGGTTTGTGGCAGTGGCTATGACATGTGAAACTCGGTGGCTCTGGATAGGAAGAATCGGTGGGGCCGAGTTTGACTTTAGGTTTGGGTCATATGTGGATATGGAAAGGTAGTTGAGGATTTTGGAGCATATCACTAAGCACATGAAGCAAGATGCTCATTAAGCAACACCTCATCCCTCCTTAATAGTATTGTCTTTTCCTATGGACTCAATGTGATCTTGGATCACTAAAAATGTAAAATGTAGAGTCTTGTTCTTGAAGCTTGAGCCAATCCTTTGTCCTTGTAATTTTGAGGGATCCACTTTCCTCATCCATGCCATGCCATCCATTGAGCTTTTCTGAAATATTCATCTTGGAATGATGTTAGCTCAATGAGCTATATGTTGTTAGGAATTACCAAAACCACCCAGGGATAGTTGCACTTTCAATCTCCCCCTTTTTGGTAATTGATGACAACATATAGATCAAAGCTTCGACAAATGATAATAAGATTGGAATATATCATCGGTTTGAGAATTATGTGATAAGTAAGAGCTCCCCCCAAATTTGTGCATATTTAAGATTTGCTTTGGACTGCAAATGCACAATGAGTTAGGATCATGGGTTACTCTTCCATGTCACATACATCTTGGTGGAGCGCTCAGAATGATAAGAGTTAAATGCATGCACTCATCACCAAGCAAAGTGAATGATCAACGTAAGGATAAATTGATAGTAACATCCATCAAGCATTAAGTGTAGCTTATGATCAAACACATGATCATCAATGTCTCACAAATCACGGCATTGTATCTCAAACACTCAAAAGCAAATAAAGTATCAACCAAAAGACAAGAGAGAACAAAATGCAAACTCTCTCTCTCTCTCGAAGCCTATGATCTATACATTTTTCTCCCCCTTTGGCAACAAGTTACCAAAAAGTTCATAGAAAATGCATAGGACTAAACGACTCTCAGGCTTGGTCTTCTGGTGGTGGTGTCCGGAGAACTCCAAGAACGAAGGCTTCAGTCGATGTAGATGGAGCTGCTGGGGTGGGAGCTGGAGCTGGTGGAACAGAAGCTGTAGCTGGTGCATAAGCGGTGGCTCTGGTGTCAGGAACTGGTACTGCAGATGATCTCTGAGCTCTGGGCACCCTGGCAAATGCATCAGTTGTGGTCTTGCCCTTCCTCTCCTGCATATCTTCTTGTAGTTGTTCCACAGCAGACTGGACCTCTGTCACCTTCACATCTAGGTCATAGAACTTTTGTTCCATGATTCTTTCCAAACTCTCTTGGTTTTGAGTTAGGGTGGCCAGTCCTTTCTCAATCCTTAGACTGGATGCTATCAGGTAACTTAGCTGCTCCTGCTTGTTCTTCAAGAAGTACTCAGATGCCTCCTCTTGAGTTGGCATCCTGGCAGCTTTCTCCATCTTGGGCTTCTCCTTCTGTGCTTGAGCATGTGCAGATGATGGTTCATCCTTGTTCATGACAACCTGATTGTCTTCAAAGTCTGGATGGATGGGCAGGTGTTCCTTCTCCAGCAGGTATGTTCCTGTGCCCATCTTTGAGTTTATCAGCTCTTGAATTTGTGGGCCATATCCACAGCTCCTCTTCTGATCAGCTGCTGTTCTCTTAATGGTCTCTACCATGAGGCTCATCACCTTGAACTTTTGTGGCACATCAAATACATGGAGAATGTTTATTGCATGGCCTCGGATCATCTTGTGATCACCTGACTTGGGCAATAGAGTGTGCCTCAGAATCCAATTAATAGTGTGCAGCCCTGACAGAAGATAATGCACTGAGCCAAACTTGAAAGTATCAAGTGCCTTGTTTGGGATCTCCTTGTACATGTTGGACATGGAATTGTGATCCATCTTCTTCTTGGCATATATGTCCAAGTCATCTTCCTACTCTTCTGGGGCATTAATGAGCTGTGCCCACTCAGCAACTGTTGACTGATATCTAGTTCCTTCTGACATCCACACAATCCTGCCATCTGGATAGAAGTGTGCTGTGGAGTAGAATTGCATGATCAACTCTTCATTCCACTTTGTGAGCTTCTGCCCAACAAAGTCTGCAACTCCACAACCCTTGAAGCTGTCATATACTCCAGGATAGTGTTCTTCATTCTCCTTGATGTACTCCCAATCAACCCATCTCATGTCACAAACTATGGGCTTCTTATCAAGCAGCACTGTCTCATAGAAATCATGTTGTTCCTTGGTATGAAACCTGTAATCCACAACAGTTCTTCTCCTTGAAGCATATGGATCTGCTTCTCTCCACTTCTTCAGCCCTGAATCTCTTCTAATCTTCATGTCCTCAGCCACAGGATGAGCACCATTGTGGTCTGGGATCTTGGGCTTAAGCTTCCTGAGCACTTGTCCTTCTTCTTCTTTAGCAATGTTAGGCACTGGGGCCTTGTTCTTTTCAGCAGCAGATATGTTTTTGGTGTTTCTATTTGGTGCACTCTTGGGCTTAGATGCAGCTTTGGGTGCTTCCTTGGGCTTGGATGCAGGAGCCCCTGACCTTATGGCATCTCCCATGAGTTTCTGTGCCTTAGGTGCTAGTGCAGCAACCTCTTCTTCCTCTTCTTCATCTGATGAATGTTTTTCAAACTTAGCCATTGGATCAACCTTCTTGCACCATCTGCCCCTTTTTCTTTCCTTCTTTTCTTTCACAGTCTCATCTTCTGCAGTTGACTTGGAAGATTTCTGAGAGGATGCCCTGGCTTTGGACATTGATTGTCTCCCTGCTATCCTTTTGATTTTCAGTCCTGGCTTTGTGGCTGCAGCTGAGCCATACTCTTTCTTGAGTACCTTCTTCTTGGATGTGGCTTCCTCTTCTGCCACATAGTCCTCATCCTCTGACTCAAAGGTTCTCTTCTTGCTTGCTCTAGTGGCAGCTTTGGGCAGATTGCTTGGGGTGCTCCTGCTACCCTCATCAGAACTGCTAGAGGAACTAGTGCCCTCACTCAAATGAGCCTGCTCCTCAGATCTGTTCTGGCTATCACTCTGATCAGACATGTTGAAGTTCAGACTGCTGACCCTGTGAATAGTTTATAGATGAGATAGAGTGGATGAGCATCACAAAATGCAGAGATTTTTGCAAAAGAAAGAATCAAAAACGTACTTTTAGTTTTCCATAGAAAGCATTTCGGATTAACCGATTTGCAAACTCGGTGATACCGAAGCAGCTTTTGGAACCAAGACTAGTGAACTCGATCAGACCGAGTCACAGTTCGGTGGCACCAAGACTTCTAGGGTTCCACAAAGTCCTGAACTCGGTCTCACCGATTTGTAATTCTCGGTCAGACCGAGAACGACGTGTGCAATGGCCGTGGCTGAATCGGTGGAACCGAGTTCCGCAACCCGGTGGGTCCGAGATGATTTCGGCGGAAACCTAAACCTAAATTTTCGAATCTCATCTATTCTAAGGATTGTTTTGACTGGATAGGAGTGATTCAACCGTAGCAAGATTCATTAAGAACACAATGTGCTAAGATTTGGACGGGGAATAGCACTGTGATCGAGTCCATACCATAGTTCGGCGGCGGACTCGCTACGACGGCAACGGCGGAGACGAATTTCGTTGATGGCGGCGGAGACCAGCGACTGGAGGCGGCTGGCGACAAGGAGGACGATCCGGAGACCTAGGAGGCAGAGCGAGCTATGCGCGGGAGAAGAGGTTTCGGAGAAATTTCCAAAATTTTGCCCGTGAATATATATGGCCCGACCCTGTCGGTGTGACCGAGTGGAACAACTCGGTGTGACCGAAAAGTTCAAATCGGTTGCACCGAGGTGAAAACCTAGATCGACTTAGTGATCTCGGTATGACCGAAATGGAGGAATCGGTCAGACAGAAAAGGACAAAGAAGTTTTGGAAGTTTAAGTCTATGACAAATCGGGGACTCCGATTGCTCCTCACACAGAGTGGTTTGAATCTGACTTGATCAAATTTTGTGATGTAGAATGAATAGAGTTTGAGACGAGAAAAGCATAGATAGCTAGAGAAGGTTCTTAGGTATTCTTGTCCATCCAATTGGTAAGAAAAATAAAAACCAATCAATCAAAACAACAAGTGGATGTCCTCGAATGAGTAAAATATGCTCTCAACATGCTCACACAATAAAACGGCAATTGAAATATGTGGCAAAGCATGCACAACCAATTATAGCATCTATCAAGCAATTGGCGATGACTGGGTCATCTATATATGAGTATATTGACTTAGGAGTCAAATGAGAACATTTGATCATAAGTCATACTCATCGTTTAAGCACAAGTGGGGTTACCACTTTTACATAAAGCATTGTTGTGTTCACATCATTAGAGTTGCTTTAGCTCAATTCTTAGAGTAAAGCTCCCCCTAGATGTGATATGCCCCCTAAGAGGGATGAACTAACCTTGGGTTTTGTCGATGATGACTTCATGTAGATGTTGAAGATGTGGATGCTCAATGTTGATGTAGATCACTTGGAGCTATCCATTGGAGTGAATTGCACTTTCAATACCTACATGGGTTAGTCCCACAAGGAAGAAACAAGGATATCCATAGACATAGAGTGATGCACACACACGATGATATCTATGAAAGCTTTTAGGTTACCTTGTCCCTTGACTTACCAACAAGAGGGTTTGTGACTCCTTGAACTAGTGCAAGATGTGGAAGTTGATTGCACTTGTTATTGCCAAAATGATAAGAGTGAAGTATGTTGGCGGAGTCACCCTCAAGAACTCTCTAGTTCTTCTTCTTTTGGATCCACACCATCTTGATGGGAATCCTTGGAGTTGTAGTCGTACTTGATGAAGTGGAACTTGAAGTAGTCTTAGGAATCCACTTGACTAAGGTCTTAGGAGCTTCTTCAAATGCATCAATTTCCTCTTGAAGCTTGTCCTTGCCTTTTTGCTTGTAGTCTTGTGGTGGAAGATCATCTTGAGCTTGTGTCCCCTTGAAAGAAGTAGGATCATACTTATCTTGTTGAGGAACAAACTTTGTCTTGGGGTATTGATCTTATTCCCACTCAACTCCATTGGCATTGAACATTCGTTCAAAACCAACACCTTGATTCTTCCGGTGCCTTCCTTGCTTGCGTACAATTTCCTCGAATTGCTTACTCCCAGCAAGGCTCTTGTACACTCCTTTCTCTATAATTCCCTTCAATAGGCTATTTTCTTGCTCAAGTGTAACTTGGCTAAGAGAATCATTAGTGGAATCAAGAGAACTACTAGAAGCAACAATATTGGATTTAACATGATCATTGTTACTACTAGAGGAAGAATCTTTCTTGTTCTTGTTACTAGACTTGACTTGAGGCATGTAAGTGGATAAGAGTAAATGCTTGGCAATGTAAGAAGAACTTTTCTTACGAAGATCATCATTGATTGCTTTTAAGAACTCATGCTCTTGCTCAAGGTTGAGCTTTTCAAAGCGTAATCTCTCATGCGTTCTTAAAAGTTCTCGATGATCTCCTAAGATAGTTTCATGAGCTAACTTAAGAGTGTTTAGTTCTTTAGTTAGAGCCTCAATCTTCTGCTTATCATTGTCATTCGTTTTATCTTGATTAGCATGATTAATTGACATTTCATCATAGTATTCATCACTAGAGTTGTCAACAAGTAAATCATCATCACCTAACAAATCATCTTCATCACTATTGAAATCAACATACTCGGGGCGTGATACCTTTGGGCCTTTAGCCATGAAGCATGTTCCAACTCCTTCATTTGGTGAGTCAAATATGTCGTAGGAGTTGGTTGACACAAGTGCTAGACCGGCAACACCTTCATCTTGAGTATATTCGGAATCGGAGTGAAAACTTCTCTCGGAGTGGTTGTCGGAGTCGGAGCCATATACCCATTCACCAACATGAGCTTGATGTCTTCGTTTTGTGTAGCCCCTTGATGACTTGTCCTTTCTTTCCGAATCCTTGCTTCTCCGTGAGTATCTTCATTCATAACGATCATCTCTACTCCTTCTTTCCCTAGATGGTGATTCCTCTCTGCGGCTTCTTCTTTTGGGAGAGTCTTCTCTTTTCTTGTAGGGAGCCGTACACTCATTGGAGTCTGCGGCGGGAAAGGTGGTTGTAGGATCGAAAGTATGTCTAGAGGGGGGTGATTAGACTACTTGACCAAATAAAAATCTATCCTTTTCCCAATTTTAGTTCTTGGCAGATTTTGGCTATCTTAGCACAAGTCAAGCAATCTTCACACAATTCAAGCAAGCATGCAAAGAGTATATGAGCAGTGGAAAGTAAAGCATGCAACTTGCAAGAATATAAAGGGAAGGGTTTGGAGGATTCAAACACAATTGGAGACACGGATGTTTTTGTCGTGGTTCCGATAGGTGGTGCTATCGTACATCCACGTTGATGGAGACTTCAACCCACGGAGGGTAACGGTCGCGCAAGTCCACGGAGGGCTCCACCCACGAAGGGTCCACGAAGAAGCAACCTTGTCTATTCCATCATGGCTGTCGCCCATGAAGTACTTGCCTCACTAGCGGTAGATCTTCACGAAGTAGGCGATCTCCTTGCCCTTACAAACTCCTTGGTTAAACTCCACAATCTTGTCGGAGGCTCCCAAGTGACACCTAGCCAATCTAGGAGACACCACTCTCCAAGAAGTAACAAATGGTGTGTTGATGATGAACTCCTTGCTCTTGTGCTTCAAATGATAGTCTCCCCAACACTCAACTCTCTCTCACAGGATTTGGATTTGGTGGAAAGAAGATTTGAGTGGAAAGCAACTTGGGGAAGGCTAGAGATCAAGATTCATATGGTAGGAATGGAATATCTTGAGCTCAACACAAATGTAGGTGGTTCTCTCTTAGAAAATGTGTATTGGAAGTGAAGATCTGTTCTGATGGCTCTCTCCACGAATGAAGAGTGGGTGGAGGGGTATATATAGCCTCCACACAAAATCTAACCGTTACACACAATTTGCTAAACTCGGTGGGACCGAATCGTTAAACTCGGTCGGACCGATTCAGCAAACCTAGTGACCGTTAGGATTTTCGGTGGGACTGAGATGCAACTCGGTAGGACCGATATGGTTAGGGTTAGGGCATAACGTAATCTCGGTGTGACCGATTACACAAACTCGGTGGGACCGATTTTGGTAATAAGCTAACTAGAGAGTTGGTCAGGTAAACTCGGTGGGACCGATTCGCTCTTTTCGGTGAGACCAAAATGTTACGAAAGGGAAACAGTGAGTTTACATTGCAATCTCGGTGGGACCGATCGCTCACTTCGGTTGGACCGAAACGTTACGAAGGGAAACAGAGAAATTGCAATCCCATCTCGGTGAGACCTAGATCCCTATCGGTGAAACCGATTTGCTAGGGTTTGTGGCAGTGGCTATGACATGTGAAACTCGATGGCTCCGGATAGGAAGAATCGGTGGGGCCAAGTTTGACTTTAGGTTTGGGTCATATGTGGATATGGAAAGGTAGTTGAGGATTTTGGAGCATATCACTAAGCACATGAAGCAAGAGCCTCATTAAGCAACACCTCATCCCTCCTTAATAGTATTGGCTTTTCCTATGGACTCAATGTGATCTTGGATCACTAAAAATGTAAAATGTAGAGTCTTGTCTCTTGAAGCTTGAGCCAATCCTTTGTCCTTGTAGTTTTGAGGGATCCACTTTCCTCATCCATGCCATGCCATCCATTGAGCTTTTCTGAAATATTCATCTTGGAATGATGTTAGCTCAATGAGCTATATGTTGTTAGGAATTACCAAAACCACCCAGGGATAGTTGCACTTTCAGTGGTCTTTCGTGATTTGACGACTCATTTACTTGCTTCGGTGCTCCAACCGAGGAAAACCTAGAAAACGCGTGATAGGTTGTCCCACGTCTCGGCAAGGAAGAAAATATGCGTGCACCACTTGGGAGGACCCCGAAACCGCGCGGTAGGATGTGCCATGTCTCGGCATGGGAAAAAATGTGCGTGTAAAAATATACTGTACCAGACATACTACCTATGGTTCAACCTCGGGACCTAGCCAGTCGGTCGAAAACACCCCACTAGCCACACATCTTCATCATGCTAACTTGGCACGAAGGATAGGTGTGGTTAGCTCCGTCTCGACCAACCACAACGTCTCTTGTTCTAAGTGATTGTTCTATTTTCCAAGCTTATTTAGTTATAATAACACCACGACAAGCTAGCGCCACTCTTCGTGTGTGCCCATGCGTCTAAGGGTTAGACGGCGCAGAGGAGAGAGAGATCATAGACCTGGGACCCACCAGTAAGTGAGTCAACGGTCATGCACGTGTTGACGAGCCACTCCCTCTACTCTACTCAATGTAATACTGTATAAAATCAAGTTATGGGACAAAGCCAACAACCGTTTGGTGTTTCAGGTTATCGACTTACACTTTGTAGTCCAGGTTGCCAGTTCGAATCTCGTCTTTCAGATTTGTTAGTTTTAGGTCCAAATTTGATCAATGACAAGTGGGACCCCCGCGTGTAGTTCTGATATTTCAGTGTAGGATGGTTTCTTTGAAGAAACACTCTGCACGATTAGAGTAGTAATGACACGAGTTACGTGTATTTTGCAAGTTTAGGAACAAAAATGACAGCGACATAGAATATCACATCCACCCCGCATCTTAGATGCTATGGTGATACGAGTTTTTACATCGTTGGAACAGAGATCCAATGGCTTGGGAGTAGTCTTTGTAATTATGCGCAATTTCCAAAATCTCCAAGGTTTTTTTGCAAATAAAACATTCAGGCCTCGTGTGTGCCCTGCTTATTGAATGCAACAGCTCCCAGTTGCTCATATTAGGTGCTCCCCATAAATTAATTAGCCTCTACGGTGATACGAGCATCTAGGTTGTATGATCTGTGATCATATACCACATGCGCAGTACTTGCACTTTCTACGCAATTGCCAAACTCTCTCAGGCGTATATTCCAAAAACATTCAAACCTCCTGCTATAAGCCATTAGATCTCCGGGAACTCGTATCACCATAGAATCTACGGTGCGGGAGCACCTCATATTATCCCGTGCGAGAAAACATCAGGTGCTCTCACAGCTTGGATGCTATGGTGATACGCGTGACCTTCGAGGTTGTTTGATCTGAGATCCAATGGCATCCGAGCAGTCCTTGTGCTTGTAAGCAGTGGCCGAACTCTTTGGGGGCTTTTTTGCAAAATAACATTCAAACCACCTAGGAGTTGTTGGATCACAGATCCAACAGTTCCAAAGAGCATGCATCACCAAAGCATCTAAGGTGTGGTAGCACATGATATTCTTACATACAGGAGAATATGAGGTCCTCCTTCATCTTAGATGCTACAGTGATACGAGCTTCAAGGTTGTTGGATATGGGATACAAGGGAATTTTAGTAGTTTTTGTACAAATTGTGTGCAATTCTAAAACTCATTAAGGTTTCCCGTAAAAATATTAAGACATCCTGTGAGCTACTCTATCTCAGATCTACAAGCTCCAAGCAACTCGTATCAACATCTAACATCTAAGGTGTGGGGGCACATGATATTCTCCCGGGGAGGGGGGTGCACAACCAATCGGTGTTTGGGAGGGTGGGGACAAATATAATGTTCAAATAATATAATCTAAAAAATCCTAAATAGAGCCTCACAATTTTATCTAAGGTCGAGGGGTTAACCCCCGACAATCTACATAGCTCCGCCTAAACACAACATTTGCATGTTTGTAGTACTAGACTTAATATTGATGTTTCAGTTTCCTGTTCATTTTAAATATTGAATTGAGGACCATGCATGTCTTACATTTTACTCCCTTTGTTCCGAAATATTAGTCATTTTATAGATTTCATATGGACTGCCACATACGGATGTATATAGACATATTTTAGAGTGTAGATTCACTCATTTTGCTCCATATGTAGTCACTTGTTGAAATCTCTAAAAGACAAATATTTAGGAATAGAGGGAGTATTTTTGAATTCGTGTCATACATGCATGGTTTGGAAAAATAGATGCACTATACTTACTGGATTGTTGTTGTATTCGTGTGTTTGTGTGTCTGTGGTCATATGCTTGATACATACAAAGTTTTCTCACCACCATACCGTTCATCTTTTAAATTTCAATTTGTAATGAAAAACTTACTAGGGATACCATGAAATGTGAAATCCATGTTGAGATCACTTTATCAGAAACTCACTTTAATTCAAGAACTCGTCATAATTTCAATGAGTTGCATGCATGCCGCGTGTCCATCAAATGTGAACCGCCAGGGGCACCTACATAATTGCGTTGCGCAGCCCTTTACCTTATAAATACACATCCAGCGCGGTCATTATCTCCTCTTCCACCTCGCCATCTCACTCAAACCCTAGCGCCACCGCTAGCTCGCGTCGACGCCGGAGACAAAGTGCTTAGCTGCCGCGACCTCTTCGACACCGTCCACGCACCGGTTGCGGACCTCGTCTTCTTCGCCGCCGCCATAGGTGTCTTTTGCCGCCAAGTTAGGGCGCGGGAGATTAGACTGCTCGGCCTCCCTTCTGCCTTGTCTAGCAGTTTGTCTATGGTAAATAAATCTCACTTTTTATAGCCTTTTTGATATGTCAAATCCATCCACTTCAACCAAAAGTGGTTTCTACACTTCCAAATCTGGATATGTCTCTTTCTGAATCTCATGTCTTGCAAACTATATTCCCTTATGCTTCATAACTAGTTAGATTCCTCACTTGTACTTATTCATGGATTCGTACAAATCTGGAATGTCTTTGCACTATGAGGTCAATGTCTTCAAACTGATTTATCTTCAAAATCTTCTGAGAATGCAGATGACCTCTTCCCCTTCCCTCGCATCTCTAATGCTGTCATAGGTACATGTCCATGGGAGAATCCCTTGGTTCTCATAGTCTGCATTCATTTGCAGAATTCTTACATCATCACATTGACTCCCCTGAAGTCAGTTCTTGTTTGACAAGTAGACGAAAGCCTTTCACTATTTTGAAGCCTCTCTGTCTGAATATTATGGCTTCTGAAAAATCTGCAAGAAAGGGTGGCAGGCAGCGCCATGGAAATACTGCTTTGGACCTGCCTCCTGATCTATTTGAGATGTACAAGAATGATCTAGAGGAGAACTACAATTAGCGCAAGACTAGAATTCAATTGATCCGAAGATATTGGGCTGAACAATGGTTCAAGTATAACTTCGTCACTCCTGAATACGCTAAAAAGAATGCCATCAAGCACCATTGGGGTGATATTATTTACAATAATCTACAACCCAAGTCGAAGCCTGAAGCTATTGCCCAAGGATTCTATCTTTGCATGGTCCAAGGACCTCAGCCAGAAAATGTTGACCCGTCGACTCTTCTATGGTGCCGTGACGACAATCTCGTCAAGCGCAACTTTCCGTTCACAAAAGAGTCAGCTACCAGGAATAGGAAGGAGCTCGGACTCCACTTCAACCCTGGTCCATCTGCTCCAAGGCCGGATGGCACACGTGATGCCAATCCTAATGTCATCGGCCCCTTCACTAGCTTCGATGGGATCCTCTCCCACATTGCTGCTCAGAGGGCCATGGTGGATCAATCTGCTGATGATGCAGACTCTGAAGATGCATCTGCACCACCAAAGCCGAAGAAAAAGAAGTCAAAAGCTTCAAAGCCCTCTGCTGCACCAACAGCTTCGACTATGAAGCCATTGATGACTACACCTCCTAAACCCAGTGTGCAGTCTGAACACTTGTTTCGGGTCTCCAAGAAGACCAAGAAGACAAAGAAGCCCAAGAAGATTTCAGGGCATGACCTAACGCCTGCTACCATACTGCGCAATGAAGACCACACCATTCATTTGTCCAGTGATGAAGATCTTGGTGATGAAGCTCTAGAGATGCTGATCAAGAGCAAGCAAGAGGTAGAGATTTTTCAAGATCTGCCTATCTTTGATGCTGGTATTCTGAACAACTTCATAGATGAATGGTTTGAGGACCAAAGCATCGACATTGATGATCTGTAGCTGCCAGTGGACATCAACATCACCTTTCATGGAGCCATTGCAAATGAACTTGCTCTGGCTCAGGAAATCGTCGAGCTCAAGAAAAAGGTTGATTATGAGAAGGCACACTTCAAGAAGCACATGGCCAAGCTCAGTGTGGCTGATGTGAAAATCTTCAAGAACATGATGCAAGACCTCAAGGCAGAGTTCAACAAGAAGCATGAAGAAGCCAAAGGCTCACGCGAGCACATGAAGTACTATGCGCAGAAATGTGTGCAAGCACACAATGAAGCTAATAAGAGAAAGGCTCTTGGGCATCCTGGCATCGGCCCCAGAATGACTGCCAAGCAAAACAAGAAGTCTGCTGAAGCCAAACCCGAAGCTCAACGGCATGAACAACCAAGTATAGTCTTCCCTGCCAGCATGACTGGCTCGAAGCCAAAGTTCCCCTCAGCAGCTTCTGAAATGAAGAAGACCAAGCAAGCCGAAGCCGAAGCCGGGAAGAGGAAGCTCAAGGACACCATGCTCCCTCGAAAAAGAAGCTGAAGACTAAGGTCCCAAAGTCTTCAAAGAAAGAGTGTGCGGCTGCCCCAGAGCCCCTCATCGTTGAACCCATCTCAGTTGCTCTCCCTACCTCGACCAACCAAGAACGCCGCCTGGTGATTCATGAGCCTGCTTCCACAGAGGCTCCAGAAAGTAAAGAAGTTCCACCTATTAACCCCAACGCAGCTGAAGACATTGGTCATGAATTCAATCTGAATGATGATGAAGTCCTTCCTCAGCATGAGCCCCAGTCGGTATCATCGCCTATTCTCACGAGCAGTGAACTTATATTAGCATTGGTCGTCCTTTGACGCCAGTTGCTCAAGATGACTCATGGGTTGAGCAACAACAACAAGACACCCCTCTACAAGATGAGACACCACAAACTCCACCACCTCAAGTCATCACCCCAATGCTTGATGATGGCAACTACATGGAATAGACCACCCCCACTCCAAAGGCATCACCAGCATTTCGCAGGCTTCACAAAGGCCTCAGGCCACAGTTCTCCATGCCACGCATTCCACAAGAGGATGTGCAACACAATAGCTCAGTAGCATGTCAAATGTTTCCTGAAGCCACCCCTTCTGCGTTTGCCTCTGAGTCTGAAGCCAAAGCTGCTGAAGACATTCCGGCTGCATCAGCCGAAGAAGGAGAAGAAAGAGAAGCTACACGCCCTGCCAGTGACCCTGTCATTCAAGAGAATGTGATCGTGCCCGACCCTCCAGTTGTTAAATAGATGGAGGTTGAAAACAATGAGGCTGCCACCAACAACGCCACTGAAGCCAATGACTCTGTCATGGCTGAAGATAATGTGGAGCCCGAAGCCAATGTGACTACTGACACCATTGTGATGCCAATCATATCTGAGGACACCATTCCCCCTCCAAGGCCTCATACTATGCAACGCACGTTCAATCATGGTGAGTTGGTGACTATCAGATGGCCTATCATGGTTCCACCTACTGCTCCCGGGCCACAATATGATGATCAAGTGGAGCAGAGGCCTCAGGTTCAGAGCCACAACCAAGAATGCCAAGGCTTCTCGGTGCTGCCACTACCCCTGGCTCCTTCGATGTGCAAAGCTTTAGGGCGCACAACACTTTCTTCGACAGTGCCAAGAACCCCTACAAGAATCCCAAAATCTCCTCTGACAGATTTTGGAGCCAACAACAGTGAAGCTATTACTCTTGCATCCTATACAACCAAGACCAGATTTTTCCGCATAAGCATATGGATTGTGATGCTATGGCTGGGCTGCCATGCCTTGAGGAAGCCCTTGACTGCTTTAGGGACGTTGGGCTTCTGCCTTTTGTGACTGACAAGGAACATTGGAACGAAGAGCTTCTGCTGCAGTTCTATGCCACACTACACATTCGAGGCTACAACAGGGATCCGAAGACATGGTCCTTGAGTGGATGACATGTGAGGTTCATCATGAAGCCAAAGCTCATGATATCATCGAGCTTACTTCCCTGCCCACTCTAGGTGAACTATACGAACCTGGTTGTCAGCTTCATCAGAACAAGCTGCAAAGCATTTTCCAGAAGCCAGAGCCAAACATGAGCCAAATGCTGAGCATGATGAAGCCATTGCCCCATGACATTGAATACCCGAAGGAATTCTTTGTACAGGACCTTGAGTACTTGCCACGCACCGTCTATCATATTCCGAGGCATACTCTCTGGCCCATTAAAGGGAATTCCTCTGAAGCTAAACTTGAAGGCGCCATGAAGACATTGGTTTTCTATATTGTCAATGGCATCAGATTCAATACTCAGGATTTCTTCGTCCGACAACTTGCTGCTTTTGGGATTGATATTTTTGGCCTGAAATTCTATGCTCCATGGGTGATGCGCTTGATCAAGCTTCATTCAACCATCGACTATCAACCCTTAGCGTGCGACCACATTGCATTTCTGCCTGATGTTTATATGTCTATTGAAGCCATCTACCCCGAGCCAACAAAGAAGCCACTCCACCTTCAGAATGCAGAATTCCAGAGCTTCACATAGCCTATTGAAGGGATTCATGTACCAAATGCTGCAACCCCTACTTATCCTCTGGCTGGCAACTTGCGCATGCCACACCGAGCCAACACTGAAGGCACTACCAACACCATAGCTCAAAGGCCTCAGAAGCGTCCTCGTGTCCTCAACGTCCATGAGCTTCTGGTGGCTTTACATAAAAAGCAGGATAGGCATCATGACTGGCTGAAGCGTCAGATGCAGAGTCTCTTGGTGGATGTTAACCGCATTCGCAACTTGGCCACCAAGAACTCATTTATTGCACATGAAGCTTGTTGGCGGTCCTGGAAGAGCCTCACATTGCTCTGCTCTGAATATGATCTTCGCGAAGGTGGATTCACAGAGAGCTTCAAGTTTGAATCCAGGCCTCCACAAAATGCAAGTTGGCATCGCACACCATCCATTGAAGATTCTGAACATCTGTCTTCGGCTGCAACTGTTGTTATGAGAGTCGTCGATGAAGAGGATAACGCCACTTCACCATCCTTGGCTGCACTGCATCACGATTCCGCGCCAGGCCCGTCTGCACCACCAAACTCCAACGTCGACCCTGTTCCATCTTCTACTCCAATTGGGAACGAGTAGATCCTCTATGTCTTCAAACCTTTTTAGTCATTACTGATAAAAGGGGGAGAAGCATATGAGGTTGATAGTCATCAACAGGGTCCATATGGGTGGTTGCATTATTTTTGCTAAGTTCTAACAACTCTCGTTTTGAAACTATTTGGCTCTTCAGTTGTAACACTTAAACTTGATGGTCATGTGCTACTTTCGTTGCTACTTTGTGATGCGATGATAAATTTCGCATGTAGTCATTCTTCATACGCCCATTTCTCATTATGCATGTCATTATCTTCCTGACTCTTATATATGCATGATGAATTGTCTTCGTATGTTGAAGAGGATCTCCACAAAGTAAAACCTACCATGTGCATTTGCATTCAAAAGCAAACTACTTATATGCACATATTCAGGGGGAGCATTTTGCAACTTATGAAGACAATGACCTTAATCCTTAACTTTCACATACTTTTATCCCCATTGAAAACTTCAACCAGTTTGTCATCAATCACCAAAAAAGGGGGAGATTGTAAGTGCATCTAGTGCCACCCTTAGTTGGTTTTGGAGTATTGATGACAAACTTGGTTGAGGGACTATTGTGTTTGTGAGAATTGCAGGATAACACAGGTAGTAGTCCCTTATTGATTTGGTTTACCTACCAGAGATGACCCCTAAAAATGTGTGAAGACATTGAAGAGAATGGTGGTTCGTGAAGACATTCACGATGAAGATTATGACTTGAGAAGATATTCACTTGAAGACTATGGAGTACAACAACATAGTTGTTTCGTAGTTTCCTTTTCTTCTTTGTTGAGTCATAGGAACCACCATACTGTTAAGTGGGGTCCAAGTGAATAAAGTCAGAGTGACTGAAGTGATGCTCAACCTAAATCCTATGTCTTCGAGCAAAGACAATGAGACCAAATCTTATCCAGAGCTGGGTGAGTCAGCTTGGCTTGTAGTCCAAGTTAAGCTATCGTGTGTGTTTGAAATCCGATCGTTGGACACGTGTCGGTTCCTTAGTGACCCAGGGTCATTTCCGACAAATCAGGTTGGGTTGCCTCCTGGCTATAAATAGCCCACCCCCTACACCATAAATTGGTGGCTGCTCAGAGTTAGTGCACGACTTTTGTCATTTGAGAGCAACCCACCTATGAAGCATATTAGAGAGAGATCCTTGCGAGGAAAAAGCCCAAAACACCCAAAGCCAAATAGTGTTAGGCATCACTGAAGTCTTTCTATCCGCGTAACCTGAAGACTTGTTACACTTGAGGACTGTGAATCCTCCAGCTGGTTAGACGTCGCGTTCTGAGCATCCAAGAGTCATTGTGGATTGTCGGTGAACGAAGTCTGTGAAGGTTTGGAAGTCTACCTTGAAGACTTACAGGAGCGTTTGGGCGAGGACTAGGTGTCCTTAGCTCAAGGGGAATAAGGTGAAGATGTGGTGTTCTGAGTTAAATCTCAGCCTCCCTAACCAGACGTACAGTTGTCATAGCAACTGGAACTGGTCTACCAAATCCTTGTCTTCACCTAGAAACTGGTTCTATCCTTCGCTTCCCTTTACTTTGCAATTTGTCTTCGTGAAGTCATTGCTTGCTTGTCTGATCTGTTTGACTTCACTGAGTGAAGACTATTTACTGTTTGGCTTCATACTGTCTTCCATCCTGATCCACACTACCTAGTTGCTGATAGTCTTCGTGCTTTCACTACATTGCTTACTTGACTATGGCTTGCCTAGTGTAGTCTATCTTCTGCTGCATATCAATAGGTTCATTTCTACTGTTTGTCTCCAAAGACCTCGTGTTTTGAAGGCTTTCACCCTCCTTTTATAGGCGGGCGAAGGAGGGGAGCCGCTCCATCACCAAGCGGCCGCCGTCCTCCTCCGCCAATTCAAGAAGACCGGGCCCCCACCTTGATGCTCTCCCGCGCCACGCGCCTCCGCTACCTACCCCGCGTGATGCATGCTACATACGTGGCTGAGGGTAAGAGCATGGTGGGAAGAGTGAATTGGCAGTTTCTACCCCATACATTAAAGTTATTCACTGTCCATTACAAGGGCGGTTCCACCACCATTGGCTTTACACAACACACGAGGAAACCGGCCCAGAATCAAGGCTAATGAAGAAGCAATGAAAATTCCACGAGACCAGCCTCTTCAGCGCCCCTGCCTGTGCACTTATTAGGGCCTACCCCAATGACGCTCGGCAGCTCGATCATTCGCCGCCTCTAACTGAACGCTCAACTGAGGTCGTGTACAACAACCTTAGCCGCGGAAGCCTGGGTTGGGCCTACCCCCATCCCTAGAGGAGCCGTATGAGGCGGAAGCTCCACGTACGGTTTTGAAGCCGAGCCTTTCTAGCAATGGGGCCTAGGAACCGATATGATGATTGGTTTAGGTAGGGCGGCTGGCCTACTATGGTCACCTGTAGGGATTAGTACGTGAGAGCTTCTCTAAAAATATAGAGAAAGTTTAAAAAAACAAAGAAAAAAGTGAATCAATTTAGTAGAAAAGTACCCTATCAGATTCGAACCAACGACTTACGTCTTAGCACGAGATCACTCTACCACTAATTTAAAAAGCCATTTATCGGATTTGAGGGCAGGCCCGGGGGCTTCTGTCAGTGCAACAAACCCTGAGTCTGTTGCCCGGACTATGCACAAGTACGGGAACAAGATCACATCACCAGGCCATGCCAGAGTACGAGAGACCAAGGTCATCGAAGGACCAACATGCAGATCAAGAGTATCAAGATCAAGCTAGAAGAGTAAGATACCACCAGGAGAAAAGCCTCCCTTGCCGGGCAGGCGAGCTCGGCGAGGGCGGGGTCACCCCCGGAAGAAAACGACCAAGCGATACATCTCCAACGTATCTATAATTTATGAAGTATTCATGCTATTATATTATCCATCTTAGATGTTTTATATGCATTTATATGCTATTTTATATGATTTTTGGGACTAACCTATTAACCTAGAGCCCAGTGCCAGTTTCCGTTTTTTCCTTGTTTTTGAGTTTTGCAGAAAAATAAAATCAAACGGAGTCCAGTTGACCTGCAACTTGATGGAGCTTATTTTTGGACCAGAAGAAGGCCATGGAGTAAAAGAGTTGGGCCAGAAGAGTCCCGGGCTGCCCACGAGGGTGGGAGGCGCGCCCACCCCCCTGGGCGCGCCCCCTACCTTGTGGACAGACCGGAGACCCCCTGACTTGTTCTCGACACCAAAACCTCTTATATATACAGAACCCCCCTAGAACATAACCTAGACCGGGAGTTCCGCCGCCGCAAGCCTCTATAACCACCAAAAACCAATCTAGACCTGTTCTGGCACCCTGCCGGAGGGGGGATCCCTCACCGGTGGCCATCTTCATCATCCCGGCGCTTTCAATGACGAGGAGGGAGTACTTCACCCTCGGGGGTGAGGGTATTTACCAGTAGCTATGTGTTTGATCTCTCTCTCTCTCGTGTTCTTGAGGTGGTACGATCATGATGTATCGCGAGCTTTGCTATTATAGTTGGATCTTATGATGTTTCTCCCCCTCTCCTCTCTTGTAATGGATTGAGCTTTCCCTTTGAAGTTATCTTATCAGATTGAATCTGTAAGGATTTGAGAACACTTGATATATGTATTGCATGTGCTTATCTATGGTGACAATGGGATATTCACGTGATCTTCTTGATGTATGTTTTGGTGTTCAAGTTGCGGGTTCCATAACATTGTGAACTTATGCATAGGGGTTGGCACATGTTTTCGTCTTGACTCTCCAGTAGAAACTTTGGGCACTCTTTGAAGTTCTTTGTGTTGGTTGAATAGATGAATCTGAGATTCTGTGATGCATATCGTATAATCATACCCACGGATACTTGAGGTGATATTGGAGTATCTAGATGACATTAGGGTTTTGGTTGATATGTGTCTTAAGGTGTTATTCTAGTACGAACTCTTGAATAGATCGATCCGAAAGAATAACTTTGAGGTGGTTTTGTACCCTACAAGAATCTCTTTGTTTGTTCTCTGCTATTAGTGATTTTGGAGTGACTCTTTGTTGCATGTTGAGAGATAGTTATATGATCCCACTATGTTATTATTGTTGAGAGAACTTGCACTAATGATAGTATGAACCCTAGGCCTTGTTTCCTAGCATTGCAATACCGTTTGCGCCCACTTTTATCAATAGTTACCTTGCTGTTTTTATATTTTCAGATTACAAAAACCTATATCTACCATCCATATTGCACTTGTATCACCATCTCTTCGTGCACCTATACAATTTACCATTGTATTGGGTGTGTTGGGGACACAAGAGACTCTTTCTTATTTGGTTGTAGGGTTGCTTGAGAGAGACCATCTTCATCCTACGCCTCCCACGGATTGATAAACCTTAGGTCATCCACTTGAGAGAAATTTGCTACTGTCCTACAAAACTCTGCACTTGGAGGCCCAACAACGTCTACAAGAAGAAGGTTGCGTAGTAGACATCACCAAGACTTCCCGGCAAGGCCTGCCGGGACTTACGGTGGCAAAACCACCTCACCCAATCACTCCGCCACTGCCCACGTCGTCAATCAGTGCGGTGTCAAGCCGCAAAGAGATTAAGTGGTAGCCATTCACCACATGGTGGCCTCTCTCTATAGGAAATACCTATAGATGACACCCCTCCTGGGGCGTGTCGAGCGAGCAAACGTGGAGCTGGCAAGACGGGCCCAGCAAGGCTTGCCGGGCAAGCAACAATGTGACGTCGAGCGGTGCATTTAAGGCACCCTGTCAGCCTGCAGAGTTAGGTATGATAGCACTGTTTGCTATCTTATCAGTCCAAAATGATTATTTTGCCATTATGGTGACCCCTTAATCTATAAAAGGAGGCTCATGGCAACCGCAGAAAGGGTTAGAGGGTTGGTCAACACACACGCCCATACGCGCGTAGTCACTACCGTCCCTGTCGGGCAAGTGTACTACACTCCACCACCATTCTTCCACCATCAATCCACCAAAGTAGGAGTAGGGTTTTACGCCTCACGGCGGTCCGAACCTAGGTAAAACCGCCTATATGATCGCTGCCGCACTACCCCCATGTTCTTCTGCTCTTTGTGCAACGCGACATCCACCATGCCGAACTAGCTAGGGGCCCTTGGTCCCATAGGTGGTCGTGGTTTCCCGCGACACCTGGCCCCACCTGTAAGCCTCTAGGTCTAGCTGTCCATGGTTACAAAATGTATTTGTTGCATTTTATCTCGAAATTAATAATAAACAAAAAAGTTCTAAAACTTAGGAAATTCATATAAAATAATCCATAGCTCAGATGAAAATACTTTGTACATGAAAGTTGCTCAGAACGACAAGACGAATCCGAGAACGCAGTCCGTTCGTCTGCCACATCTCCCTAGCATAGCGAACCTGAAAAAGTGCTCCCTCCGGTTCGTCTGTCCGAAAACGCCGAACACCGGGGATACTTTCCCGAATGATTTCCCCCTTTGCCAGTACCGCCAACTACCGTGTTAGGGCACATCTAGCATCGCTTAATGTCTTGTCATGCATTGTCATGTATCTGTTTGCATTGTATGCGTTGTTTCTTCCCCCTCTTCTCTCCGGTAGACTACGAGACTGACATCGCTGCTGCTGCCCCGATCGACTACGGTGTTGACGACCCCTCCTTCTCGACAGAGCTTCCAGGAAAGCAAACCCCCTTTGATTAACTAGATATCGCCCACTCTCTTCTTTCTTATTCTTGCATTAGGATTGCTACTATTGTTGATTCGATAGCTCCTATTCTGTTGCATAGCCTGTCATTGTTGCTACAATTTTTGATACCTTTACCTGCTATCCTAATGCTTAGAATAGCTTGCTAGTATTACATCAGTGGCCCTACACTCTTGTCCATCTGCCATGCTATACTACTGGGCCGTGATCACTCGGGAGGTGATCACGGGTATATATTATACTATTACATACTCATGCTAATGATTCGGAGATGGGGGCTAAAGGGGCGGGTGGTTCCACCCAGGTAGTGGTGGGCCAGGGTTCCTGACAACCCCGTGATGGTTACTTTGTCACCAAGCGACAGGGCAGGCTGCGACCACCTATGAGACAGGTGGGCCCGGTCCCTGGTCGGCGTCCGCAGATACTTCTAATAACACACTTAACGAGATGTTGGTATTCGATCCGAGTCTGGCCACTGGCATATATGCACTAACCAACTACGCGGGAACAGTTATGGGCACACGACGTCGTGGTATCAGCCGAAGCCTTCTTGAAGTCAGCGTTTGAGCGGCGCATGCCGGATTGGATTGGAACACCTGCTCTTGTATTAGGAAGGCTAAGTCTACATTCGGGCACCCACACAACATGCAGCTGTGCAATGGGCGATGGGCCCAGACCCCTGCGCGCTTAGGATTTAGACCGGCATGCTCACCTCTCAATTGAGGCTAGGTAGGGCTGCAACGTGTTGACCTTTCGAGGTCGGGCATGACCCAGGAAAGTGTGACCAGCCAGAGGGATCAAGCGTGTTGGTTAATGTGGTGCACCCCTGCATGGAAGTTTATCTATTAGAATAGCTGTGTCCCTCGGTAAAAGGACGACCCGGAGTTCTATTCTGACCTGATGACAACTGGAACTAGATACTTAATAAAACACACCTCTTACAAGTTCCGGAGACAACCCGGTGATGGCTTTCCCACAGGGCAAAAAGGGAGGATCGCCGGGTAGGATTATGCTATCCGATGGTACTTGGTGAACTTACCATACTACAAAAAAAAGACACGTCCGTGACATTTTGGGCCGAACGAAATTTTTTCTGTCATACATATGACACTTCTATGACGATAATTGTGAGAAAACCCGGTATCATCATAGATGTGGTGGGCTCCTACTTTTATGACAAAAAATCATGAAAAAAATGGGCTTTTCGTCCTGGGCGGGCCGGAGACGCAGCTGCATGACATTCTTTGGGCCGTCCATGATGGAAAAAACCATGGTAGAAGCGAGGGTGAGGAAAATTTTGGTGAGTTCTCGGTTACGGTGGGAGGTCGGGGGCCGAGCGATGCGCGTTTCTCTCATACATGTAGGCGCGTGTGTGCGAGGCGTTGGCTCTAACTGAACCCGAGCGAGGCGTTGGGCTCTAACTGAACCCGAGCGATTGCACTGTAGGCTACACGTTACTGAACCCGAGCGATCGATCGATGGCTGTTAACTGAACCTGATCGAGCGATTCCCTCGCTACTGCTGCTAACTGAAGTCGATCGATGCTGCCTCTGGAATGAACAGTGAGCGTTGCGGGGGGGGGGTTGGATGAATAGTGAGCGGTGGCGTTGCCTCTGCATGAACAGGACCCCGTGGTGTGGTGGAGGGCTGGATGAACAGTAGACGGTGGAGGGGTGCCCGTGGAGGGGTGGTTGAACAGGACCCCGTGGTGTGGAGGGCTGGATGAACAGTAGACGGTGGAGGATTGGTTGAATAGTAGCCGATGGAGTAGCGCGCTGTGGAGGCTGGATGAACAGGAGCCCGTGGAGGCTGGAGGAGGTCGACGGTAGCCTGTGGAGGTTGGAGGAGGTCGACGGTGGAGATGAATAGTATCCCGTGGAGTCCCGTTTTGCGGGTCGCCACACCCCTCCCGATGAACAGGACCCCCGTTTCGACCGTAGGAGGTCCGTTTCGTCCGTTTTGTGGTACGCCACACTCCTCCCGATCAACAGGACCCCCGTTTCGACCGTAGGAGGTTCGTTTCATCCGTTTTGCGGTACGCCACACCCCTCCCGATCAACAGGACCCCCTTTTCGACCGTAGGAGGTCCGTTTCGTCCATTTTACGGTATGCCACACCCCTCCCGATCAACAGGACCCCCATTTCGACCGTAGGAGGTCCGTTTCCTCCGTTTTGCGGTACGCCACACCCCTCCCGATCAACAGGACCCCCGTTTCGACCGTAGGAGGTCCGTTTCCTCCGTTTTGCAGTACGCCACACCCCTCCCGATCAACAGGAACGTAGGAGGTCCGTTTCCTCCGTTTTGCGGTACGTCAGGCCTCGTTTCCATCGCCTGTTCCATCCAAGCCCTCCCGGTGAACACGACCACGCATTCCGTTCTGACCCAGCCGGTTGGCTCCCACGCGTTCCGTTGCCTCCCGATGAACACGATGCATTCCATTGCCTCCCCATGAAGACGACGCATTCCGTTGCCTCCCCGTGAACACGACGACGATGCTATTTCTCCGTTGCGACCCAGCCATGTACACGAGCCCTGGCCATACGTATGCGCGAGTAGGCGTTCGAGACCCCGCCCGTACACATACGTGGCCGTATTTTCTTTCTTGCACCCTGGCCGCTATACGTACGTGTACATGCTACGTGCGCACCTCTACTACAACACGTACGCGCCTCTACTACTACACGTGCGCGCCTCTACATCCACCAGTATATATGTACGTACACGTTCGCGACCAGAATGACAATGCTACGTACGATTCGACCAGGTGGGTCCCGACTGTCAGGCACTTCCTTGCCTGCGAAGATGTAGCTGGTGGGTCCCAGCAGTCAGGGGGGTGAATCGTTTTTTTGCCCGGACGCACTTCCTTGCGTGCGAAGATGTAGCTGGTGGGTCCCAACAGTCAGGGGCAAACGTTTTTTTCGTGAAATACGGTGGCCCGTGCGGTGGGTCCCCGTTGTCAGGTGGAGGAATAATTATTTTGCACGTAATAAGGAGGCACTTCCTTGCTGCGGCTGTGGACCCAGCTGTCAGCCTCTCCACGTACAGTCCACGCCCGATGGAAGCCGTTCCTTGACCATGTTGACCACGCCATGCCGAGAGCACCAGGGCGGTGGATGACGGTGAGGCCTAGGAAGGGGACGACGCAGAGCCGGGGAAGACGCGACAGTGGATGCCCACGCGTAGAGGAGTAGGAGGGTTCACTGGTTCGCTGCGGTGTGAGGCTGCCGTCGCCGCAGAATAACAGGGGGTGCGGGTGAGTAGAGGGATGGCCTGGCCAGCGGTGGGAGTAGTAGGGGCGGTGAGGCCTCCGCCGCATCGCAGCCGGCCACGGGAGGCAGGAGCACGAGGCATGGCCAATGCTGGTTTGGGCGGCTGGAGCAAGAAGACCAGAGGTTGAAGAAGCACTACGGCCGTTGGATGGACATCGTACGGTCACTGGAGCTAGAATCGTGCATATTGACTAAGTTGACAAAGCCCTCCATCCCCATCAACTTAGTAGGCCCACAAGTCAGCCTGCCACTATACTTGGTCCCAGCTAACAGGGGGAGTATTCATTTTTTTGCTTAATAAAGAGGCGCTTCCTTGCGTGTGAAGATATAGCTGGTGGGTCCGAGCTGTCAGCGGTGGTAACATTTTTTTCGTGAAATACAGAGGCCCTTTTGGTGGGTCCCTGATGTCAGGTGGAGGAATCATTATTTTGCGCGTAATAAGGAGGCATTTCCTTGCATGCGGCAGTGGATCCAGCTGTCGGCCTCTCCACGTCAGTCCACTTCAGATGCATGTCGGTCGTTGACCACGTTGACCAGGCCGTGCCGAGAGCACCAGGGCGGTGGACGACGGCGAGGCCTAGGAAGGAAATGAAACGGAGGCAGGGAAGACTCGACAGTTGTTTTCCATGCAGAGGGGAGTACGACTGTACGAAGGTTTACTGGTTCGTCTGCCATCGCCGGAGAATAACAACAGGTGTGGGTGAGTAGAGGGATGGCTAGGCCAGCGATGGGAGTACGATGGGGCGCTGAGGCCTGCGCGGCAGCACAGCCGGCCGCGGGGAGGAGGGAGCAGGCAGTCCCGCCGGCGCTTGTTTGAGCGGCTGGAGCAGTAAGAGCAAAGATTGAAGAAGCACGACGGCCGTTCAATGGACATCCAATAGTCACTCCTTGTGCGTGAACCTTTTTTTTAGGAAAGCCTCAAATCTGTGGAAAATAGCATACATCCCGTCTGCCCTTATTTCTAATAATTTACAACCCATTTGCTAATTCTTAAGATTTTTTTGGAGCCCATATTCTTTTTGTTAGCATTACAGCCAATATTGTGGCCACGTTAAAACATTATACGAAATTTTGCATATTTCGGTGCGGTCCGAACTGTTTTTAATCCCAAAATTTTGACTCACATTCAAACTGATTTTAAAAATAAATGTATATCAATATAAAATCCAACAAATTCTCCACGCGTAAAAATTAATGTAATTGAAAATCTCGAAATGAAAATAAGATATTTGAAACTAATTGCCGGTTTGATGTGTTTTAAAAATGTACATCCCATTTCTCATTACTGATAGGCCGTTTTCTCGGCCAGCCGAATGAAGCTCTCCTCGTCTTGAAAGATTTGCAGCCCAACAGGCCTGACAAAGCAACTTACTTGGCAAATCACAAAAAAACTGGGCTATGGCCGTGGACCCAGCTGTCATCCTCTCCACGTACAATACTCTTCCGATGGAAGTCGGTCGTTGACCACGCCATGTCGAGAGCACCAAGGCGGTGGACGACGGTGAGGCCTAGGAAGGGGACGACGCGGAGCTGGGGAAGACGCGGCAGTGGATGCCTACGCGGAGAGGAGTACGAGGGTTCACTAGTTCGACTACGGCGTGAGGCTCCCGTCGCCGCAGAATAACAGGGGGTGTGGGTGAGTAGAGGGATACCCTGGGCCAGCGGTGGGAGTAGTAGGGGGCGGTGAGGCCTCCGCGGCATCACAGTCGGCCACGAGAGGCAGGAGCACGCGGCACGACCGACGCTGCTTTGGGCGGCTGGATCAAGAAGACCAGAGGTTGAAGAAGCACTATGGCCATTGGATGGACATCGTACGGTCACTGGAGCTAGAATCGTTCATATTGACTAAGTTGACAAAGCCATCCATCCTCGTCAACTTAGTAGGCCCACAAGTCAGCCACCCACTATGGTGGGTCCCAGCTAGCAGGGGGTATTCATTTTTTGGTGCGTAATAAGGAGGCACTTCCTTGCGTGCGAAGATATAGCTGGTGGGTCAGACTTGTCAGTGGTGGGAACATTTTTTTTCATGAAATACAGAAGCCCTTCCCACGTATAGTGCATGTACAGTGTGTAATATGGAGGAACTTTCCTTGCATGCGACCATGGACCTCATGGGTCCCAGCCGTCAGGCTCTCCACGTACAATCCTCTTCTGATGACTCTCATATGTTGACCACGCCGCGCCGAGCGCACCGAGGCGATGGACGACGGCGAGGCCCCAGATTGGAACGACCCGGAGATGGGGAAGACGCGACAGTGGAGTCGCAGACGGAGAGGAGTGGGAAACTTGACTGGTTCGGGTGCGGGGTGGGCCTACACTCGACAGAGAATAATAGGAGGTGCGGAGTGGAGGGATGGCCTGGCCGTCGGCGGGGTAGCGTTTCGCTGAGGAGCGCAAAACAACGCCGCTGGACGCCGAAGGCTGGAGCAGGCGGTTCCGGCGGCGCTGGGGGAAGAAGACGAGAGATTGAAGAAGAATGCCGGCCGTTGGATGTAAATCCAACACCTTCTTAGGCTTCGACCTACTGGCCCACATGTCAGCCAGTCCATTTGTTTTTTAGTCCATTTGGTGGGCTGGGTGAGACAACGATGTAGCATCTATGCAACCCGTTTAAATCCCATTTGCATTTTTCTCGAAATCCGCGGACTTGCTGGGCTGGGTGAAAATATCATGTTGGGCTAGACGGAGAAATGTTATAAAAATATAAACACATGATTGCACGTTAGTAAAATCTTTGCAAGCTTATGTACGCAATCACTAGGAGTTAACTTGCCAAGTTAGATATGTACTGTCAAGCGTAGCCGCGTTTCGAAAAGGAGACCTAAAGTGATGACAGCTATAGGTTGCACAGACCCAACTAGTGGTACTAGACATACGACTAATTTTTCCCTAAAAAAAGAGGCACGAGTGCTCAGTATTCCTATTCTATAAACAAGAGTCCCATCTGACAACAGCGTCCGTGCTACAGCTAGCTCTCCTCCCTCATTTCTATCTTCTACTCGGCCGACGCCCGGTGGGCGGGGTGGGTTTGCTCAACTGCGGCCCCACCTCAAAGTGAAAACGTTACTAATGGAATAAAAATGCCATATACTCCCTCCGTTCATAAATATAAGCCTTTTTAGATACTATTTCAAATGGAATACATCATACAGATGTATGTAGACATAGTTTAGAGTGTAGATTCACTCATTTTGCTCCGTATGTAGTAGTCACCTGCTGGAATCTTTAGAAAGACTTATATTTGGGAACGGAGGGAGTACTATACTAATAAAACATTAAGGCCAAGAGGCGATGCAGTGCTGGTTACAGGAGGCAATAAGAAGAGATGCATCCATCGACGACGTCCACCTCCTCGACTCAGGGCGCCGGCCCACCGAACGGCGCCTAAGTAGCAGCGGCTTTCGTGACCAAGTCGACGTGCTTATGAATAATGGCGTCCAAAGATTCTAGCCACTGGAAGAAGGCCAACGTCTTTCTGTCCTCGCTTGTCTTGTAGTGGCCTATGTAGACGATTTCCTCGTAGACGTGGATGTGCAGGTCGACGGTTTCTTGCATGGCGAGGCGCTGCGCGGCGAGCGCGGCCTCAAGGTGCACATTCTTCGTCGCGACCACCGGCACCTGTAGGGCCACCAGGGCTTGAAAGAGTTCGTCAGCATGGAGGCCGATGAGGGTGGCAGGCAATGAGGAGCCTGGGCGCGCGGGCTGGAGCAGTACGGCAAGGTCGTCCGCGTGCTTCTTGACGGTGGTGAACTTGCGGATGGAGTTGACCATCATGTCGTCCATGCGAGAGGCGAAGCCGGCGTCGGCGAGGGCTAAGATGCCTGCGGTCGCCAGCACCGTCTAGAAACACTGCGTGATGCGGGGCCGCAAACCGGCGCCTTGGATGATTTGGCACAACCGACTGCCGCTCACGTCCATCGCCTCCATAGGTGCTTGTGGCTTCTGGTCACTTGGTCTTGGATTGGTGTGAGCAGTGTTGCGAATAGACTTGGGAGCAGAATGATTGGAGTGGTGGGGCGCCTTTATTATATGAGAGTCCAAACTCTGTTGCATTCACATCGTGCTGGCTCTATTCTGCTTCTCCAATTAATTCCCTCTGCATGTAATTGAGGATGCATCATTGACCGTTCAACGTCTCGAGAACCGCTACCCTCTCCCTCCTTGGCATTCAAGCACCTATGGACCCGTCGACGACGAGGTGCCTATGGTGACTTCGTAAATTTCAAGATGATAGTGCCGTGCGTGTGTGCATTCATAGGGGTGATTGTATGCGCGTGTATATGAGCGCTTGCGTCTATACTATGTAAAAAACGTAAATGCGTGTCAAAAAGAGACTAGTCAGTATACTCAATATTGTGCACCTCGGAGAGGAAAACAATAGAACTAGTCTGTATTTATTTACGGTGCATATTCACTCATTTTGCTCCATATGTACTCTGTCTCGGTGTAGTCTAGTCACTTGTTGAAATCTCTAGAAGGGCAAATACTCCTTTCTGGTTTACAGTGCTATACTAGCAAGTAGTTGTACGTACTAGTACAATAGTGGGCTCACATATCAATTTTGTCTCATGCAAGAGCCTGGCTATATGCGTGCTCCAATGTTCACAACTGCAACGTTCGGTTTGCGCTTGGCTCTTCGCCTCTTCGAGAAGACGAACAATGATGTTACTACTACTGCTTCTATAGTGTCGAATCCACTGCTGCATGTCCATCCACCGCGAGCGGGAAGGATAGCTTGTTGTAGTAGTACTACTAAGCAAAAGCCTGTCCTCGTTTGCAAGCAACCGCGTGCATGGGTGAGGGAGAAGGCGTGTAGTAAAATCAAGCTTCTCCTCGTTGTACGAGTTGACGCGACACATCATAGCACTGGCCCCACATGCTTGCCTCTAAACTTGGCTGAAAGACCCGAAGTGTACAATATATTTGCTGCAACCTCTAACATTTACCCACCACAAATTAAAATATATGTGGCCATATGCATCGTTCTGATGCAGAGGCTGGGGAGTCCCCCCTTTTCGAAAAAAAACAAATTAAAATATATATTCTTATCTTGACCAGATGAGCGTGCAAACTACAATCACCAGGGTGTCAGGTAGGGCCAGAAGACTATTTTAATTAAAAAAAACTTCGAGACGGCCACATAGCATGGAGCCAACCCCAACGATTTTAAGCTTACAGGCACGGTACACTCTATCCTAGACTACTCTACACATGAAACTGCCACACGAGCATCCGGGTTGCGCTTGGCTCTTCGCCTCTTCGGGAAGTCGAACAATGATGGAGTACTACTGCACTGGAGGAGTACTACAGTACGCTTCTGGCCATATGACACCGATTGAATTGCTGCATGTCCACCACGTGCGGGAGGGAGAGCATGTAGCGAAAGCTTCTCCTAGTCTTGCCAGCCACCACGCTCATGGGCGAGGGAGGGACGCTCCTGCCTTTGCGTGTATGACAGGTGGGCCCGACAGGTGTGTGGCAAACCTTTCATACAGCCAAAGGCAGGTGCAGTTAAGTCCGCGAGGGAGAGGATAATCTTACTTCTCGTTGATGTACGAGTTGACGCGACACATCAAAGCACTGCACTCGATATATTTCAATAATTTGCATTTACTGATGCATTAATTACAACGCATGCATGCATGCCGTGACACTCCTTTTGATACTTGCATGTGTTGACTTAATGCACCTTGAAGTAGTATAAAATATGTGACGGTAAAGCTTTGTAATACCCCGGCCCAAGTCGAGAGATGGTTGTGCACGAGGAGGGCGAGATCATGCAGACCGAACAGGACCCGACGATGGAGCTCTCTAAGGTCTCGATGGACCTCACCGTGCTCCACTCCCCTTGTGCCTCAGCCCCTTGACGCCTCCAGTGTATGAGGTTCGAATACACCTCGTCCGTTCGGCTGATTGAGCAAGCTGCAAGTTTCTTGATTGATGTGTTGTTCGATTGATTTCTGCAGTGCAAGGGAGGGCACCTTGCCTGCGCGCACTGCCGCGTCGAGCGCCCCAGGAACTAGCGGCAGTGCCAGAAGTGCGAGCACGGCGGTGGCTTCGACGTGCGGAAGATGCAATGGACTCCGTCCTTCGTCGGTGAGGGTGGAGTGCCCGCACGAAGGATGTGGGCTCTACGTCACTTACCACAAGATCGCCGATCACCAGAGCGTGTGTCCGCTCGCGCCCTGCAAATGCCCCGTGCCCGTCTGCGGCTACGAAGGCCCGCCACCCCGCCACCGGCGCTCTCCCACCACATCAGCATCGTGCATCCCATGCTCGTGCACAAGATCCAGTACGCAAGGTGCTCCAGCTGCAAGTGCCACTGTCGGAGCCACGACTCTTGCTGTTCACGGAGGAGGACTGCCGCATGTTTTTCTTGGTCGGCGGCGTGCTTGACATCGGCGCGCCGATCGCCATGTCGGTCGTCTGCATCAGAGCGGGGGCGTCCCCACTGCCACACTATGTGGCCAAGCTGTGGGCGAACGGCCCGCCGGGGGAGCCCAAAGGCACGACCGACGCCGTCAAGGTGGAAATGGAGGTGACAAGCAGCAAGGATCCTGGCGACGTCGACGTGCAGGAGCTGACCTTCTTGACAGTTCTACCCAAGCTGCTAGCCGGGGCTAAGCTTGTGTCCCTCCACATTCAGATTGATAAGCTCACGTCCTAAATGTTTCTATAGTGCCTTCTGTTTATCTTAGTAATATGCTAATATAGGGATTACCTTGGTCTACTTTAGCTTAAGAAATGGTGGGTTTTGGTGGTTTTCAGTAATGAAAATCGGAAGGGGCAAGTCCTTCTTTGATTAAAAAAAATTAATTGTCCTTATATATTCATCAGTCTTGCTATAAGTCGCAGCAGATGCTATATAGGTCCGTCGGATCTTACATCAAGATCCGTGCTTTCAGATTTTCTTTTTTCTCTCTTAAATCTCAGTCGAGTGAGACATAGCCACGCCATTAAATAGAGGCTCGGGCGCCATTAATGGAGACCTTGGGAGAGAGGTGGACGGCAGATGGAGGTCAAAGGGCTCTCCTCCCGATAAGCACGCGCAGGGGTCTGATCGCACGCCTCTCGTACTCAAATAGCTACCCTGCACGACGCCTCCTAGCTAATAAAAAATGGGGACGCGTGGCGGCACGTAAATGGTACTAGTAAGTAGAACGCCCACGCTTTCGATAATACTTGTGTTTCCGATTGTAACGTGACAACACTTGTTCCAAAATGACTTTGTTGATTGTTAATGTGTGCGCCTTCGCAAATCGGACTGCAAATTTACCACAGCGTGTTGGTGCCATGTCATGGCACCAAGCCAATTTTCATTATTTTCATGCGTGTTTTGGATTTACAGGAATTAAAAAACTAATTTTCTCAATGTTTCCAACCCAGCCGCGACGCCTAGAATTTTGAATTTCATTCCCATTTCTTGCATGGAACCTAGAAATTTACCCGAGGACACACATGTGATTTTTCAACCAACTTTGGTGCACTGGAACATGTGCTTGTATTTCAAATTTGAATTATGCACACAAAGGTGACATGTTCCCTCCCAGAACCACGAGCCTTCTTGAGAGAAGCTCCGATTTGCAAGAAGCTTATACTAAAATTTGTTCCTATTCGACCAATTTTTTTTACCACGGCATGGTACTACCATGACATGACACCATGCCAAGTTTCATGATTTTAAAACCAAGTTTCTCAGTGTTCTCGACCGAGCCACGATGCCCAGATGTTTGAATTTTATTCTCATTTTTTGCATGGGACCTACTCCCTCCTTCCATCTATATAGGGCCTAATGTGTTTTTCAAGACAGCCTTTGACTATTGACAAGATTAATAGCACATGAGATGTATACTATGAAAATTATATTATTGGAAGCTCCTTTGACATACAAATTTGAAGGTATGCTTTGTGTAAGTTGCATGTCATATATTATTGCTCTAACATTTGGTCAAAGTTAGCCTCGAAAAACGCATTAGGACCTATATAGATGGAAGGAGGGAGTAGAAATTCACCCGAGGACACAAATGTGATTTTTCAACCAACTTTTGTGCATGGGAGCATGTGCTTGTAGTTCAAATTTGAATTATGCACATTAAATGACCAAAAACTCAGTTAATGTGTAAATAATGCCAAATGAAGCCAGAATAATTCCAAAATTTAACAGGGCACTCATGTAGTTCTATGTTGCCTTTGTAAATAATCTCAAGGGGGACAACGTATATCATTTCGCACTCAAAGGTGGCACGTTCCCTCTCAGAACCACGAGCCTTCTTGAGAGAAGCTTCGGTTTGCAAGAAGCTTGTACCAAAATCTGTTCCTATTCGGCCAATTTTTTACCACAACATGGTAGTACCCTGACATGACATCCATGCCAAGTCTCATGATTTTCAGACGTGTTTTGGATTTACAAGAATTATAAAACCAAGTTTCTCAATGTTCTCGGCCGATCCATGATGCCCATATGTTTTAATTTTATTCTCATTTCTTGCATGGGACCTAGAAATTCACCCGAGAACACAAATGTGATTTTTCAACCAACTTTGGTGCACGAGAGCATGTGCTTGTAGTTCAAATTTGACTTATGCACATTAAATTACCAAAAACTCAATTAATGTATAAAAAACGACAGATGAACCCGGAATAATTCCAAAATTTAACAGGGCACTAATGTAGTTCTATGTTGCCTTTGTTAAGAAACTCAAGGGGGGCAGCGTATATCGTTTCACACTCAAAGGTGGCACGTTCCCTCTTAGAACCACGAGCTTCCAAATCAGCCCAATTTTTTACCACAACATTTTAGTGCCATGATATGACACCATGCTTCATGATTTCTAGGCGAGTGGATTTACATGAATTTAAAATCAAATTTTCTCGATGTTCTTGGCTGTGTCATGATGCCCAGATGTTTGAATTTCATTCTCATTTCTTCCATAGGACCTAGAAATTCAACCAAGGACACACATGTGATTTTTCAACCCACTTTGGTGCACCGGAGCATGTGCATGCAATTCATACTTAGATTATGCACATTAAAAGTCCAGAAACTCAATTAATGTATAAAAAGGCCAAATTAACCCGAAATAATTCCAAAATTTAACAGGGCACTCATATAGTTCTATGTTGCCTCTGTAAATAAAATCAGGGGGGGAGGCAGCGTATATTGTTTCACACACAAAGGTGACACATTCCCTCTCGTAACCACGAGGCTTGTTGAGAGAATCTCCGGTTTTGCAAGAGGCTTATACCAAAACTTGTCCCAATTCAGCCAAAAATTACACGTATGAATACAGGGTTTAGATTATCCCAAACATCTCGCTACCTAGACCAATAATGTACTATGATTTGAATTCAACATAAAATGGATAAAAATATTTGAATTGGAGAGCGTATGGTACATGTAGTTCATAGTGAAATATGATTACTGCTATATGTATGTTTTTTGTTATCAATATAATATTTAAATTATTGTATAACTTGACAACAATCGTATTCAAATAAGGAAAATTGATTCAAATTTAGTCCATATGGTAGACGACAATATATATGTTCACACGGTGGAGTAAAATTTTCATATATGATGGAAGATCAAAATATACGATTACATCAATTATAAACCGCAAGGTCACCTAACGATATATTCGGATTCAACATAACGTGGATTCAAAAATTGAAATTCGAGATCATGGCATCTGTAATCATATAAAAAGGGACATTACTCTTTCTTCGGTGGGAATTGATTTGTTTTTTGTTGTTATTGAGGGAAGTGCGAATCGATTTGGTACTGTGCAGGGTAATCTTGTTCTCCTGATTTTTTTTACATTTTTCTTCTAGTTTTTTCAATGGCATCTATAGAAATATAGTAAAAGGGGACATGACTCTCTTGTGTCTTGTATGAATTGTTCTTTTACACATTAAGTTTGTTCTGCCGAACAAGGAATCCGCACCTTGTTATCCCTAAATTTTCAAGCTCGAGTATCTTTTGTCTCACCTGTTTCGAAACTCCCGCTTCTTCAACCTGTGTTGCACCTTGTTATCCCAAAATTTGGACGCGCGCGATAACTCCCTCCTCATCCGAAATCGCTCCCGCAGCCTAGACACGCGAAATACCCCTTCTACCCCTCAGCCGGAAATGAAGGTCCACGTCGCGGTGTCAAAACCGGTGGGGGTACGCTGGTAACTTACCCTACATTTTAGACAAGCACGTCCCTAAGCTTGGATCCCCCCTCCCCCTTCGCCCCCCCATTCGTACACCAAGGCCGCCAAAACCTGCGGAACTCCATGCTCCTCCGTCGGCCTACCGACTGCCGCCCAGCCGGAGACTCTTCCCCGACTACATCGTCCACCGCAACAGCTCGCCGTCCCTCATCCACCGCACCGGATGAGGATCCGTTGTCGATCTCGCCGTCCCGCCGGATCAGCCGCCCCGTCCTCCACCTCCAAGGAGCTGCCCCGACGTTCGCCTCGTCTATCACTACACCTGAATCCCCATAGTGTCATCTTGACCTGCCCCACCGGAACCGCAACACCCTCACCAATTCCTCTGATGAAGCCGAGGCCGACTCAGCGCCACCAAGGAGGTTTTGCACTCACCGCTGCGTTTTATCTTTTATTCGATCTCACAGGGCTGTCGGTGCTCGACACCGAGCAGGCATGGTGTGTCTCCATCAACGGCGCCGTCGTCGGCCACATCATCCACGACGTCTCTCCCCCATGTCGTTGCTTCCTCGGTGGAGACTTCCACAACGGCACTAGGTGCAGCTGTTTCGGCTCTCGCTCACGTTGCGGCTCTGTTCTTGTTGTCGGTCGCGCTGCTGCACTGCTCCTGCTTTCGTTCGTGCTGCTGCTCTGCTCTTGCTCTCGCTTGCGCTGCTACTGCTGCATGACCTCCGGTAGCTACATGAGTTGCTGCTTTAGCACTCGCTCATGGTGCTACTACACGACTTGCTCTCTACTAGTGCGTTCCCTGCTCGAGCGTCTGCTGATTTAGATCACTTCTTCTCTACTACTAGTGCTCGAACGCCCTAAACATCTATTGCAATGCTCTGTTACTAGTTCAATCAGTTTCGACAGTAAAATTTAGTTTCGACTGTGAAGTTCATTTTCTTCAGTTAAGTTCAGAGTGAACATTACTTACAACATCTGTCGGAGCAGCCGTGGCGCGGCTGATGCATTTTACATCTAGCACTTTTTGGTGATGTATTTTACATCATCTATTGCAGATGATATTAGGGTCCCACTTCAGATTAATGTTGTCTGTCTTGTCATGCTTCAGCCTCGTCGCCGTACACCTTAGTGGAGCTGCTCCAACGATGGAACCGTCCATCACAGCGGAGCAGTACCCTCGGTGCCGTTTCCAGAGGCCTTAGATCTTCTTCCCTGCCTCCGACAGTCACACCAGCATCATCACCATCCTCCACGTCCAACCCAATGATGCTGAGGTCCACAAGGCTATGCCAAAGAGGTTGTACACTCGTCGCATCACTTTGTTTCTCCATTCCTCTGTTCTTCAAATTCATGTGAGCCAAACACCCAGGTTGACTGAAATCCTATGGTCCCAAATGCTCTTTTTTGCACGTACATTCCTATCCTATTCCTGTGTTTTCCCTGTCCCTGCGTTTATAGAGTCCTCCAATTCTAAGGAGCCCTTACAGATTTACTTCATTTTCAGATAGGCGTCAAAGAAAACTCTGTGTGTTATGTCCTGCTCCTGCCGTGCCGTCATCCACCCCACCTGAGGTGCACCATCGACAGAAGCGTTCACTGCAGCAGAGATCCCCCCCCCCCCCCGCAGACTTCCCTTCGCCTCCTCAGATCATCTTCCCCGTTGCCGGCAGCCACGCCAACAGCATTACCATCATCGACTGAGCAGATGGACCTGAGGACTACACAGTTCCAGAAGAGAGGTCGTAATCTTTCGTGTTTGCTTACGTTATACATCGGTTATTATTACCTGCTACTTTATCATTCAATCTTGAGTTTTGAATTGCCCATGGGTCTCATATTGAGCCAGCAACGAATAGTATGTGTCTACTATCTGGTTCATCTGGGGTCTTCTATGTGGTTCATGTTGGGTGGGCAACAAACAATAGATGATCCATTGTCTATCTTTTTAAACTGAAGCTATAATCTACCTGCTATCATTAGTTTTGGATCCATCCACTCGTTTGCTACCATCAGTCTTGATTTTTGCATGCACCCCTTAGGCCTTACAAAATCTAACTATTTTTTTTATTATGCATGTCAGATATTGTACAAAATCATACTGAACATGTAGAGAAAAAGAGAAGACCGTTGTGTGCGAATATAATGTCATGCAGACGCCGCTCCATGGTGGGCGAAGTGGCCCCCTCCTGCATTTCCAGATTGTATTCCAGAGGTAGATAACTGTTCAGATGGAGATTCAGAAGGAGCCGACCACGCCTGTTTACCACCTGAGGTCTTTGCTCTAACCTGGCATGCTGATGTTGGCCATATCATGCATATGGCACCTTGCATTGCTTAAATTATACATCTTATATGTCATCAACTTAGTTTAGATTTGCTTTATGTGAATGCCACCTATTTGGTTTCTATATCATACTCCCACCATTCCTAAATATTTGTCTTTTTAGAGATTTCAACAAGTGACTACATACGGAACAAAATGAGTGAATCTACACTCTAAAATATGTCTATATACATCCGTATGTGGTAGTCCATTTGAAATCTCTAAAAAGACAAATATTTAGGAACAGAGGGAGTATATGAGAATTATGCAATGCCATCTTCTTTAGTCAGGCATCATATACGTGAATCATGCAATGCCATCCTGTTTAGCCAGTCATGGTATATGTGAATTGTATCGTGCCATATTTTTTCATAATGTATTCCATTTGTCAACAATGTTTATACATTCATCTAATCTTCCTGTGCATCAGCCATTTGAGTCGGTCATGGGAAAATCTGGAGTGAAAACAAGGTCTTCTAAGCAGTCAGTGCTACCTGTCCATGCAGATTTCTTGCTGGTTACAGATAGCTCCTCAGAGGACGATTCAGAGAGAGATGACCAGTCGTATTCCCCCCCGAGGTGCATTCTCTAACTTGGCTGGGTTATATTGCTCATATCATGCAATGGTGTCTTGCATTTCCATGCCATCTTCTTATATTAGACATGCTTTGTGTGAATGCCTCCTGGTTGCTTTCTATATCAGATATGTGATTTATGCAATGCCATGTTTTTCAGCCAGTTATCATATATGTGAATTATGCACCGCCATGGAGCCAGGCATCATATATGTGAATTATCTCATGCCATCTTTTTTTTTCATTACGTATTCTATTTGTCGACAATCTGTGTATATTGAACTACTCTTCATGTGTATCAGCCATTTGAGCCGGTTATGAAAAAATCTGGAGTGAAAACAAGGTGTTCAGAGCAGGCAATGGTACCTATTGAAGCATATATCTCGATGGTTACAGGGAGCTCCTCAGAGGAGGATTCAGAGATAGATGACCAGTCCTATATCCCACCTGAGGTGTATGCTCTAAGTTGCAATGTTTATATTTCTCATATGATGCATATGGTGTCTTGCATTGCTTAGTTTAGACATCATATGCACAATATTGAATTCTATCTGCTTAGTTTAGAGATCATACATGCGAGTGCCTGCTCCTTAGTATATGAATCAATTATGTCAATTATATCATGCCATCATGTATACTTAGACAACATGTATGTGAATTATTTCATCCCAACCTATTTTAGAAAGACATCATATAGTTTTGTCATGTCATCCTGTTTAGGTACTCATCATATCTTGAATTATGCCATTATATCCTGTTAAGTTATCCATCATATATGTGAAATTGTGTCATGCTGTCTTGTTTGGTTAGACAACATATATGTGAATTACCACATCTGTCTATCATACAATGTCTGTATGTTCAATTTCTTTTCTTATTTATCAGCCATTTGAATTGGAGGGGGTGATGGCAGTATCTAAGGGAGCAAAAACCCATTCTTCACAAAAGACAGTGCTACCCGTCGATGCAGATAGAACCATGGTTGTACTTGTGATAGCCTGGCTTATTAGGGATGATAGACTACTCATATCAATAAGGAATTCCTTCTTTTCCGGGAGCCCATTCGGACAGAACTCCAAAGTTAAGCGTGCTCAGCTTGGAGTAGTGTCAGGATGGGTGACCGACCGGGAAGTTGCTCCCGGGTGTGCACGAGTGAGGACAAAGTGCGCAGAAAAGACTAGTATTGATCTGTGGGGCCAGTCTAGATCCCGCCAGGAGTAACGACCACCGGCGGGTGTGTCCGGGGCGTTACAAGTTGGTATCAGAGCCGACCCTCGCGGTTACACGGATGGTTGCGGACAGGTGCGTGGTCATGTTGTTCATGACGTTTGTGACCCGTCGTGGCACCCGGCATGGCACATGTACCAGACTGGAAGCACAGACGTTTGTGCCAAGAGGGAATGTTCCTGTGGCCCGACGAGGACGTCGGTTCCTCTGAGTGGGGGTGTATGTGATAGCCTGGCTTATTAGGGATGATAGGCTACTCATATCAATAAGGAATTCCTTCTTTTCCGGGAGCCCATTCGGACAGAACTCTAAAGTTAAGCGTGCTCAGCTTGGAGTAGTGTCAGGATGGGTGACCGACCGGGAAGTTGCTCCCGGGTGTGCACGAGTGAGGACAAAGTGCGCAGAAAAGACTAGTATTGGTCTGTGGGGCCAGTCTAGATCCCGCCAGGAGTAACGACCACCGGCGGGTGTGTCCGGGGCGTTACAGTACTGGCCCACAAACTAGCCCCACCACACATAATCGAGACTCTTCCAGATTGCACACTTACACCGTTGGGCAGAGAACCAGCTACAACCCATCTAACCGCAACCCCAGCGGATAGTAACCCACTTATAGTTGACAAAGCACCATGTCCACCACAGAGTACCCCCACACGAGCAGTTTGTAAAGCTACTACAGTGCCCAAATTATGAAGACCACCACAGCTAACCCAAACTCCACGTTTAAAGCAGAAGAGCAACTGTTCTCAGGTCAGATTCCGTAGCTATGATCCATACTCCTTTGCTGTTGCATCACTGTATTTACTCATACCAACTACTTTCGAAATTGAAGGATCCAATTGAAACTCCAATGGCGCAACAGGTATGTTTTAAGCCTATTTCTTTAACTGGATTGTTGTTCTAACTTCTTGCTCTATGTTGATTTTAGTTTAAGTTGTATAAACATTTATGTTCTCATGTGATGCACATTGCAAGTGCTACCAATGCTGTGTAGTTTCTCACACTTATATTTTGTCTATGCTGTTGTGTCTTAAAAATATATGAGTTGAACCGTGTCTCTATCTTGATTAGGGAACATAAACTAGAATGATATGGACAATACAATGACCATAGTACATAGATATATGTTTGTTTCATGCTGTTATCCTGTCCACCTTACTACTGAACCGGTTTACCAAAATGAGTTTCGTATACTACAAGCTAAACCTGCGATGTGTCTGCTTGTTTCTCTTGTAGTATGCAAACAGAATATTGGAGAAGAGCACCCCACTATGCAATGGTAGAGAAAGTGATGCAGATAAGGTTCAAGATAGTGATACAACCCTGTTGGTCTCCAAGAAAGGTGATAAAAACGATCTTGTAGACAGTGAGAAAACCCCACAGTCCTGCGTTGATGTAGTGTTCGAGTTACTGGCCAGTACCGCTGGCACAAGCTCTTCGAACTCGCTGCCTGAATCACTCCGGCTTCTTCAGTCTCAGGTACAAGCTGAAAGGCATCAGTCAGCTGTGTTGCGGCAAGAAGCCGAAGGACTGAGGAAGTCCCTGCAGAATTCAGATGCGTACTTTCTTGTGCAACAACAAGCGTTGGAGGATTTAAGCGCCAAAAAAGAGAAAGTTAATAAGCTTGCTAAGCATCTTGCAAGCATTATGGGTACCTAGGATATTGTTTCTTGAACTCTTGTGAAGTGGTTTCAGTTCTGGACTTGTTTTGCCGCGGCGTTTATATGCTGCTTTGTTCCCTATATTTGCACTGCTGGCGAACTTTGATGCCCAGTGGATGTAATATGTGTAATAGCCGTGATAGCCTAGCATAAGTTGCTTGCTTATTTATTTCCTTGTTGTCTTGTTTATTTGTTTGCTTGTAGTCAGTGCAGTTCTTTTTCCACGGTTTTCTAGTGGCTGCAATAACCTATTTTTTTAATCTAGGCCACAATAACCATGGGCTAATATTTACTGGAGTGACACTGGGCCTCCTATGGGCCGTAGAAACAGTGGGCCTTCTACGGGCCATAGAAATAGTAGGCCTTCTACAGGCCATAGAAACAATGGGCCTTCTACGGGCCATATCATCAATGGGCCTTATACGGGCCGTATGATCGATTGGCCAAACATGGGCCAATAACATGCCGCATTATGGTCGTAAACGGGCTAGAGTCAGAATTGTCCGTTCATGGGCCGACCATAACGGGCCATCGTTAATAGGCCGTATTTGATGACGCTATGAAAACGGCCCAACGTATTAACGGACCACAAACGGGCCGACTGTAACCACGGGCTGAATTTGGCCCACAAGCAGAAAATGACAGTAACGGACCGTAAGTAAACGAATGATGGAAATGAGCCCAAGAATAAATGGGCTTTGAGAAGGCCGAAAGATAACATGGGCTGGAAACGGCCCAACGAAATAACTGGCCGTTAATGGGTATAAAGTGATACACTGTTCATTACGGGCCAGTTTCACCACGGGTCGTTAATGGGTGTAAAGTGATACAGTTTTCATTACGGGCCAATTTCACCATGGGTCGTTAATAAGCCAAGAGTTACATAGGGCCTCATATGGGCCAAAAGACGTCATGGGCCATACATGGGCCAAAAGTGAAAACGGGCTGGAATCATATTGGATGGCCCAGATGACGCTACTGGGACTAATTCGGATAGGGCGTAACAGGCCTTGGGTTAGCGGGCTGTAAATGGGCTATATGCGAACAGGTCGTTAACAGGCTTTCCATGGGTCGGCCCGCCACCTTTTGACCAAGTCAAACGGGCCGGCCTTTTCACAGGAATGGGCCTCTGTTGGGCCGTGCCACGTGTCGACGTATCATAGGTGCCTTTTGTCCAATGAGTGGATGACATGTGTCCCAACGATGAGCCGACACGTGTTTCCTCCAGCCAATGATGATTTTACACGTGGAAAATCCCCATTGGTCGAGGCTGTTAATGGGTTATCAGATCCAAAACCCGACCCGATAGCTTAACGACGTTCCGTTACGGTGGATGCCACGTGTCGGTCACCCTTGACGAAAGCACTTCTGTGACGCGCGATCTATCGTCATGGAAGTGCACACTTCCGTGATGATAATTTTGGTAATGTCATGGAACACTTCCACGACAGCACAGGTATGACTATCTTGATTCTGTCATAAAATCGTCATGGATGTACATGCATGACAAAAACGCGACCTACTGTGACAAACACGCATCATCACGGAAGTGTATTTTTTTGTAGTGCCAGGTACTCTCTTCTATATGCTTCAAGATGGAGGCTGCGAGAAGCGTAGTTTTCGATAGGACTAGCTATCCCCCTCTTATTCTAGCATTCTGCAGTTCTGTCCACGGATACTATCCTTTTCATTGATACCAATGCATATGTAGTGTAGATCCTTGCTTGCTAGTACTTTGGATGAGTACTCACGGTTGCTTTGCTCCCTCTTTTCCCCCTTTTCCATTCTTCTCGGATGCCACAACCAGATGATGGAGTCCAGGAGCCAGAGAATCCCGAGGATGATTCTACGTGGAGTTCGACTTCTAGGAGTAGTTAGGAGGTCCCAGGAAGGAGGCCTTGCCTTTTTTATCGTTGCTACCTTTGTGCTAGCCTTCTTAAGGCAACCTTGTTTAACTTATGTCTGTACTCAGATATTGTTGCTTATGCTGACTCATTTATGTTTGAGCACTTGTATTCGAGCCCTCAAGGCCCCTAGCTTGTAATATGATGCTTGTATGACTTTATTTGTGTTTAGAGTTGTGTTGTGATATCTTCCCGTGAGTCCCTAATCTTGATCGTACACGTTTGCATGTATGATTAGTGTACGATTGAATCGGGGACGTCATAAGTGGGTATCAGAGCCGACTGCCTGTAGGAATCCCCCTTCCAAAATCCTTGGCCAAAGTTGAGTATAGTCATTACAAAACTTTTTACTAACATGGCTGTGAGGCTTACGGGTCCACGTCGCCATTGGGTGATATAATGATCTTTTACTCCTTGTCTATACTCTGGGACTCTGATCTTTCTTCTATTTGGGTTAAATGATTTTACTAACTCTGACTCTAGGTTCTCGTAACTACTTCCTCCTGGAGAGCCCTTTATTACAGATGATCGCCTGCTGCACCAGAAGATTCCAAAGATACTCTACGATGTTCTCCTGGGACTTTGTGCCATCGCTTTTGCAATTCCCTTCCATTGATAAACTCCTATGGATGACCACGTACACTTGTCATTCATACAATCACTCCTCATTGATCTTATTATTACAAGATGCCCCGAAATATTCTCTATTGTGTTGAGAATACTTTGTGCCTATTGCTTTGAAGTTCTTTGCCACATGAATAACCCTACGGATAATTCCTTGCACTTGCGGAGTATCCGCTCATCCCTAGTTGTTCATGTGTTTCACAATGGTCTTTGAAATACCATTTGATCTTCCGAAAATCCTCAACAACCTATTACTCTTGAAATTCTTGCTTGCTTTCATTATGATTAATCCCATAAGTCAGGTAATCTAACTGGCATCCATTGTCATTATCATTTTGAGTCCGTTGATTCAATATGTTGCGAATGCTCGCAATCCTCAATCAGATCCTAGATCCTTCCGGCTCAGACGTCATTTTAAACAGGAGCTGGATCTCGACCAATCAAATTGTCATCGATTGTTCCCTGAAGCCTACTCGACTTATCTATCTTTAATCAGGGCCCTTGCTCCTGATCCCTTTATTTGGAAATCTTAATTCCTTTTCCTTTGAGCTTTGAATTACTCATTTGTTTCTGTAATCCAAAGCCTTTGCTTTGTTTCGTCCTCTGATCGTGTGCTGATGCTCACATCAGGCCTGTTATGGACCGTCAGATCCTTCATCGAATTATCATCCGACAGTGTCCTTTGTATACAAAAACCACAAGGAGTTCTTTCCTTGATACACAATGCCATTGGTAAATCTTACTCTCTGATTTGGCCAGTCATGCTCTGCTTTTGAGCTGGAGATATTTACTCTTGAAGCTTGAGGTATATGTTTCTATGATGCCACGATAGGTTGAACTGATACCTTCCAAAAAAAACTTATGAACCTAAAGGTTTTCACAAGTCATACCCTTTTGGTGTTTTACCAGATAATTTACTACCATGCAACTTCTTCGAGGACGAGAAGTGAATGAAAGGTTATGCATTGGAGAAGTGGGAGTCAACCTTGAACTCTGTGTTCATGCCCATGGACGCGATGTGGAACTTATCATGGAAGCTTCTTGTAATAATAATGGCCGCCCTTGTTCTAAGTTCATCTTGTATCTATGTTTGGTCCTTTGCAACCGTGATTCCGACCATGATCGATCATCTTTGATCCTTTTCTCGGACAAGTTGAAGCACTTGCCATCCGCAGATCAGTTCACTAGTCCAACTTGTATTTTGCGCTACCTTCGAGAATTACCCTCTCGTATCTCGAAAATATCACAGACCCATGTTGCATATTATGAGTCTTCATCAAGAATTGTTTCTTTCCGATTCCATTTTCCTGGGTTCTGAGTTGTTAGACACTCAAGTACCCTGATAACTGAAACGAGTACGCTCTACGGTTCAACAACTCTTAGTAATCTTCTTTACTTATGCGTTTGGACCCAATCACATCATTCGTAGCTTGTTTGGCTATATCATTATCGCGATGATTTTAACTGTGCTACCTGGTCCTTCCCAGAGCACAATTTTCGATGATAAGCTAAGCTTATGTCGATTTTCCTCGTCATACATTTCTCCTAGAATAGCGAGCTTGATTTCGAGTGTGTGTCGCACCCATGGTTCCATTAACCTTTCGCTTCATCATTCCTTCGACTTGATGTCATCGCCGATCGATTGCATCTTCATGAAATCTCTCGAGAAATGTGTCATGATCATCATCAACATTCTGAGCTCTTCTAGGATATCAATTGAATTCATGATGAGAAATACCATCCTTGCACTCAATGATTTGTGTTATCGTAGACCACTTTATTGCCTTCCATTCAAACTTAAACTTGTTCGTGTTTTTGTGTTATCCCTTGAGTTCCTTACTATCCAGCATTTGTTCTTCTTTAATTTGGAGTATTACCATCTTTTATGTCAAGAATGTTGTGAGAATTTCACCACCTTTTAAGAATTCTTGATACAAGTGATACTTCTTGCCATCTCTGTTCATTCCTTGGTCCCCGTGTTGTTTATAACCGGAAAACCGACAATTGAACTATGATATGTGAATTCAAGACTTCTAGCAACCCCATAGCTTTGAAGTTAATGGTCGACATTTCATTCTTAGACCATTGGTTATTGAATCATCATTCTAACATTCAAAATGCTACCTAAGCCCATATTTCGAGCGCACCTTTCAACCAATGTTTAATTGTGTATGTTTTCCTCAAGCATACATCATTATATCATTTGATCTGACAAATGTTGTCTCCATGTTCACATAATTGTGGAAATCCATCTTTTTGGAAATCTCGATGAATTGTCGCTGAGTCCATCATCCACCCCCTCATCCTCTCCTTGGATAATGATGAACTCTTATTTCGGAACTCGATTCCATAGTTCATTTCCCGAGAATCTTACAATGTGATCTCGTCAACTTGTGTTGCACCTTTTTCTTCTCAGGCATTCTGAGTCTGAGGTATCCTAACAACAATCAAATCTGAATCTCGGTTAGATATGAAGGTTGGAACATATTTCCAAGAGGTATAACATTGGTCTTTATATGACCCGGTAAGGTGATTTCATGCCTAGCACACCTGGTCGGAGGACCTATTGTTATAATTTCCTTATTATCAAGGTTAGCCACTCTTCCATGAAGAAATTGTAAGACTTATTTTATAAGTTGTTTTCAGTGGACCCTTTGTGAATCCAAAGTTCGACCTTTGCTTGAAGACCATGTCAATGCTACCTCGAAGCATGTTTGCGGTACTCCAATCTTCAATAAGAACATCTGGAGCACAATGCTAAAATTCTGTATCAATTATCCAAAGACCACTGTATGGGTAAACCTCATAAATCCTTGCCCCTTCGTCTAAATGGCTACATAATTGGAGCCCTATCATTATTATCTTGCTCTGCCTTTCCTTGGGAAAGATATACTCTAATAATTGAGTATAAACACCTGTTTTTCCATTGGTTTGATTAACGTAATAATCACATTTTCCCTTCCATTGTTTTGGTTAACCTTTCTAGTGACCTACATTATATAAGTAGTGATATTTCCCTGCTTATGTAAACACCTCGATGTACCATCCTGTCTAGTGTAACCCTGTTACTATTGTTGATGACATTCCGGTAACCACCGATGGACGAGAACTTTGCCTATTGGTCCGCCTCGTTTCAATGAGCAGGAAAATGGTTCTCTTCGTCCCTCGCCCTTGGTACTAACATTGTTGCCAACATAACTGACAGGTTATTCTCCGACATGCCTTGCTATCATGACTGTGTAATTTGTCGGCGCCCTTTCTACCTCTAACCCACATGGTGGGCCCATAACCCACAGTTCCGTAGGATCAAAAACTGACTCTCCTATACATCCCTATTTCGAAAAGTTTATCCTTTCAACTTTACCTCGTATGTAATTCCACGAGCTAACTTCCATTAGATGCTATGTTTTGGTATCAGATGTAATATCTGTTCTCGTTGATCTGAACCCCTTTCACACCCTGTTTTAGACATTGAATGATTGTCTATCCAAACTTCTTATTTTACGTTCTTACTTGGCTCTCGATATTTTCTTAAGTCTCAATTCGGGAGTTACTTTCGGCCACCTTCCCCGATGTTATCGACCAGATAGTCAACCTTACAAAGGCCCGTTCTCCCGGAATACCCACCCTTTGTTCTCTCGTAAGTACGATGGAGTTCCTTAAGAAAGGATGCCGACTTCACGAGGACCTGAAGTAGAAAAAATAAAGAATTCAATGTAATTGATCGACCTCTTCGAGAAGAGCAACCAAGACTGAGAAGATTCGGTAGAATTTCGTAACGAGACCTTTCCTCCATACTCCCCCTCTTAAATCTCGGGACGAGATTTCTTGTAGTGGAGGAGAATTGTGACGCCCGGATAATTAAGCTACAGTGAACCTCTTCTAGTGATGCCACGTCAGCTTGGTTACTATTGATAAACTCGCCTTGATTCAAAACTGATTCAATTTCAAATTTTAAATCAAGATAAAAGGTAAAGGTTTTCAAATATTAAAACAAAATGTTCGGGTGGAGCCAAATAAGGCATAAAGAATATTGATGAAGAAACTCCACTTTTATAAAGTATTTAAATAGATTATAATAAATAAAAGAACGACAAAACTATTAATTGAATACTCTTAACATAATAAACAAGATACAAATTACTTTATTTAAGTGCTAAATCATTTGTGGCAGTGACATATGTTGTAACACTATTTTAGGTGTCACTTATATGTTTCATAAAACTAAAATAAGAAGGAAACTAAAATGAAAACAGAAAAGAAAAGAATAAATAAAATAAAACAAAATAAAAAACAGAAAAATAAAAAGTGAAAAAGGCCTATTCTACTGGGCACTATGGCCCAACTAGCAAACTGGCCGGCCTAGCCCATCTCGCTCCATCCCCTCCTCACACTACAGAGGACAGGGGAGGGCGTGGCGACCATCCGCCGGCCATAGCCGCGCCAGGTCGTGCGTGGCGCCATCCCCGACCTCCCCGACGACTACAAGGCCCCACCGACACCCCTGAAACCCTAGCCCCTCGCAATCCTTCCCCCTCGCGCTACTCGCTCTCTCTCCCGCACCCACCCAAGCTCATCGTTGTTGCCGCCCCATCACCGCCGCGGCCACCGAGCTCCGCGCCCCCGACGAACATTCTCTCTCGCTCCGCTGAGTTCCTCCACGTCATCTCTGTCGACCACGAACACGGGTTTGTCTGAGATGCACCAGACCGCCGGTTTGGTCATCTTCTTCCCCGTCGGCCGCCGCACAACCTCGCCACCGATTCTTCATCCCCAAGGCATCCTCGAGCCCACTTACTTGCCATACAGCCCCGATGTGAGCTCCTCTCTCGATCCCCGCCTTTTCCCCGTGCTCGTACTCAACGGTAGCCCCGATTTCGTTTGCTAGCCGCTGCCCTCTGTTGCCACTACCGTCCCCGAGCTCGTCCATGGCCGCGCCGTGATGCGCACGTCCTGCTCACGGCCGCGAGCCCGTCGTCCCGGCGTCCCGGCGTTGAGCTGCGCCCCGCGCATGAGTAGCCACGCCCTGTGCCTCACGCCGTGCCCGCGCTAGTACGACCGCACTCGCCTCCCGCCTCCGTTCTTTCCCTGCGCATGCCCCGCCACTTTCGTCGTCGCCCGCTTCTTGCCGTCACCGGCGCCCGTACCCTGCCCCCGCGCGCGTGACGCCTCGCCTGGCCGCCTGCGTCCGCGCGCCGCCCGCCTCTGCCTGCTGGTCACTGCGGCCGCGACCCACCCTCCCCGGCGCCGCTTCCTAGCCGCACCCAGGCGCACGACCGCTGCCTGCCCTGCGCCAACGCCGCTCGCGGCCGGGCCTCCGCGCGCGCTCACGTGCACGTGGCCTCGCCCGAGCCGCTGCTGCTCCTTGTGTCTGTGTGCTGCTGCTCCTCTTACCTGCTGACGCTCCAGATTGTCGTCGCTGGCTGCGTGCTGCTCCTGCTACTTGCCGCGTACTGCTGCTGCACTACTCCTGCTACTTGCTGCTCACCATCCAGTACTGCTCCTCACTACTATTGCTACTAGCTGCTGCTCAACTGTCGTTGACTGCTGCTGCTACTGAACATGCCGATGGACATTGTTAGAAGAGAGAGAGAGGGATTGGTGGAATATTTTGTTGTATTGCTTGAGCCTTGTGGGCATATATATAGGCGTGCAATGGTCAACTTGGAGTACAAGACAATCCAGAACAAATCCTAGTCAATCTCTTCTTTCCTAATAATCAAATACTGAACATCCCCCCACAGTCACAACGGTCATAACGGTCGATGCATCGTGGAAGGCGTTGCAAGAGTGGAAACCGGCGAGGTTGCTCAAGCAAGGCGGTAGCCCTTTGTGCCGGTTGTCGAGGTAGCCGAGAGTGTAGGTGGTGTAGTTGTAGTTGAGGTAGCCGTGCAAAGAACGCCGTGGTCGGTGTCGAGTCGGTGTGGTCGGTGTCGAGGAAGGCGCCGTGGACCGGGAAGGAGAGCAGTGGCGTCGTGAGGAGGCGGCGGCGGCTAGGTCAGAAGCGCGGCAGCGGTGCTCGAAGTAGGTGAGGAAGAACCCAATAGCATGACGAAGACCGGCGCGGACGGTGGCATTCCCGCACCAGGAGGCAGCGGCGCATACCACTTGAAGTCGACGCGCATGGACGGCGGTGGACCGCAGGCCGCAGCACTACGACCCGAGTGGGCGACGCAAAAGCAGCAGGCACGTCAGGGCGACAATGGAGAAGGCCTCTAGGCGGTTGCAGGGACCGCGTGCCATGCTCACTATGGCCCAACAGGGCGACGCAGCGGCAGCGCGACGGTCGGTGCAGCCTGAGGATTGCCTGGAGCGGACGGCTTCGACGTGGCGGTTGACCGCGGGCTGCGGCACTACGGCCCGAAGGGGCGACGTAGTGGCAACGCCCGATGTGGTGCAACCACGGGAACAGCCTCAGGGCGGCGGCGGGGACCACGTGCCACGGCGCGATGGCCCGATGGGGCGACGCAATGACAGCGTGGATCGATGCAGCCACGGGGAGAACCATAGGGTGGCGGCGCTGTAGCCCAATGGGGCGACGCAGCGGCAACCCATTGCTCGATCGGTGGAGGGGCGCGCTGAACTTGGGGACAGGGCGGTGACGGCCGGCGTAGGTCGACGAGCGGGCCGATGTGTAGACAACGACCATGATGGGCCACCTCTCGCATGAGGCCAATGGGTCTGTGAAGAGGCTTGCCGGTCGCGCCGGTGTCAGAGTAGAGGCGCATGGGGGTCGACGGCAGCGGTGGGCAACGCAAACCGATCAAGCATAGATCGGAAAACCAAAAAGAAAAACGCCGATCAAAACGACCGGCGAGAGAGCGAAAAAACCCGGAGCAAGGGCTCGGGAAAAATACTCTCTAGGGTAGCCGGTCAACACGACCGGCGGACAAACCCTAGGTATGGGCGGCGCGGCCCCGGCGGCGGTCATGGAGGCCAAATGCCCCAAGGGCGGCACGCGGGTGCGGAAGCGGCGACTGCTAGGGTTTAGAACCCGGAAACTGATACCATGTTATAAGGGAGAGAGAGGGATTGGTGGTATAGTTCGTTGTATGGCTTGAGCCTCGTGAGCATATATATAGGAGTACAATGATCAACTTGGAGTACAAGACAAGCCAGAACAGATCCTAATCTATCTCTTCTTTCCTAATAATCAATATACTCAACAGCCATGACTAAATGTGTTGTATGCGTGTGTGCTTGTGGCCGGCTGGGCCATTGTCTAGTACGGTCGGCCCTTGTTTAATTAGACTAGATTAGTTAGTGCTAATTTAGTTTAATGCAGTAGAAAATAAGATGTGATACACCCCTGTTGATTATCTCAAATTAATTAGACTTAATAAAATAGAGTTCATGACAACTGGCCCCCATTGGCACTGTTCACAAGTTGACCAGTCAAGTATTGACTGGGTCAACTCAGACCCTGGCCCCACGTGTAAGCCTTTGGGTCTAGCTGTGCATGGTTAAAAATGTATTTGTTACATTTTATTCTCGAAATTAATAATAAATAATTTCTCTCTAAAACTTAGGAAATTCATATAAGATAATCCGCAGCTTGGATCAAAATACTTTGTACATGAAAGTTGCTCAGAACGACGAGACGAATCCAGGTACGTGGTCTATTTGTTCGCCACATGTCCCTAGCATAGCAAACCTACAACCGTCCCCCTCCAGTCTGTTTGTCCGAAAACGCCGAACACCGGGGATACTTTCCCGGATGTTTTCCGCCTTCGCTAGTACCGCCTACTACCGCGCTAGGGCACATCTGGCATCGCTTAATGCCTTGTCATGCATCGTCATGTATCTGTTTGCATTGTATTCATTATTTCTTCCCCCTCTTCTCTCCGGTAGACTACAAGACTGACATCGCTGCTGCTACCCCGATCGACTACGGTGTTGATGACCCCTCCTTGATAGAGCTTCCAGGAAAGCAAACCCCCTTCGATCAACCATATATCGCCCACTCTCTTCTCTCTTATTTTAGCATTAGGTTTGCTACTGTTGTTGACTGAAAGCTCCTATTCTATTGCATAGCTTGTCATTGTTGCTACAATTGTTGATACCTTTACCTGCTATCCTAATGCTTAGAATAGGTTGCTAGTATTACATAAGTGGCCCTACACTCTTGTTCGTCTGCCATGCAATATTACTGGGCCGTGATCACTCGGGAGGTTATCACGTGTATATATTATACTATTACATACTCATGTTGATGATTCAGAGATGGGGGCTGAAGGGGCAGGTGGTTCCACCCAGGTAGTGGTGGGCCTGGGTTCCCGGAAGCCCCGTGATGGTTACTTTGTGGCGGAGCGACAGGGCAGGTTGCGACCACCTCGGAGACATGTGGGCATGGTCCCTGGTCGGCATCCGCGGATACTTCTAATAACACGCTTAACGAGCTCTGGATATTTGATCTGAGTCTGGCCACTGGCCTATACACACTAACCAACTACGCGGGAACAATTATGGGCACCCGACGCCGTGGTATCAGCCGAAGCCTTCTTAACGTTAGCGTTTGAGCGGCGCACGCCAGATTTGACTGGAACACCGACTCTTGCATTAGGGAGGCTAGGTCTGCTTCCGTCTGCCCAAGCAACATGCAGGAGTGCAATGGGCGATGGGCCCAGACCCCTGCGCACTTAGGATTTAGACCGGTGTGCTGACCTCTGTATTGAGCCTAGGTAGGGATGCGACGTGTTGATCTTCCGAGGCCGGACATGACCCAAGAAAGTGTGCCCGGCCAGAGGGATCGAGCATCTTGGGTAATGTGGTGCACCACTGCAGGGAAGTTTATCTATTCGAATAGCCGTGTCCCTCGGTGAAAGGATGACCCGGAGTTGTATTCTGACCTTATGACAACTAGAACTGGATACTTCAAAAAACACCTCTTACAAGCTCCAAAGACAACCCGGTGATCGCTTTCCCACAGGGCGACGAGGGGAGGATGGCCGGGTAGGATTATGCTATGCGATTATACTTGGTGAACTTACCAGCTACTCTCTTATATATGCTTCAAGATTGAGTCTGCCAGAAGTGTAGTCTTCGATAGGACTAGCTATCCCCCTCTTATTCTGGCATTCTGCAGTTCCGTCCACATATACTATCCTTTTCATTGATACCAATGCATATGTAGTGTAGATCCTTGCTTGCGAGTACTTTGGATGAGTACTCATGGTTGCTTTGCTCCCTCTTTCCCCCCTTTTCCATTATTCTCGGATGCCGCAACCAGCTGATGGAGTCCAGGAGCCAGAGGATCCCGAGGATGATTCTATGTGGAGTTTGACTTCTAGGAGTAGTTAGGAGGTCCCAGGAAGGAGGTCTTGCCTTTTCGATCGTTGCTACTTTTGTGCTAGCCTTCTTAAGGCAACCTTGTTTAACTTATGTCTGTACTCAGATTTTGTTGCTTCCGCTAACTCGTTTATGTTCGAGGACTTGTATTCAAGCCCTCAAGACCCCCAGCTTGTAATATTATGCTTGTATGACTTTATTTGGGTTTAGAGTTGTGTTGTGATATCTTCCCGTGAGTCCCGAATCTTGATCGTACACGTTTGCATGTATGATTAGTGTACGATTGAATCGGAGGCGTCAGAACGGGTACACGGTAGAGCTCATTTTTGTACGAAATGGCAGCGCACATGCTAATTTGAGCACATGTAGCGGTTGTTTACCTATGGAGGCCGTGTACCATGTGTGCACAAAACAAAGTTCGACTTGATGCGTTGGCGCATTATTTTTAAATAAAGTTATATCGCTCAATGGCATGTAGACAAAATATAAAACGATTTTTATGGAGAAAAAGGTAGTCCGCTCCATTATATACAATGGATCCTGCCTGCCAGGGTTTGTCTCTCTTTAGAGTATCTCACATAAGGCGGCAGTAGCCTCTCTCTCTCTCACCGTTGGTCACTGATCCGGCCACATCCCGTCCACCTGTGGCAGGGGAGGATGTGCATCGTTTCTCCGTTCGACGGCACCGAGGCAGCACGTCCTGATCCACGGTACCCTCCGTTCTCTCTGACCAAACTCCAGCGTGGTAGGGCCTACGCCACTTGCTCGTTGCCGTAGTATGGGCAGATCCCGCCTGTCGCCGCTCTCCTAGTTACATCCCGACGACCCCCAGGTATCCCCTCCAGCATTGCTCCACTGCCCCTCTTCCCATGTCGCTACATGTGGAAAATCTTGCATGTGGATCTTCCATAGTTCTTTGCCCAAAACGTAGCTCGTCCGGCATACTTTCCATATTACAATCTTGTCCTCACACCGTTTTAGACAAACACAACCGTGTTGTTATCTTCCCTTAGGATAAGGAATATGCTTCTTTTTTGTCGTCATATGTGTCATCAACTGTTATTGGCCAGTAATTGTTTCCTTTCTACCTCTTTTTTTGCAAACAGGGCTATCCATTTCACCTTGTTGCTATTTGCGGCCTTTTGGTGAACTGCACAAATCACTTTTTTCTTAAGAGTGTTTTGTGCAGTTGTACTAAAATGTCACATGGGTAATGTCTCTACATTTCAGTGCGACTGCACAAAGGGAGATTGGTTTTGCTCTATTCTCTTGATCCAACTCCGAGCCTAATCTTCTCCGACTATTTTCTTAATCTTCTCTAACCAGTTAGTCTTAAGAGAGACTGCAAAGGTGACCGGCTTCTATTTGTGTGTTTACTATTTCATCAACAGTACTCTATTATTGTAATCACACTTAATATCTTTGGAACAGGGACATTCAACTATACTTTAGTGGAATAACACAAAATGATCGGAATGTTGCATGCTCTAGACAGCTACTTTTTTTCCCAACATGCCTTCTTGATTTAGACAAAGCTGGGGGGAAGTTGCTGCCAATGAAAGCATGGATCAATTTTAATTTAGTACCTTCTTACAACTTTGTCTTCAGTTGTGATGTAAATATTAGCTCTGATCTGCCAACCATTGAGATGCATTAGCAAGGAAGTTATTTTTTTATTTTTTTCCAAAAGAGCATGGATGGCAAGACACACGGAACAAAAACTGAAAGCTCGGAGCATTATACAATTTCATGTCGCTGGAAAATTATTTGTATTACGTCAATTATGTAAACAAATGATAGAATCTTGATAGCATTGCCAGAAGCCTCTTCAGCATCCGGGTCCATGTGCCATGCACATGCACACCATCTCGGGGGCACCTAAGTTAGGCAAAGAGAAATTTTAGCGCTACGCCTACGAATGAAATCAAGGAAACTAAGTACAAGGCCTTAAGAATAGGTAATTACCTTAATGTGCTTTTCCTTACTCAGATACTTGGCACAGCACTTCTTCTTCGCCCTCCTAATGTTAGTCGAGGCGTAGTAGTCTCGAACAGCCTGCATGCTAGACTCGTGTCATAACTTCTGAAGTAGGCGCTTGCACTCGACTTCGAGAGCCATAGCCGCATCTGCCTCGTGTTCCTCAAGACACCTATAGAAGGTATGCAATCAAAGAAGACAACACTGGTTAGTACAATCACTAGGTACTGTTGATTTTTAATTCTGTAAGGGAGAAATTGTTGGGGAACGTTGCAGAAAACAAAATTTTCCTACGGTTTCACCAAGATCCATCTATGAGTTCATCTAGCAACGGGTCATGGGAGAGAGATTGCATCTACATACCACTTTTGTAGATCGCGAGCGGAAGCGTTCAATGAACGGGGATGAGGTAGTCGTACACGACGTGATCCAAATCACCGGAGATCCTAGCACCGAAAGGACGGCACCTCCGCGTTCAACACACGTACGGTCAGCGTAACGTCTCCTTCTTCTTGATCCAGCAAGGCAAAGGAGAGGTTGGGGAAGATGGCTCCAGCAGCAGCACGACGGCATGGTGATGGTGGAGCTGCAGTACTCCGGCAGGGCTTCGCCGAGCTCTACGGAGGAGGAGGAGATGTTGGAGAGGGAGAGGGAGGCGCCAGGAGCAAGGGTTCGCTGCCCTCCCCTCACCCCTCTATTTATAGGGGAAGGGGCAAGGGGGGCCGGCCCCTCTAGATGGGATCTAGAGGGGGGGCGGCGGCCAGGGAGGGTGGGACTTGCCCCCCAAGCAAGGGGGCACCCCCTTTAGGGTTCCCCCCCCAACCCTAGGCGCATGGGCCCTTGGGGGGGGAGGCGCACCAGCCCACTTTGGGCTGGTTCCCTTCCTCATACAGCCCATGAGGCCCTCCGGGAGAGGTGGCCCCTCCCGGTGGACCCCCAGAACTCCTCCGGTGGCCTCGGTACAATACCGATATGCCCCCGAAACTTCCCGGTGTCCGTATGACGACTTCCCATATATAAATCTTTACCTCCGGACCATTCCGAAACTCCTCGTGACGTCCGAGATCTCATCCGGGACTCCGAACAACATTCGGGTTACTGCATATACATATCTTCACAACCCTAGCGTCACCGAACCTTAAGTGTGTAGACCCTACGGGTTCGGGAGACATGCAGACATGACCGAGACGGCTCTCGAGCAATAACCAACAGCGGGATCTGGATACCAATGTTGGCTCCCACATGCTCCGCGATGATCTCCTCGGATGAACCACGATGTCGAGGATTCAATTAATCCCGTATACGATTCCCTTTGTCAATTGGTATTTTACTTGCCCGAGATTCGATCGTCGGTATCCCAATACCTCGTTCAATCTCGTTACCGGCAAGTCACTTTTCTCGTACCGTAATGCATGATCCCGTGATCAAACACTTTGATCACATTGAGCTCATTATGATGATGCATTACCGAGAGGGCCCGGTGATACCTCTCCGTCAAGCGGAGTGACAAATCCCAGTCTCGATCCGTGTCAACCCAACAGACACTTTCAGAGATACCCGTAGTATACCTTTATAGTCACCCATTTACGTTGTGACGTTTGGCACACCCAAAGCACTCCTACGGTATCCGGGAGTTACATGATCTCATGGTCTAAGGAAAGGATACTTGACATTGGAAAACTCTAGCAAACGAACTATGCGATCTTATGCTATGTTTAGGATTGGGTCTTGTCCATCACATCATTCTCCTAATGATGTGATCTCATTATCATTGACATCTAATGCCCATAGTCAGGAAACCATGACTATCTGTTGATCAACGAGCTAGTCAACTAGAGGCTTACTAGGGACATATTGTTGTCTGTTATTCACACATGTATTACGATTTCCGGATAACACAATTATAGCACGAATAAAGACAATTATCATGAACAAGGAAATATAATAATAATGCTTTTATTATTGCCTCTAGGGCATATTTCCAACAGTCTCCCACTTGCACTAGAGTCAATAATCTAGTTACATTGTGATGAATCGAACACCCATAGAGTTCTGGTGCTGATCATGTTTTGCCTTAGGGAGAGGTTTAGTCAACGGATCTGCGACATTCAGATCCGTGTGCACTTTACAAATTTCTATGTCTCCATCTTGAATATTTTCACGAATGGAGTTGAAGCGACGCTTGATGTGCCTGGTCTTCTTGTGAAACCTGGGCTCCTTGGCAAGTGCAATAGCTCCAGTGTTGTCACAGAAGAGTTTGATTGGCCCTGACGCATTGGGTATGACTCCAAGGTCGGTGATGAACTCCTTCACCCAAATTGCTTCATGTGCTGCCTCCGAGGCTGCCATGTACTCCGCTTCACATGTAGATCCCGCCACGACGCTTTGCTTGCAACTGCACCAGCTTACTGCCCCACCATTCAAAATATACACGTATCCGGTTTGTGACTTAGAGTCATCCAGATCTGTGTCGAAGCTAGCGTCGACGTAACCTTTTACGACGAGCTCTTCGTCACCTCCATAAACGAGAAACATTTCCTTAGTCCTTTTCAGGTACTTCAGGATATTCTTGACCGCTGTCCAGTGTTCCTTGCCAGGATTACTTTGGTACCTTCCTACCAAACTTACGGCAAGGTTTACATCAGGTCTGGTACACAGCATGGCATACATAATAGAACCTATGGCTGAGGCATAGGGGATGACACTCATCTCTTCTATATCTTCGGCCGTGGTCGGACATTGAGCTGAGCTCAATTTCACACCTTGTAACACAGGTAAGAACCCTTTCTTAGATTGATCCATATTGAACTTCTTCAATATCTTATCAAGGTATGTGCTTTGTGAAAGACCTATGAGGCGTCTTGATCTATCTCTATAGATCTTGATGCCTAATATATAAGCAGCTTCTCCAAGGTCCTTCATTGAAAAACTTTTATTCAAGTAGGCCTTAATGCTGTCCAAGAGTTCTATATCATTTCCCATCAAAAGTATGTCGTCTACATATAATATGAGAAATGCTACAGAGCTCCCACTCACTTTCTTGTAAACGCAGGCTTCTCCATAAGTCTGCGTAAACCCAAACGCTTTGATCATCTCATCAAAGCGAATGTTCCAACTCCGAGATGCTTGCACCAGCCCATAAATCGAGCGTTGGAGCTTGCACACCTTGCCAGCATTCTTAGGATCGACCAAACCTTCCGGCTGCATCATATACAATTCTTCCTTAAGGAAACCATTAAGGAATGCCGTTTTGACGTCCATTTGCCATATTTCATAATCGTAGAATGCGGCAATTGCTATCATGATTCGGACGGACTTCAGCTTCGCTACCGGTGAGAAAGTCTCATCGTAGTCAATTCCTTGAGCTTGTCGATAACCCTTAGCGACAAGCCGAGCTTTATAGATGGTCACATTACCATCCGCGTCTGTCTTCTTCTTAAAGATCCATTTATTTTCTATGGCTCGCCGCTCAACGGGCAAGTCAGTCAAAGTCCATACTTTGTTTTCATACATGGATCCTATCTCGGATTTCATGGCTTCCATCCATTTGTCAGAATCCGGGCCCGCCATTGCTTCCTCATAGTTCGAAGGTTCACCGTTGTCTAACAACATGATTTCCAAGACAGGGTTGCCGTACCAATCTGGTGCGGAACGTGTCCTTGTGGACCTTCGAATTTCAGTAGGAGCTTGATTAGAAGTATCTTGATCATCATCATTAATTTCCTCTCTAGTCGGTGCAAGCACCTCAGAAACGTTTTCTTGAGTTTCGCCATTTTCCAGTTCAAGAGGTAACACTTCATGAAGCTCTACTTTCCTCCCACTTACTTCTTTCGAGAGAAACTCTTTCTCTAGAAAGGATCCATTCTTGGCAACAAAGATCTTGCCTTCGGATCTGAGGTAGAAGGTATACCCAATAGTTTCTTTAGGGTATCCTATGAAGACGCATTTTTCCGACTTGGGTTCGAGCTTTTCAGGTTGAAGTTTCTTGACATAAGCATCGCATCCCCAAACTTTCATAAACGACAGCTTAGGTTTCTCCCAAACCATAATTCATACGGTGTCGTCTCAAGGATTTCGACGGAGCCCTATTTAAAGTGAATGCGGCAGTCTCTAAAGCATATCCCCAAAAAGATAGCGGTAAATCGGTAAGAGACATCATAGATCGTACCATATCTAATAGAGTGCGATTACGACGTTCGGACACACCATTACGCTGAGGTGTTCTAGGCGGCGTGAGTTGTGAAACTATTCCACATTTTCTTAAGTGTGTGCCAAATTCATGACTCAAGTATTCTCCTCCACGATCTGATCGTAGAAACTTGATATTTCTATCACGTTGATTTTCAACCTCACTCTGAAATTCCTTGAACTTTTCAAAGGTCTCAGACTTGTGTTTCTTTAAGTAGATATACCCATATCTACTCAAGTCATCAGTGAGGGTGAGAACATAACGATAGCCACCGCGAGCCTCAACACTCATTGGACCGCACACATCGGTATGTATGATTTCCAATAAGTTGGTTGCTCGTTCCATTGTTCCTGAGAACGGAGTCTTGGTCATTTTACCCATGAGGCATGGTTCGCACGTGTCAAATGATTCATAATCAAGAGACTCTAAAAGTCCATCTGCATGGAGCTTCTTCATGCGTTTGACACCTATGTGACCAAGGCGGCAGTGCCACAAATATGTGGGACTATTGTTATCAACTTTAACTCTTTTGGTATTCACACTATGAATATGTGTATCTTCACGTACGAGATTCATTAAGAATAAACCATTAACCATCGGAGCATGACCATAAAACATATCTCTCATATAAATAGAACAACCATTATTCTCGGATTTAAATGAGTAGCCATCTCGAATTAAACGAGATCCAGACACAATGTTCATGCTCAAACTTGGCACTAAATAACAATTATTGAGGTTTAAAACTAATCCCGTAGGTAAATGTAGAGGTAGCGTGCCGACGGCGATCACATCGACCTTGGAACCATTCCCGACGCGCATCGTCACCTCGTCCTTCGCCAGTCTCCGTTTATTCCGCAGCTCCTGCTTTGAGTTACAAATGTGAGCAACTGCACCGGTATCAAATACCCAAGAGCTACTACGAGTACTGGTAAGGTACACATCAATTACATGTATATCACATATACCTTTTGTTTTGCCGGCCTTCTTGTCCGCTAAGTATTTGGGGCAGTTCCGCTTCCAGTGACCACTTCCCTTGCAATAAAAACACTCAGTCTCGGGCTTGGGTCCATTCTTTGGCTTCTTCCCGGCAACTTGCTTACCGGGCGCGGCAACTTCCTTGCCGTCCTTCTTGAAGTTCTTTTTACCCTTGCCCTTCTTGAACTTAGTGGTTTTATTCACCATCAACACTTGATGCTCCTTCTTGATTTCTACCTCTGCTGATTTCAGCATAGCATATACCTCAGGAATGGTCTTTACCATCCCCTGTATATTGTAGTTCATCACAAAGCTCTTGTAGCTAGGTGGAAGCGATTGGAGGATTCTGTCAATGATCGATTCATCCGGGAGATTAACTTCTAGTTGAGTCAAGCGGTTGTGCAACCCAGACATTTTGAGTATGTGTTCACTGACAGAGCTATTTTCCTCCATCTTACAGCTAAAGAATTTGTCGGAGACTTCATATCTCTCGACCCAGGCATGAGCTTGGAAAACCATTTTCAGCTCTTCGAACATCTCATATGCTCCATGTCTCTCAAAACGCTTTTGGAGCCCCAGCTCTAAGCTGTAAAGCATGCCGCACTGAACGAGGGAGTAATCATCGCAGCGTGACTGCCAAGCGTTCATAACGTCTTGTTCTGCAGGGAGAATAGGTGCGTCACCCAACGGTGCTCGTAGGACATAATCTTTCTTGGCAGCTATGTGGATGATCCTCAGGTTCCGGACCCAGTCCGTATAGTTGCTACCATCGCCTTTCAGCTTGGTTTTCTCTAGGAACGCGTTGAAGTTGAGGACTACGTTGGCCATTTGATCTACAAGACATATTGTAAATATTTTAGACTAAGTTCATGATAATAAAGTTCATTTAATCAAATTATTTAATGAACTCCCACTTAGATAGACATCCCTCTTCTAGTCATCTAAGTATTACATGATCCGAGTCAACTAGGTCGTGTCCGATCATCACGTGAGACGGACTAGTCAACATTGGTGAACATCTTCATGTTGATCATATCTTGTATACGACTCATGCTCGACCTTTCGGTCTTCTGTGTTCCGAGGCCATGTCTGTACATGCTAGGCTCGTCAAGTCAACCTAAGTGTTTGCATGTGTAAATCTGTTTTACACCCGTTGTATGTGAACGTTAGAGTCTATCACACCCGATCATCACGTGGTGCTTCGAAACAACGAACTGTCGCAACGGTGCACAGTTAGGGGGAACACTTTCTTGAAATTATTATGAGTGATCATCTTATTTACTACCGTCGTTCTAAGTAAACAAGATGCAAAACATGATAAACATCACATGCAATCAAATAATAAACGTGACATGATATGGCCAATATCACATAGCTCCTTTGATCTCCATCTTGGGGCTCCATGATCATCTTGTCACCGGCTTGACACCATGATCTCCATCATCATGATCTCCATCATCGTGTCTCCATGAAGTTGCTCGCCAACTATTACTTCTACTACTATGGCTAACGCGTTTAGCAATAAAGTAAAGTAATTTACATGGCGTTTCTCAATGACAAGCGGGTCATACAAAAAATAAAGACAACTCCTATGGCTCCTGCCGGTTGTCATACTCATCGACATGCAAGTCGTGATTCCTATTACAATAGCATGAACATCTCATACATCACATATAGATCATTCATCATTCATCACCACTTTGGCCATATCATATCACAAAGCACTTGCTGCAAAAACAAGTTAGACGTCCTCTAATTGTTGTTGCAAGTTTTACGTGGCTGAATTAGGGTTCTAGCAAGAACGTTTTCTTACCTACGTGAAAGCCACAACATGATTTGTCAACTTCTATTTACCCTTCATAAGGACCCTTTTCATCGAATCCGCTCCAACTAAAGTGGGAGAGACAGACACCCGCCAGCCACCTTATGCAACTAGTGCATGTTAGTCGGTGGAACCGGTCTCACGTAAGAGTACGTGTAAGGTTGGTCCGGGCCGCTTCATCCCACAATACCGCTGAAGCAAGATAAGACTAGTAGCGGCAAGAAAGTTGACAACATCTACGCCCACAACAAATTGTGTTCTACTCGTGCAATAGAGAACTACGCATAGACCTAGCTCTGATACCACTGTTGGGGAACGTTGCAGAAAAAAAAATTCCTACGGTTTCACCAAGATCCATCTATGAGTTCATCTAGCAACGGGTCATGGGAGAGAGATTGCATCTACATACCACTTTGTAGATCGCGAGCGGAAGCGTTCAATGAACGGGGATGAGGTAGTCGTACACGACGTGATCCAAATCACCGGAGATCCTAGCACCGAAAGGACGACACCTCCGCGTTCAACACACGTACGGTCAGCGTCACGTCTCCTTCTTCTTGATCCAGCAAGGCAAAGGAGAGATTGGGGAAGATGGCTCCAGCAGCAGCACGACGGCGTGGTGATGGTGGAGCTGCAGTACTCCGGCAGGGCTTCGCCGAGCTCTACGGAGGAGGAGGAGATGTTGGAGAGGGAGAGGGAGGCGCCAGGAGCAAGGGTTCGCTGCCCTCCCCTCTCCCCTCTATTTATAGGGGAAGGGGCAAGGGGGGCCGGCCCCTCTAGATGGGATCTAGAGGGGGGGCGGCGGCCAGGGAGGGGGGAATTGCCCCCCAAGCAAGGGGGCGCCCCCTTTAGGGTTCCCCCCCAACCCTAGGCGCATGGGCCCTGGGGGGGAGGCGCACCAGCCCACTCTGGGCTGGTTCCCTTCCTCATACAGCCCATGGGGCCCTCTGGGAGAGGTGGCCCCTCCCGGTGGACCCCCAGAACTCCTCCGGTGGCCCCGGTACAATACCGATATGCCCCCGAAACTTCCCGATGTCCGTATGACGACTTCCCATATATAAATCTTTACCTCCGGACCATTCCGAAACTCCTCGTGACGTCCGGGATCTCATCCGCGACTCCGAACAACATTCGGGTTACTGCATATACATATCTTCACAACCCTAGCGTCACCGAACCTTAAGTGTGTAGACCCTACGGGTTCGGGAGACATGCAGACATGACCGAGACGGCTCTCGGGCAATAACCAACAGCGGGATCTGGATACCCATGTTGGCTCCCACATGCTCCACGAGGATCTCATCGGATGAACCACGATGTCGAGGATTCAATTAATCCCGTATACGATTCCCTTTGTCAATTGGTATTTTACTTGCCCGAGATTCGATCGTCGGTATCCCAATACCTCGTTCAATCTCGTTACCGGCAAGTCACTTTTCTCGTACCGTAATGCATGATCCCGTGATCAAACACTTTGATCACATTGAGCTCATTATGATGATGCATTACCGAGAGGGCCCGGTGATACCTCTCCGTCAAGCGGAGTGACAAATCCCAGTCTCGATCCGTGTCAACCCAACAGACACTTTCAGAGATACCCGTAGTATACCTTTATAGTCACCCATTTACGTTGTGACGTTTGGCACACCCAAAGCACTCCTACGGTATCCGGGAGTTACACGATCTCATGGTCTAAGGAAAGGATACTTGACATTGGAAAACTCTAGCAAACGAACTATGCGATCTTATGCTATGTTTAGGATTGGGTCTTGTCCATCACATCATTCTCCTAATGATGTGATCTCGTTATCATTGACATCTAATGCCCATAGTCAGGAAACCATGACTATCTGTTGATCAACGAGCTAGTCAACTAGAGGCTTACTAGGGACATATTGTTGTCTGTTATTCACACATGTATTACGATTTCCGGATAACACAATTATAGCACGAATAAAGACAATTATCATGAAAAAGGAAATATAATAATAATGCTTTTATTATTGCCTCTAGGGCATATTTCCAACAGAAATTACCCAAAACCGTTGCCTCACAATGTCTGCCACCGTCTCGCACAAGACACCGTCGACCCTCTCCTTCGGTGGCGCTGGGGCAGCCAGGTATAGCTCCCAGCTTAGTGCTAGCTGTGGAACCTGACCCTCACCGGGTAACGTGACCCACTGCTACCTCTTGAGCACTGCATTGGTTTTCCTTTGAAGAGGAAAGGGTGATTTAGTAAAGCAGCGTAAGTATTTCCCTGAGTTTTTGAGAACCAAGATATCAATCCAGTAGGAGTCCACACACGAGTCCCTCGCACCTACACAAACAAATAAATTCCTCACAACCAACGCAATAAAGGGGTTGTCGATCCCTTCACGGTCACTTACGAAAGTGAGATCTGATAGATATGATAAGATAATATTTTTTGGTATTTTTATGATAAAGATGCAAAGTAAAATAAAAGGCAATAAAAATAGCTAAGTGTTGGAAGATTAATATGGTGGAAAATAGACCCGGGGGCCATAGGTTTCACTAGTGGCTTCTCTCAAGATAGCATAAGTATTACGGTGGGTGAACAAATTACTATTGAGCAGTTGATAGAATTGAGCATAGTTATGAGAATATCTAGGTATGATCATGTATATAGGCATCATGTCCGCAGCAAGTAGACCGACTCCTTCCTGCATCTACTACTATTACTCCACACATCGACCGCTATCCAGCATGCATCTAGAGTATTAAATTCAAAAGAACAGAGTAATGCTTTACGTAAGATGACATGTTGTAGAGGGATAAACTCGTGCAATATGATATAAATCCCATCTTGTTATCCTCAATGGCAACAATACAATACATGCCTTTCTGCCCCTACTGTCACTTGGAAAGGACACCGCAAGATTGAACACAAAGCTAAGCACTTATCCCATTGCAAGAAAGATCAATCTAGTAGGGCAAACCAAACTGATAATTCGAGAGACTTGCAAAGATAACCAATCATACATAAAAGAATTTAGAGAAGATTCAAATATTGTTCATAGATAAACTTGATCATAAACCCACAATTCATCGGTCTCAACAAACACACAGCAAAAGAAGATTACATCGAATAGATTTCCACGAGAGAGGGTGAGAACATTGTATTGAGATCCAAAAAAAGAGAAGAAGCCATCTAGCTAATAACTATGGACCCCAAAGGTCTGAGGTAAACTACTCACACATCAACGGAGAGGCTATGGTGTTGATGTAGAAGCCTTCCGTGATCGATGCCCCTCTGGCGGAGCTCCGGAACAGGCCCCAAGATGGGATCTCATGGGTACAGAAGGTTGTGGTGGTGGAATTAGGTTTTTGGGTCCGTATCTTGTAGTTTGGGGGTACGTAGGTATATATAGGAGGAAGAAGTACGTCGATGGAGCAACATGGGCCCCACGAGGGTGGAGGGTGTGCCCAGGGGGGTAGGCGCGTCCCCCTACCTCGTGCCTTCCTGGTTGCTTTGTTGATGTAGGGTCAAAGTCCTCTGGGATCACGTTCGTTCCGAAAATCACGTTCCCGAAGGTTTCATTCCGTTTGGACTCCGTTTGATATTCTTTTTGTGCGAAACTGTGAAATAGGCAAAAAACAACAATTCTGGGCTGGGCCTCCGGTTAATAGGTTAGTCCCAAAAATAATATAAAAGTGTATAATAAATCCCATTAATGTCCAAAACAGAATATAATATAGCATGGCACAATAGAAAATTATAGATACGTTGGAGACGTATCAAGCATCCCCAAGCTTAATTCCTGCTCGTCCTCGAGTAGGTAAATGATAAAAACAGAATTTTTGATGTGGAATGCTACTTGGCATAATTTCAATGTAATTCTCCTAATTGTGGTATGAATATTCAGATCCGAAAGATTCAAGACAAAAGTTTAATATTGACATAAAAATAATAATACTTCAAGCATACTAACCAAGCAATTATGTCTTCTCCAAATAACAAGGCCAAAGAAAGTTATCCCTACAAAATCATATAGTCTGGCTATGCTCTATCTTGACCACACAAAGTATTTAAATCATGCACAACCCCGATTTCAAGCCAAGCAATTTTTTCATGCTTTTGATGTTCTCAAACTTTTTCAATCTTCACGCAATACATGAGCGTGAGCCATGGACATAGCACTATATGTGGAATAGAATGGTGGTTGTGGAGAAGACAAAGAAGGAGACGATAGTGTCACATCAACTAGGCATATCAACGGGCTACGAAGATGCCCATTAATAGATATCAATGTGAGTGAGTAGGGATTGCCATGCAACGGTTGCACTTGAGCTAAAAGTATATGAAAGCTCAACAAAAGGAACTAAGTGGGTGTGCATCCAACTCGCTTACTCACGAAGACCTAGGGCATTTTGAGGAAGCCCATCATTGGAATATACAAGCCAAGTTCTATAATGAAAAATTTCCCACTAGTATATGAAAGTGACAACATAGGAGACTCTCTATCATGAAGATCATGGTGCTACTTTGAAGCACAAGTGTGGTAAAAGGATAGTAACATTGTCCGTTCTCTCTTTTTCTCTCATTCCTTTTTTTATTTGGGCATTTTCTCTTTTTTTATGGCCTATTTTTTTAGTCCGGAGTCTCATCCCGACTTGTGAGGGAATCATAGTCTCCATCATCCTTTCCTCACTTGGGACAATGCTCTAAAAATGATGATCATCACACTTTTATTTACAACTCAACAATTACAACTCAATACTTAGAACAAAATATGACTCTACATGGATTCCTCTGGCGGTATACCGGGATATGCAATGAATCAAGAGTGACATGTATGAAAGAATTATGAAAGGTGGATTTGCCACAAATACAATGTCAACTACATGATCATGCAAAGCAATATGACAATGATGGAGTGTGTCATAATAAACGGAACGGTGGTAAGTTGCATGACAATATATCTCGGAATGGCTATGGAAATGCCATGATAGGTTGGTATGGTGGCTGTTTTGAGGAAGGTATATGGTGGGTGTATGATACCGGCGAAAAGTGTGCGGTATTAGAGAGGCTAGCAATGGTGGAAGGAAGAAAGTGCGTATAATCCATGGACTCAACATTAGTCATAAAGAACTCATATACTTACTGCAAAAATCTAAAAGTTATCAAAGCAAAGTATTACGCGCATGCTCCTAGGGGGATAGATTGGTAGGAAAAGACCATCGCTCATCCCCGACAGCCACTCATAAGGAAGACAATCAATAAATAAATCATGCTCCAACTTCATCACATAACGATTCACCATACGTGCACGCTACGGAATCACAAACTTTAACACAAGTATTTCTCAAATTCACAACTACTCAACTAACATGACTCTAATATCACCATCTTCATATCTCAAAACAATTATCAAGCAATCAAACTTCTCATAGTATTCAACACACTCATAAGATTTTTTTACTAATCTTGAATGCCTATCATAATTAAAGAGAATTACCACGCTGTTTTGTTGGACTCTCAAAATAATCTAAGTGAATCATGAGAGAACAATAGTTTCTATAAAACAAATCTACCACCGCGCTGTAAAACATATAAGTGAAGCACTAGAGCAAAAACTATATAACTCAAAAGATATAAGTGAAGCACATAGAGTATTCTAACAATTTCCGAATCATGTGTGTCTCTCTCAAAATGTGTGTACAGAAAGGATGGTTGTGGGAAACTAAAAAATAAAGACTCAAATAATACAAGACGCTCCAAGCAAAACACATATCATGTGGTGAATAAAAATATAGCTCCAAGTAAAGTTACCGATGGAAGTAGACGAAAGAGGGGATGCCTTCCGGGGCATCCCCAAGATTTGGCTTTTAGGTGTCCTTAGATTATATTGGGTTGTCATGGCCATCCCCAAGCTTAGGCTCTTGCCTCTCCTTGTTCCATAATCCATCAAATCTTTTACCCAAAACTTGAAAACTTCACAACACAAAACTTAATAGAAAATCTCGTGAGCTCCGTTAGCGAAAGAAAACGAAACACCACTTCAAGTTACTGTAATGAACTCATTATTTATTTATATTGGTGTTAAACCTACTGTATTCCAACTTCTCTATGTTTTATAGACTATTATACTAGCCATATATTCATCAAAATAAGCAAACAACACACGAAAAACAGAATCTGTCAAAAACAAAACAGTCTATAGTAATCTGTAACTAACGCAAACTTCTGGAACTCCAAAAAATCTACCAAAATAGCACAACCTAGACAAATTTTTTATTGATCTGCTGCAATTGGAATCAATATTTTATCACGTTCCGGTGATTTTCAACAATTGTTTTCGTGAACAGAAAGGTTCTGGAATTTTCAGCAAGATCAAATAACTATCATCCAAGAAGATCCTAGGTTAAACTTGGCACAAACACTAATTAAAACATAAAAACACATCTAACCAGAGGCTATATCAAATATTTATTCCTAAACAGAATCAATAAGCAAAAAACTAAAAATAAAATTGGGTTTCCTCCCAACAAGCGCTATTGTTTAACGCCCCTAGCTAGGTATGATAGCAAGGATAGATCAAGGTATTGCCATCTTTGGTAGGCAATCCATAAGTGGTTCTCATAATAGATTCATAAGGTGATTTTATTTTCTTTCTAGGGAAGTGTTCCATGCATTTCCTTAACGGAAATTGGAATCTAATATTCCCATCCTTCATATCAATAATTGCACCAATCATTCTAAGGAAAGGTCTACCAAGAATAATAGGACATGAAGAATTGCAATCTATATCAAGAACAATAAAATCTACGGGCACATCATTCCTATTTTCAACAATAAGAACATCATTAATTCTTCCTATAGGTTTCTTAATGGTGGAATCGGCAAGGTGCAAGTTTAAAGAACAATCATCAAAATCACGGAAACCTTGCATATCACACAAAGTCTTTGGAATCATGGAAACACTAGCACCAAAATCACACAAAGCTTAGCATTTATGATCTTTAATTTTAATTTTAATAGTAGGTTCCCACTCATCATAAAGTTTTCTAGGGATAGAAACTTCCAACTCAAGTTTTTCTACATAAGATTGCATCAAAGCATCAACGATATGTTTAGTAAAAGCTTTATTTTGACTATCAGCATGTGGAGAATTTAACATGGATTGCAACAAGGAAATACAATCTATCAAAGAGCAATTATCATAATTAAATTCCTTGAAATAAAAAATAGTGGGTTCATTAATATCTAGAGTTTTGATCTATTCAATCCCACTTTTACCAATTTTTGCATCAAGATCTAAAAACTCTTAATTTTTGGATCATATTCAGTCCCATCATTATCAAGATTCATATAGAAAAACAAAGATTTAATAGTGGACACATCAATAACTTTCAGATCTTCATCTTTATTTTCTTAGAAACTAGAAGAGCACGCTTTCACAAAGCAATCTTTCTTAGCATGCATCCTAGCCGTTCTTTCTTTGCACATCAATGGAAATTCTCATGGCTTTAAGAGACTCATTGATATCATGCTTAGGTGGAATAGATCTAAGTTTCAAGGAATCAACATCAAGAGAAATTCTATCAACGTTCCTAGCCAATTCATTAACTTTAAGCATTTTTTATTCAAGCAAAGCATTGAAATTCTTTTGTGAATTCATAAATTCTTTAACACTAGTCTCAAATTCAGAAGGCATCTTATTAAAATTCCCATAAGAATTGTTGTAGAAATTACCATAATTATTAGAGGAACTACTAGGATACAGCCTAGGATTAAAGTTTCCTCTATACGCGTTGTTACCAAAATTATTCCTACCAACAAAATTAACATCCATAGATTCATTATTATTCTCAATCAAAGTAGACAAAGGCATATCATTAGGATCAGAAGAAACACTCTTAGTAGAAAATAATTTCATAAGTTCATCCATCTTTCCACTCAAAACATTAATTTCTTCTATCACATGCACTTTTTTATTAGTGGATCTTTTAGTGTGCCATTGAGAATAATTAACCATAATATTATCTAGGAGCTTAGTAGCTTCTCCTAAAGTGATTTCCATAAAAGTGCCTCCCGTGGCCGAATCTAAAAGATTTCTAGAAGCAAAATTAAATCCGATAATTTTTTTGTATAATCATCCACAAATTGAAACCATGTGTAGGGCAATTACGTATCATTAATTTCATCCTCTCCCAAGCTTGTGCAACATGTTCATGATCAAGTTGCTTAAAATTCATAATATTGTTTCTAAGAGAGATGATCTTAGCGGGAGGAAAATACTTAGAGATAAAAGCATCTTTGCACTTATTCCAAGAATCAATACTATTTTTAGGCAGAGACAAAAACCAAGCTTTAGCACGATCTCTAAGCAAAAAAGGAAATATATTCAATTTAACAATATCATTGTCCACATCTTTGTTATTTTGCATATCACACAAATCAACGAAGCTATTTAGATGGGTACCGGCATCTTCACTAGGAATGCCGACGAATTGATCTTTCACGACAAGATTCAATAAAGCAGTATTGGTTTCACAAGATTCAGTATCAGTAAGAGGTGAAATCGGAGTGCTGACAAAATCATTATTCTTGGTATTGGTAAAGTCACACAATTTAGTATTATCTTGAGCCATCATGACAAGCAAGCAATCCAACACACGAGCAAACAAGAAGCAAGCGAGAAAGAGGCGAACGGAAAATAGAGAGCGAATAAAACGGCAAGGGTGAAGTGGGGGAGAGGAAAACGAGAGGCAAATGGAAAATAATGTAATGCGGGAGATAAGAGTTTGTGATGGGTACTTGGTATGTTGACTTTTGCGTAGACTCCACGGCAACATCGCCAGAAATCCTTCTTGCTACCTCTTGAGTACTGCGTTGGTTTTCCCTTGAAGAGGAAAGGGTGATGCAATAAAGCAGCGTAAGTATTTCCCTCAGTTTTTGAGAACCAAGGTATCAATCCAGTAGGAGGCCACGCACGAGTCCCTCACACCTATAGAAAGAAATAAAATCCTCGCAACCAACGCAATAAAGGGGTTGTCAATCCCTTCACAGTCACTTACGAAAATAAGATCTGATAGATATGATAAGATAATATTTTTGGTATTTTCATGATAAAGATGCAAAGTAAAATAAAAGGAAATAAAAATAGCAAAGTGTTGGAAGATTAATATGATAGAAAATAGACCCGGGGGCCATAGGTTTCACTAGTGGCTTCTCTCGAGAGCATAATTATTATGGTGGGTAAACAAATTACTGTTGAGCAATTGACAGAATTGAGCATAGTTATGAGAATATCTAGGTATGATCATGTATATAGGCATCACGTCCGCGACAAGTAGACCGACTCCTGCCTGCATCTACTACTATTACTCCACACATCGACCACTATCCAGCATGCATCTAGAGTATTAAGTTCAAAAGAACAGAGTAACGCTTTAAGCAAGATGACATGATGTAGAGGGATAAACTCATTCAATATGATATAAACCCCATCTTGTTATCCTCGATGGCAACAATACAATACGTGCCTTGCTGCCCCTACCGTTACTTGGAAAGGACACCGCAAGATTGAACCCAAAGCTAAGAACTTCTCCCATTGCAAGAAAGATCAATCTAGTAGGCCAAACCAAACTGATAATTCGAAGAGACTTGCAAAGATAACCAATCAATAATAAAATAATTCAGAGAAGATTCAAATAGTGTTCATAGATAAACTTGATCATAAACCCACAATTCATCGGTCTCAACAAACACACCGCAAAAGAAGATTACATCGAATAAATCTCCACGAGAATCGTGAAGAACTTTGTATTGAGATCCAAAGAGAGAGAAGAAGCCATCTAGCTAATAACTATGGACCCGAAGGTCTGAGGTAAACTACTCACACATCATCGAAGAGGCTATGGTGTTGATGTAGAAGCCCTCCGTGATCGATGCCCCCTCCAACGGAGCTTCGGAAAAGGCCCCAAGATGGGATCTCATGGGTACAGAAGGTTGCGGTGGTGGAATTAGGTTTTTAGCTCTATATCTGGTAGTTTGGGGGTTCGTAGGTATATATAGGAGGAAGAAGTACGCCAGTGGAGTAACATGGGCCCCACGAGGGTGGAGGGTGCGCCCAGGGGGGTAGGCGCGCCCCCGACCTTGTGCCTTCCTGGTTGCTTTCTTGACGTAGGGCCCAAGTCCTCTGGGTCACGTTCGTTCCGAAAATCACATTCCCGAAGGTTTCATTCCGTTTGGACTCACTACAAAAAAAGACACATCCATGATATTTTGGGCCAAACGGTTTTTTTCTGTCATACATATGACACTTCTATGACGATAATTGTGACAAAACCCGGTATCATCATAGATGTGGTGGGCTCCTACTTCTATGACAAAAAATCATGACATAAAATGGGCTTTTCGTCCTGGGCGGGCCGGAGACGCAGCTGCATGACATTCTTTGGGCCGTCCATGATGGAAAAAACCGTGATAGAAGCGAGGGGGAGGAAAATTCCATGGAGTTCCCGGTTACGGTGGGAGGTCGCGGGCCGAGCGATGCAAGTTTCTCTCGTACACGTACGCGCGTGTGTGCGAGGCATTGGCTCTAACTGAACCCGAGTGATTGCACTGCAGGCTACGCGTTACTGAACCCGAGCGATCGATCAATGGCTGTTAACTGAACCCGATCGAGCAATTCCTTGGCTACTGCTGCTAACTGAAGCCGATCGGTGCTGCCTCTGGATGAACAGTGAGCGTTGGGGGGGGGGTTTGGATGAACAGTTCCCGGTGGAGGTGGATGAACATGACCCCGTAGTGTTGCTCTGGATGAACAGGACCTCGATCGATCGAGCCGGTTGGGGCTGGATGAATAGGACCCCGTGGAGGGCTAGATGAACAGGACCCCGTGGTGTGGAGGGCAGGATGAACAGTAGATGGTGGAGGGGTGGTTGAACATTAGCCGGTGGAGTAGCGCGTGGTGGAGGCTGGATGAACAGGAGCCCGTGGAGGCTGGAGGAGGTCGACGGTGGATGAACAGTAGGTCGTGGAGGCTGGAGGGGGTCGACGGTGGAGATGAACAGTATCCCGTGGAGTCCGTTTGGCGGTACGCCACACCCCTCCCGATGAACAGGACCCCTGTTTCGATCGTAGCGCTCCAACACAAGTCCGTTTCCTCCGTTTTGCGGTACGCCACACCCCTCCCGATCAACAGGACTCCCGTTTTGACCGTAGGAGGTCCGTTTCCTCCGTTTTGCGGTACGCCACACCCCTCCCGATCAACAGGACCCCCGTTTCGACCGTAGGAGGTCCGTTTCCTCCGTTTTGCGGTATGCCACACCCCTCCCGATCAACAGGACCCCCGTTTCGACTGTAGGAGGTCCGTTTCCTCTGTTCTGTAGTACGCCAGGCCTCGTTTCCATCGCCTCTTCCGTCCAAGCGCTCCCGATGAACACGACCACGCATTTCGTTCCGACCCAGCCGCGTTGCCTCCCGATGAACACGACGCATTCCGTTGCCTCCCCATGAACACGACGACGACGTTGTTTCTCTGTTCCGACCCAGCCATGTACACAAGCCCTCGCCGTACGTATGCGCGAGTAGGCGTTCGAGACCCCGCCCGTATGTCCACTTAGGTGGCCATATTTTCTTTCTTGCACCCTGACCGCCTCTACTACGACACGTGCACGCCTCTACATCCACCAGTATATATGTACGTACACGTTCGCGACCAGAATGACAACACTACGTATGCTTCAACCAGGTGGGTCCCGACTGTCAGGCACTTCCTTGTCTGTGAAGATGTAGCTGGTGGGTCCCAGCAGTCAGGGGGGCGAATCATTTTTTTTGCCCGGACGCACTTCCTTGCATGCGAAGGTGTAGCTGGTGGGTCCCAACAGTCAGGGGGGAAACGTTTTTTTCGCGAAATACGGTGGCCCATCCGGTGGGTCCCTGCTGTCAGGTGGAGGAATCATTATTTTCCGCATAATAAGGAGGCACTTCCTTGCTCACGCCGTGGACCCAGCTGTCAGCCTCTCCACATACAGTCCACGTCCGATGGAAGTCGTTCCTTGACCACGTTGACCACGCCGCGCCAAGAGCACCAGGGCGGTGGACGACAGCGAGGCCTAGGAAGGGGACGACGGGGAGCCGGGGAAGATGCAACAGTGGAAGCCCGCGCGCGCGGAGAGGAGTACGAGGGTTCATTGGTTCGGCTGCGGTGTGAGGCTACCGTCGCCGCAGGGCCTGGCAGCGGTGGGAATAGTAGGGGGCGGTGAGGCCTCACGGCAGCACAGCCGGCCACGGGAGGCAGGAGCATGCGGCACAACCGGCGCTGCTTTGGGCGGCTGGAGCAAGAAGACTAGAGGTTGAAGAAGCACTACGGCCGTTGGATGTTCATCGTACGGTCAATGGAGCTAGAATCGTTCATATTGACTAAGTTGACAAAGCCCTTCGTCCCCATCAACTTAGTAGGCCCACAAGACAGCCTCCCACCAAGGTGGGTCCCAGCTAGCCGGGGGAGTATTCATTTTTTTGTGCGTAATAAGGAGGCACTTTCGGTGGGTCTGAGCTGACAGCGGGGGGAACTTTTTTTACACTACACTAGTGCCAAAAATGTTCTTATATTATGGGACGGAGGGAGTAATTTATATATAGCTAATGGAAACTTCTTATGCAATTTATTGCAGTCGTTTTCTTTGGTTGGCCAGGGCCAATTTCGCATATTTCCGTGGGTTCCAAACTATTTTTAATACCGAAATGTCCAGCCAGATTTAAAGTACTTTGAAGATATATTTAAATTAGGTTAATGCCCAGTGAAATAGGAATCTAAAAATGTGATAAAATTTAGAAATTATAAAGTAATTGCCAATTTGTCATCTGTTTTTATATTTACAACCCATTTCATATTACTTTCAAGATTTGCAGGCGTCTTGAAAGAGTTGCAGCCCATCAGGGCTGTCGGTGTACTAAAATAGGGGTACCTTAGTACCCCGAACTTGTGCACGGGCAGTCGTAGCACCCCGCGGCAAGGCTTGCCAGGCGATCGCCAAAACTCTCCGTGGTCCCTTTTTGGGCCATCCAAGAACAAAGTATTTGAGCCAAGGCCCCGGCAGGAGGAGCTTGCCGGGAAGGCCACCCGAAGAGAGCAGGGCCCCGGCAAGAGGAGCTTGCCGGGACGGCCACTCGAAGCACAAGACCCCGGCAAGAGGAGCTTGTCGGGACGGCCGCTCGAAGCACAAGGCCCCGGCAAGAGGAGCTTGCTAGGAAGGCCGACCAAGGCACGACAAGAGACTTGCTGCGACGCGCCACGCGTCCCGGCAAGGACCGGTGAGCAACAAGCTCCCGGGCGCGACAAGGCATCGACCGCGGCAAGGCGCTTGCCGCGGCAAGTCACCACCCCGCGCCTGCGTTCCAGCTCATCCACCCACGAGTTGCTCTAGGGCCGTTCCAGGCGTACGTGGCGAGAGGCTGCGCAGCCAGGGGCATGCGGTGGCAAAGCGACGCTGACAGGGTAGCCGTCGTGGCAAACGGTGGCGCCCCTGACGGCCCCTTTTCTGCACTGTTTGGGTGACCTAGACGGGCATTTAATGCCCTTGTCCCCTATCGTCAGAGTTAGGTATGATAGCACTGTGCAAACAGCTGTACCCAACATAGCGTTTTCCAGTTTTACCCCCGCCTACATTGCCACCTGTGGGTAACCCCTTGCGCATATAAAAGGAGGCCCCATGCAACGTGGGGGGAGAAGGAGAAAAGAGGGAGGAAGGAGACCACTCACGCTCGGTCTGATTAGTTGCCTGAGTGTACTGTAGCACTCAGCGCTCCCAAGAACACAATACAAACCACAAAGCAGCAGTAGGGTTTTACGCATCCGTGCGGCCCGAAGCTGGGTAAATCCCCTTGTGTGCATCGCCTCGATCCGCTCTTCGCGCGACCTCCGCCCCCCGCCGAACCAGAAAGGGGCTCGGTCCCCATAGGTGTTCGTGGAGGCAGATTTCCCCCAATATCTTTGGCGCGCCAGGTAGGGGGCGTCGAAGTTGTGCGAACCTGATCCGGCGTCTGCACGGGCTAGATCTCCATCATCTTCATCGACATGCCATCGAAGAAGAAGGCTCCGGAGGTGGCTGGTCCATCCGCGTCGAACCCACCGCCCCTGGAGCAAACGGGTGGTGGGGACGGCACCGGCGGCGGAACGGGCGTCGCCAACTAGCTCATGGTGCCACGGCGTCCGAACATGCACCGCACCCCTCTCAGGAGGCACGGGACCAGCAGCGTCTTGGCACTCACGGTACCATACGCTCGCTGGACCCAGATCGAGCTGGCGGATCCCAGGTGCTCAAGGCTAGCATACACACCAACGTGTTGGCGCGAGCGTGGCACGACTGCTTGGTCCGGGTGTTGCTCCTTCTAACGTAGTTAGAAGTTTGAGCACGTCCCGCTCCACGCACCGCTCGCCACCGCTGCCCGCCACTCCAGCAGAAGCTCTAGCATGAGCTCAACTGCTCCTAGACTACCCTCCAACGGCGGACAAGCTCGACGACTGGAGGGCCACGATACAGAGTCTCATCGGCTTCGCTAACGGCGACACCCCGCGGCAGCACAGTGCGTCGCAGCCGCGACAGGTCGGCCAGGCGAGAACCGATGGCGCCATGACCGGTGGGGGTGCGACCACCGTGCATTCTCCGCCCCAAAGGCCAAGATCGCCGACTCGCCGGAGCCATCACGACAACGACTCCACCGCGTCGTCAAATCCGCAAACTCGTCGCGATCAACGCCACGTTCTTCACGAACGAGAGCAAGAGGACGCTCATACGCGCATCGAGCGTCGGAGAGAAGTGCGGCGTCAATCAGACCAGTGCGCTGGGCCCTCTGTCGACATGCATGTGCCCGGGGGACCAGGCGACCTGCCGTACGCGGTAAGCTGCCCTGCGTTCACCCGTGAGCTGCGGCAAGTCTAGTGGCCCAGCACGAAGAATTTCAAGCCAGACGTACCAGAGAAGTACGACGGCAAGTCGCATCCGTCGGAGTTCCTCAGCATCTACACCATTGCGGTGCAGGCTGCTGGGGGGCGGGACGACAAGATCCTTGCCAACTACTTCCCGCTGGTACTCAAATCCAACGTCAGATCCTGGCTCATGCACTTGCCGGATAACAACATAACCTCCTGGACAGACTTGTGCCATCAGTTTGTTGGCGCCTTTACAGGCGGCCACAAACCCCATGGCCAAGCGAGCGACCTTCATCTGCTCGTCCAGAAGGAAGGGGAATCCTTGCGCAAGTTCATCCAGAGATTCAGCCGCGTACACTACAACATCCCAGACGTCCACCCTGCCGCGGTTATCAGCGCGTTCCATCAGAACGTGCGTAACCGCAGGATGCGGGAGGAGATGGCGATGTGCAAGATTAAAGACGTCAGCGAGCTATATGCCCTGGCCGACAAGTGTGCACGTGCTGAGGAAGGAAGGAAACTACCCGGAGAGAACACTGGAGCAGGAGAATCTGACAGTGAAGATACTGCCCCGGCAAGGAAGAACCGGCGGCGGAGCAGCAGGAAGAAGAAGAGCCAAGAAGTACTGGTTGTTGAGCAGTCCGGCGATGAAGGCGCCGCCAAGAAGGCCCATGCTAGTAGCTCCGGCAAGGAGGTTGCCGGATGCGCCAACTGCCAGGCTGTGGCGGTCGCCGACAAGCGGGACGGCACCAACAAACAGTACTGCAAGATCCACCACACCAAGGGCCATGACCTCCAGAGCTGCAAGCAGGTCGAGCGGCTCGTCGAGGTGCAAAAGGCCGAGTACGAGCGGCGCGACAAGGAGAGAGCCCGGGGAGGTGGCGGAGGATCAGGCACGAAGCACCCCGGCCAGGGAGGACGCCGCGACAAGGACAAGCAGCGGCAGGCGGACAGACCTCCCCGTGGCCGCGACAAGAACGAAGACGACGACAGAGACGAAGACATGGATGATGTCGAGACCAGTGAGCAGGAGTTTCAGAAAGCCACAGAGGTCTTGTGCGTAGAAGGCGGTGCTTCTCTGCATACTTCTCACCGCCAGCTCAAGCAGTGGGCGCGGGAAGTCAATGCAGCGGAACCACCCGTCGAGTCGCGCAAGCCTCTGAAATGGTCCAGCACGCCTATCATCTTCGATATTGAGGACAACCCTGACCGCACAACTGCGATCGGGTGTTTGCCGATGTTGGTCTCACCAACAGTCCGCAGCCTCAAGGTCACTAAGATGCTAGTCGACGGCAGGGCCGGCTTGAACCTGATCTCCTCCGCTGTACTCCAGAAACTCCAAGTCCCCGACAGCGAGCTCGAAGAGACCGGCACGTTCCAAGGAATCAACCCGGGAAGGAGCAAGCCGAAGGGGAAGATAACGTTGCCAGTGACATTTGGCAGTGAGCTGAACTTCAGGACAGAGAGGATCACTTTTGACGTTGCCGATTTTCCATTGCCCTACAATGGAATTCTCGGCCGTCCAGCGCTCGCCAAGTTCATGGCGGCCTCTCACTACGCATACAACATGCTCAAGATGCCAGACCCGATAAGCGTCATCTCTGTCCCCGGCGACAAGAAGGATGCCCTTATCTGTGCCGACAAGATCTACCGGGAAGCAGCAGCCGCAACGGATCACAAGCCACTTGCCGCTGAAGCTCCCGGAGGGAAGAGGAAGTTGGTCTCCGGCGACTATCTTCCGGCAGAGCTCCCCGGAGCCGCCGCCAAGAAGGTCCCCAAGATCGACACCAAGAGCGCTGAGGAGCCGCCTGCTCTGGCAGACCCCAGGGTTTGTTCCGTAGAAGCAGGCGCTCCCGACAAATTTTGCCCCGGCAAGCTTGCCGGGGAACGTCAAGCTTCGGCTGAGCCCCAGATCCTCGCCGTAGAAGCGGACGTTCCCGCAGCAGCAGATGTGCCTTCAGTCCTTGTTGTCGAGCCACAGGCTCCAGCATGGGCGCAGCAGACTGTCCATTTCCTCCAGAACGGAGAACTTCCCGAAGAACAAGAAGAAGCGGAAAGAGTAGCCTGGCGCTCGAGTATGTACCAGTTCGTCGACAACACGCTGTACAGAAGAGGGCGCAACAGTGTGAAATTGAAGTGTATTTCCCGAGAAGACGGACAAAAGCTGTTGGCAGAGATACATGGAGGCATATGTGGTCATCACATTGGCGCCAGAGCACTTGCCGGCAAAGCGTTCCGGCAAGGTTTCTTCTGGCCGACAGCCCTCCAGGATGCAACTGCACAAGTAACCAAGTGTGAAGCCTGCCAGTTCCATTCCAAGCAGATACACCAGCCAGCTCAAGCTCTCCAGACGATCCCTTTATCCTGGCCATTTTCGGTCTGGGGGCTCGACGTACTCGACCCCTTCCCCCGAGCTGTCGGGGGCTTTGAGTTGTACGTCGCAATCGACAAGTTCACAAAGTGGCCGGAAGTGGATCCAGTGAGGAAGGTGACAGCACAGTCAGCAGTCAAGTTCTTCAGGTCGATTGTTTGCCGCTTCGGGATCCCCAACAGGATCATCACCGACAATGGTACACAATTCACGAGCCGCGCCTTCATGCAATACGTCCAAGATCTCGGCGCCAAGGTCTGCTTCGCTTCTGTTGCTCATCCCAGGAGCAACGGTCAAGCGGAGAGGGCCAATGCCGAAGTACTGCGCTGGCTCAAGACCAGAACTTTCGACAGGATGCACAAGTGGGGAAGAAACTGGATCAAGGAGCTGCCGGTGGCTCTTTGGTTGATCAGAACGACGCCAAATCGAGCCACTGGCCAGACACCATTTGCTCTAGTCTATGGAGCAGAAGCAGTTACCCCCACGGAACTCGTATACGGGTCACCTCGAGTGCTCGCTTATGATGAGCTTGAGCAAGAGCGGCTGCGTGAAGATGACGCGCTGCTCCTTGAGGAAGATCGTCTTCAGGCTGCTGTGCGAGCCTCTCGCTACCAGCAAGCTTTGCGTCGCTACCATAGCCGCAAAGTTAAAGCCAGAAGCTTCGAGGAAGGCGACCTTGTTCTTCGGCGCACTCCGTCCGCCAAGAATCATAACAAGTTGACGCCGAAGTGGGAAGGCCCTTACCGGGTGAGACGAGTCACGAGGCCCGGCGCTGTCCGCCTCGAGACCGAAGATGGCACTCCGGTGAGCAACTCCTGGAATATTGAGCATCTTCGTAAGTTTTACCCGTAAGGCGCGGTTGTCAGGCCCCGTCCGGCAACCAACCTTTTGTACAAGTCTTGCCGCTGTTGCATGTAATCCTTTGTACAAAGCCAGGCGCAGACCCTGAGCAGCAGTAAATTAAGCGCTGGCGCCCTAAGTTTTAGCATGCATGCTGAGTCGAGTCTCGTCCTTGGTTAGGGTTGATAGTGCCTAACAGCTGCTAACCCCTAGCTTAGAGGTCGGGTCTGCATCCTTTTTCCTGTTCTTTCGTTTCCTTTGGTTCGCAGGGTTTTGCATATCCTGGCCAGACCGCTTAAGGACGAAGAAGAGAAGAAGGGCAGACCAGCATCTGGTCCCCGGCAAACCAGTGTTGCCGGGGGCTGCAAGTACAAAGATTCGCCCGCGGCAAGCCAAAGTTGCCTGGGGCTGCAATCCCAGATAAGTTTTTCATCCCTTATCATGCATTCTCTTATGGACTGAGGAATGCGAAAACCTTGCTTCTTCCTAAAACGCTGCCGTGCTCCCTTAGCTCAGGGCCCCGGAGCGCGTTCCTGGGGCCAGTTTTGGTAGTAGCCGCGGCGGCAAAGGAACGAAATAAGGAGCCCGAACCCGCCTCATCCCTGCCTCCGCCAAAGGCGTGAGGAAGGTCGAGTGGCGCGGGAAGACGGCAGGGCCTATTGCCGGGCAAAGAAGTGTCTATCTTAACGATATAAAGGACTCGCTCCTTGGCGTGGGTTTTACCCGCGAGACAAATGACCCGGCAAACATCCCCTTTTCATTAAAAACATTCCGCTCAGGTACAGTTCAGAAGGAGTGAAAAACATGACAGATGGGCTTACAAGCTTTAAATGCATCTAAGGCCCGAAGGCTTACAAGTTAAAAAGAGATAAGGTGCCCGTAATCCCTTTCTTGTCTCTCTCCTCAGGAGGTAGGACAAGGAGGCGAAAAGGGCAAAAGGGGCGCCTAGACAAGCCACGGGTGGCAGAAGACACCAACAGGACGCCCCGGGGACCGTCTGAAGGCTAGGTGGTGGTGGCAGCTCTGGAAGCAGGGCTCGACGGGGCGGCAGGACGTCAGCACGCCGTCGAGGGCACCTCGCCCTCGTACTCCGACTTGACGGCCTTGCCGCCAGCCCTCTTCCTCTTCCGCAGCCTCGCCACGCCAGCCGCCAAGGAGACGACCCCGGGAAGCTCAAGGAGCCGGCGACACGGATGATGGGGTCGCCGGTGCCACGCGGAGCCGCGACCGACGCCTAGTCGGACCCGTCATCCCGAGAACCGCTACCCTCGTCGTCGCTGTCGCTCCCCTCCTCGTCACTCTCGCTTGAGGAGGAGCTTTCGCTGTCGAAGGAGCTATCCACGCAGCACCGGGCCCGGATCCCGAAGCACCCAAAGACCTTGACGGAGAGGAGATCGCCCTCCATCAACTTAAAATGGAGGGTGAACCCCTCCATCAAGCTGTGGATACGGGTGAACGTCTTCCACCCTCGACCAAGATACATCACGCCGGGGGCTGGGGACTCAACGTGGACCCGCGTGCCGCTGATCCCGCAGCCCCTCATGCGCAGTCTTAGCGTCTCGGGTTGTTCCACCTCCATCACGCTTGCGAAGGGGGCCGGGAGGCGGAGGCGGCGACGAGGCGCCCGGCGCAGCCTGACGAAGAACTCGCAGGGGTCGTCCCCGATGTGGACTGCCATGAGAAGAAGGGCCGCTGGCGGAGGCGAGGCCGGCGCGTCGCCCCGTCCGCCTCGTCCCTGAGCGCCTCGGCCTCGTCCACGACCTCATCCACGACCTCGCCCCCTCCCCCTTCCCCTTACGGTTGGCTCTGCCACCGCGGGTGCAAGGGGAGGAGCGGCGCATTGCCTAGCGGCGACCCTCGCCGCCACCGATGAAGGACCTGGGTTCCCTTTCTCCATAGCGAATGGAGAGAGGGGATCAGGAGCTGAAGAGAAGCGAAGATGAAGGAGTGTGGGTTTTCGCCGCCCCCCTCCTTGCTCTTTATAAAGGAGCAGGGTGGGGGCTCGGCCGCCCCGCTCAGCCAATCAAGACGCAGGGAGAGCAGGCGACTGGGACCGGCCTGCTGCCTCAGCCCGGTTTCCTGCCTCCACCGTCCGCAACCCCAGGTGCGTGGAAGCCGCGTGGCTGGCGTGCAGGGTCGAGGCGACGGATGAAGCGACCTCCCCTCGCCCCGTGATCGTGGGGAGCGGACGCCTCGAAACCGTGCCTCGGCCCCGTCCAGCAAACGAGCCGCGCCTCCACGCCTCCCTCCACTTAGGGAGACTGCGCGAACCGTCCCCCTTTATTATGACGTGACGCATGCCTGCGGGGCTCAGCCCCGCGCACGCCGCCCACGTCACGCACGCCTCTCCCCACGATGCCGCGTTCGACGCGTGCCGTTCGGGGAGGGCGTGGTGGATGCAGAAGAAGATGCAGCGTGACCCAGGCCGCGCGTGCCCGTGCACTATTTTGGGCCTAGCCCAACAGCGCTCGGCACCGTGTATGGCCCAGGCCCGGGGGCTCCTGTCGGTGTACTAAAATAGGGGTACCTTAGTACCCCGAACTTGTGCACGGGCAGTCGTAGCACCCCGCGGCAAGGCTTGCCAGGCGATCGCCAAAACTCTCCGTGGTCCCTTTTTGGGCCATCCAAGAACAAAGTATTTGAGCCAAGGCCCTGGCAGGAGGAGCTTGCCGGGAAGGCCACCCGAAGAGAGCAGGGCCCCGGCAAGAGGAGCTTGCCGGGACGGCCGCTCGAAGCACAAGGCCCCGGCAAGAGGAGCTTGCTGGGAAGGCCGACCAAGGCACGACAAGAGACTTGCTGCGACGCGCCACGCATCCCGGCAAGGACCGGTGAGCAACAAGCTCTCGGGCGCGACAAGGCACGACCGCGGCAAGGCGCTTGCCGCGGCAAGTCACCACCCCGCGCCTGCATTCCAGCTCATCCACCCACGCGTCGCTCGAGGGCCGTTCCAGGCGTACGTGGCGAGAGGCTGCGCAGCTAGGGGCATGCGGTGGCAAAGCGACGCTGACAGGGTAGCCGTCGTGGCAAACGGTGGCGCCCCTGACGGCCCCTTTTCTGCACTGTTTGGGCGACCTAGACGGGCATTTAATGCCCTTGTCCCCTGCCGTCAGAGTTAGGTATGATAGCACTGTGCAAACAGCTGTACCCAACACAGCGTTTTCCAGTTTTACCCCCGCCTACGTTGCCACCTGTGGGTAACCCCTTGCGCATATAAAAGGAGGCCCCATGCGCAACGTGGGGGGAGAAGGAGAAAAGAGGGAGGAAGGAGACCACTCACGCTCGGTCTGATTAGTTGCCTGAGTGTACTGTAGCACTCAGCGCTCCCAAGAACAATACAAACCACAAAGCAGCAGTAGGGTTTTACGCATCCGAGCGGCCCGAAGCTGGGTAAATCCCCTTGTGTGCATCGCCTCGATCTGCTCTTCGCGCGACCTCCGCCCCCTGCCGAACCAGAAAGGGGCTCGGTCCCCATAGGTGTTCGTGGAGGCAGATTTCCCCCGACAAGGGCGTAGAAAAATAAGTAGGCCTGGATTGGGTATTCTTCAGAAAAAATAAACTGGGCTCATTTTCACAAAGAAAAAATAGCTGGGCTGGTCACATGGTGAACATAAAATATAAGCCTGGGCTAGACGAGCCACAGCCCAGTTCAAACCCTGCTCCGTCTCAACAATACCAAACAAAAAAAATACTACTCGAGTAGTTACGTCCCAGGTGTCAGCCGATCTTGTGTTGTTCTCTTGTCTATTGACTATATACGCTCACAATGTCGTGGGTCCCAGATGTTAGGAAAACACTAGGAGGAAGCATTTTATTTTTCCATACGCTGACGTGGTGGCCCCCTGCTGTCATCCTCTCCACGTACTTCTGCCGATTCCTGTTGTTTGTTGACCATGTTGACAACGTGAGAGGGTGGCGCCGCGGCGAGCGCACCAAAGCGCGCGGAGGACGTCGGCATTAACGATTTAGGAGACGGTGGGGCGGCGATGCGTGCGCTGAGGTGCAGCCAGCCGTGGGAGGCGGAAGCAGGCGGCCCCGCCGGCGCTGGTTTGGTTTTGGCGGCTGGATGAAGACAGGACTGAAGAAACACGACACACTGTAAAAGCAGTAGGAGTACTTAACAACCTTAACTGAAACCAGCAGGGGCACTTAACAACCAAAGATGAAAACAGTATGAGTACTTATACAGGTTCAACCATGCAAAGCACGCCTCGAACATTGCTACTTTGCCTACAGTTAACCAAGGGTGAGGCCGCCAAGCCCCAGGACAAGGGCTAGGCGCCACCCCGCGCATCCACAACCTTATGAAAGTGGCTTCATCTCGCATCGTGGTCAATAAATAGGATATTCGCTTTAGAGCCATGGAAAAGCATGAACATAATCTTCTGTCCAATTCTCCAAGATGGACGGGCCTTCATTATTTGAGACCACCCATGAATAAGTATCTTTTCATCTCCAAGGGGAATTGAGTAGGTTGACATATACATCATGTTGTAACCAAGCGCAAGTCTGACCCGACCATGGTCAGGCATCTGTATAGGAGCAATAGAACTTGGCAGTTCCTATTTCAAGAAGATCACGACTGTAAAACTGTGTATAAGCAATAGTTTATAATCAACATATATAACAGAAAACAGCTCGTACCATAAGTTTCTCGACACAGTTGGACCTGTTCAACGAGTGCAGCAGTGGCACACATATCCCACGTGGCCTTCCACCATTGAAACGCTCCACACGGACCTCAAGACGATCAATAAAGTGTAGGAACTTGTGGATGTCGATCCAGTCAACTTCAGTGCCATTAGTAACAGCCGAGTTATTACAGAGTAACAAACGAGTAGACTGCTTAACTCTGAAAAAACCTACACGTGCCACCAATTATAAGAAAATATTAGTTAGAAGTAGCATCTTCGTGAGAGATTCATTGCTACTTCTAAAGTTAAATTGTGATTAGTTAGACAGAATAGGTGGATTAAGAAGTAATTGAGCCAACAAGCAAGAACCAGATACAAAACTAACATGGATGAACAATTGGAACGACGTCGGGGTGGAAGATTGCAGTGAAGATGAGAACAGGTTCTGCTATTTCCATCAACATTCGTGTGCCAACTTTCAGTCCGTAACACTTGAGAAAGTTTATCCAAGTTCGGCCATAAAAAAGCAGCGATCTTCTTGGTTCATGAACCCAACTCGAAACTTATATCCATGGCTTGTCTTCATTGTGACCATTAAACTAGTGTATTCAGTTATGGCAAGGCCGAGCATCTTGAGTACATGTGTTCTGGCAGAGCAAATAATACACTGCAGGAAAAATAATATGAGAACACAACATGTTCAAAAAACCCCCACCCTCGCGGATAGAAAAGAGGATTCTAGGAACATACTGTGCGCGTTTCAAAATGTTGTGTTAGGATGAGAAGGAACAAGTGTGGCGTCTCGCCAAGGGCGCAGAAACCTGTAGGGTACTCGCACTTTGGGCACTGCAAATGAAACACACTAGATTCAGTAGGAAGAAAAATGCATCAACGGCAGCGGCTGCCATCGTAGGATTACCTTCGACCAAGGGACTTGGGTTTATCGGGGATGGATGAAGAATTCGTACCTGGTTCTCCATGAGAAAACCCGATGCAATCGTCGAGAGGGGGTTTTCTCTGAACAAGCAGACGAGGGAGAAGGGGATCCAGGCCCAGTGAATTATTGCCGCTTCGTCCATCCAGCTTACTGCTAAAGCTGGAAAGGGGGGGTTGTGATTTGACGGCTCATTGGGCATTACTGCGGCGCTACGACTGGGGTGTGTCTACCGTGAAGTTATGCACTCTAATTTGTGCATATGGCACGTGGACCCCGTTGCCGGTTGCCCCACATATCAGCGAAAGGAAGTAGAAAGATAGGAGTAACTAGTTACACATAAATATATTTTTTGAGAGAGAGATACTCCCTCTGTAAAGAAATATACAAATCTTTTATGTCACAGGCTCACCTTGCCGAGAAATATACTCCCTCTGCAACGCACGGGCATTATGGGGGTTTAGCCTTTTTTATGGGGGTTCAGCTGAGAATATAATACTCAGATAGGCTCACGGTTCTGGACTTTGGGCCGGAGGCCGACCCTGCATGTTTGGGGGCCCATGTGTTCTACCTAAGCGCTTTTCATATTGCAAGCGATTGGTACGGCACATGTTTTAGATGCTGTCGCAAGGCGAATACACAAAATTGAATAAAGCATGGCAGTTGTTGGAATGAAATCGAACGACAGTTCCTAACCAGCAATCAGAGTTGCAATTCTATCAACGATATACCATGTGATAAATAATACTGTCGTACTACTTATACACACAGGACACTTGTTTCACCATGCCAGATTATTACATCAAAATCTCTCGGAGGATAGATCAGTTCGGCAGTTGCGTGCTGCTAATTTCAAAGTTGGTTTGGACCAGCTCTCCTTGCCGAGAAAGTTCGATTTTGACATCATCCCCTACCGCAAGATACGATTTAGATTTGAACCTTGACCATCCTTTAGCATCAATCATCATGCGACCATCCTTTGTACTTACGGTAGATTGAGCAGGTTCATTAACACCAAGGCTGCGCATGGTAAGAGAAACATGGCCGCGGTCCCCCGGATTGTTGAACGACTCCCTCTTTGCTCTAGGAATTCTCTGTTTGCAAACAAGAAGACATACCCAAACAGTTAGATCAACACAGTGAATCATGTGAAACAACATGGAAAGAAAAAAGAACGAAGCACTTGGGCGGCCAATGCCTACCAAGAAGGTGGACATGTCGGTTTTTGTAAGGACTTGGGTATATGAAGTGCGAACTGCAGCCCAGTCTGTTGCCGGTGCAACTGCACGGGCCGCAGCAGATGCAAGTGCAAGTGTTGGTGCAGGTGCCGAAGCCGCCGCTGCTGCCGGAGATGGTGCTCCTTGTAGAGCTGGTGCCGGTGTCAGAGCAGGTGCCGGCGTCGACGCCCGATCCTCCGGTAGATCAGACGGATCCGCTGACGCGGTCGGTGCCCAATCCTCAGCTGGATCAGACTGAGCTGCTGCCGCTGTCAGTGCTAGAGCAACTGCCAGTGCTCGATCTGTGCGAGACAGCGACGATCATGTCTGGTCTGCTATGATCAGCTTTCTAACTTGACTAGGATCCGTTACCGTGATCTAATTTTTTTCTTCATTTCTTTTAAACGCGAGAAGGACTAATTGTGGCGTTTTTGTTAAACCAAACTGCGGTTCATCATAGGGATTCAGCTTGCACTCAGACAACAGATTGATCCAAATTTTTCCAGTAATATAAGTGATGGACAGTGCCTTCGTTACTCACACGACATAAGAAGTGAAACCTACAAAAATAGCCATCGTAGAGCAAACCAAACGGTTTATTCTGTGATGAATGTCACATGGCAAAACCTGCATCGTAAAATTGCAGGAAAAGAAAGAAAACATGACATTAAATCAATAAGATTTAGACAGTAAATCAATAAGATTTACTTGATGTGACACGAGTGAATCCTTACCAGGAAATCACTATGTTGAAGTACTAAACAGAAGATTGATCGTCCAACTACGCGTGGCATGCAGGGGCCCTGCCTACTCCCACAAGTAGGACAGTCCAAAGGTCATGACAAATCGTATGGACCTAACATCCATGGGACTGGAAATCCTTGTGGGTGCGATAAACCCTGCAATGCATACAGATATTGGAGTGTAACCATAATTGATAAACCGTCCTCACAAAAAATATGTTCTGGATACTTCAAAATATACAGACTGAATTGAGTGGACAGACATTAACATAGACCGTTCTCAGGACTGACCACACACCAAAAGCGGCAGTACTAATAAACAATACAGGGTTCACAAACACAAATCAAGTACTGAACAATAGTACTTACTACAGACAAGCAAAGTTGCACTAACTAAACTCTGCACATTATTTCTTGCCACCGACCTACGGGATGAACCCCGCATAACTGACTAGGCCCTGGACTTCGTGTGAGATGTCTACACGCACCATCTCCATCTTGTCAACCTTGGAGAACCTAACAGAGTGGTCTTTCCACTCATAAACATGATGATGAAGACAGGACGCATCAGATTTGTTGGGAAGCTTTACAATAACCACACCCTTCGTAATCGAAGGCATAGCCAGGAAATTGTTGTGGTCAAGTACATCCTCGAGAACACGCCTGACAACAATGCTACAGGAAAACACTAGTTCAGGACACGTGGCGACAAGGACACAACAGCTGGATAGTTCAGCAGTAGAACTCATCATCAGGTCTTCCAGTTCACATGGCATGACTTTGAGAACTTCATCTCCACCGCGGACCTGGTTCTAATTCAAACAGAAACCATATTTTATTACTACCTCCATTCAGAAATATAATATGATTTTCGATATTATACTCCATATATGACTACATATACGCACAGAAATAAGTGAACAAAGACACTAGAACATGTCTTCAAAGGCATGAGAGCAGAGGGATTACATGCAAAATCCATAACACAAGTTACTGAGGCAAATATACCCTCTTAAAAGCTAGCATTGATGTTCATAAAGTACTCCCTCCGTCCCAAAATTCTTGTCTTAGATTTGTCTAGATACGGATGTATCAAGTCACATTTTAGTATTAGATATATCCGCATCTAGACAAATCTAAGAGAAGAAATTTGGGACAGAGGGAGTAGTTGAAAGTAATCTATAAGAAATCAGTGTCAACCTCTCGCATGTTTTGGTCAAAAGAGGAATTTAGAACCGTCATTTGGCACACAAAAATCACATGCAAGATCACCCAGAAAGTTGTACTACTAGTACTAGTACTGCATGTTAGATGAAAAAACACGATCAAGATCGAGAAAAAGATCGTCAAGAAGAGATATTACCTGGACTTGCTTAATGAGGGATCCAGGAGAGGGGAGGGGGCTTGGACAGGGCGATGGCTTTGAGCTTGTCTGCGGTAGTCTCGGCGGGGTGCTTGCGCTTCTTCGTACCATGAGCCTCGACAGTTTTGGTCGGAGCCATAGACATCACTTCGGCCGATGCTCCAGCGTCCATCAAGAAACTGTCAAATAGAAATAAAAGAAAAGAAACCATAATCACAAACCCAAAAGAAGAAAAGAGAGGGAGTTATAGGATCAGTCTCGGGGTTGCAAGACCGGGCCTTGGCCAGAATCAACACCATTGATGCGCTCACCTTTCCTTCTTTGGGAGAGAAGAACAATGGCAGAAGCAGGTTGGGGTTTTCTTGAAGAAATGAGGAACAAGATGATGCAGAAGTGAGGGTTGGGTAGAGAGGAAGCTGAGAGGGAAGAGTGAAATGATGGTTGCTTCGTCCGTCCAACTTACTGCTGGAAAGGAGGGGGTTTTGTGATTTGATGGCTCATTGGGCATTACTGCGGCACTTCGATCGGGGTAGTCTACCTTCACTCTACTACAGAGTAATTTAGTGCATGGCTGGTGGACCCCGATGCTGGCTGTCCCACACGTCGGCGAAAGTGAGTAATTTGGTGTATCGCTGGAGGAGGATCCGCACAGTAGAGCGTGTCCACTATTTTTCAAAAGAAAAAATGATTACAGCAAGCGTTTCCACTCTTACGACGGAGGAGTGCGAAACATGGCAGCCACTTGAACATACACAGTGCTCCTACTACTAGGCATGTGCAGTGGTTCATACGTCAGTACTACACAATCTTGTTGCTAGTGTAGTCAGATATGACGATAACAAATGATGTTGTGCGCATGTCAACTACTCCTATATGTAAGAAATACACGAAGAGGAAACAACTATATTGAGATGAGAATGCAACCAAACACACCCACACGCTTTGTGCTACAGTGACTGATCTGCACCGTCTGAGTTTGATCCAATGGTCATGTTGCGCCGAGACATGGACATGCCCATGTAGAGGGCGCTTAAACACCACCGAAGTCCCTCTGCTTATCGAGGCGCACAATGTTGGTGATGCAGGGTGCAACCGCCCGCAGAGCCCGCTCCCGGTCGACGGGAGCCAGCTCGTCAAAGACGGCTTCCAATGGCATGAATGGATTCCGGTGACAGAGCCCTGAAAGGATTCGCCCAGCAACGGCGACGGCAGCCCGCAACCCCTCCTTGTCCAGCTCAGCCCCCACCATCGCGCGGAGACGACTCAGCTCCTCGGATATATAGGTGAAGAAGCAGACCAGGTCAGGAAGCCGCAGCTCGTTGAAGTCGACCGGGTGGTCGAATGGGTTTAGCCCAACGGCCGGCATCGTAGGCATCGCGCAGCCGCAACACGTGCGTGGCAACTTGGTTCACCAAGTGGCTGAGGCGATCCTGGACCTCGTCACGATCGGCCCGCTCGCGCTCCAGCCGGCTCCCCTGACGGCCTATCATATCTCCCGCTTTCTGCAGCAACGCCGCCGACACCTCGAGCATCTTTGTGGTGGACGCCTGCCACTTTTGAAGCTCCGTGAACTCCCGCACATAACGGAGGAGCATGGCACTCCTATCCTCCTTGAGCTCACGGAACTCCACGTCCTTGGCCCTGAGCTCCGCATCCTTCGCATGGAGCTCCTGTGTCAGGATCCTCACCTCGGACTCCGTGGTCTGCTGCGCCGCCATGGCACCAGGTAGAAGCAATGGGGAGAGGAAGCAAAGAGGGCGAAACGGCTGAAAGGCAATGCAATCTACGGGAAGGCGGAGGGAGCGGGGAATATTTTGGTTTTCACCACGGTAAAACACCAGTCGACGACTTCTCACATCAGGGAGCGATGGGTTTTTACAGGCGGAGTCATCATGACTAATTGCTGCCGCGCCTGCTCCCGTCAATCAAAAAATTAAAACTCCTGCCGCGCTTGCTCCCGTCAATCAAAAAAATAAAAATTCTACCGCACCCAAATACCAGAGCAATGCCGCGGTGGATATTTATATTTACCTGCCGGCAAGTAGATAAAAAAAGTGGTGAAAAAACAAATGTGGCGGCGGCCTAGCTAATCGGCCGAACTAGCCCAATTAGCTAGCCACCGTGCTTCACTGATGTACTCGGCGGGAAATGTGGTCTTTCATGATTTGACGACTCATTTACTTGCTTCGGCGCTATGACCGAGGAGGACCCAGAAAACGCGCGGTAGGGCGTCCCACGTTAGGAAGAATATATGCGTGCACCACCCGGGAGGACCCTGAAACCGCGCGGTAGGGTGTGCCACTTCTCGGCACGGAGGAAAAATGTGCGTGTAAAAATATACTGTATCATACGTAGTACCTGGTTCGACCTCGGGACCCAGCCAGTCGGTCGAAAATACCCCACTAGCCACACCGCTTCATCATGCAAACGTGGCACGGAGGATAGATGTGGTTAGCTCCGTCTCGACCAGCCACAACGTCTCTTGTTCTAGGCGATTTTTCTATTTTCCAAGCTTTTTTTAGTTGTAATAACACCACGGCAAGCTAGCGCCGCTCTTCGTGTGTGCCCGTGCAAAGGTTAGACGATGGAGAGAAGAGAGATTGAGATCGCAAACCTGGGACCCACCAGTAAGTGAGACAACGGTCATGCACGTGTTGACGAGGCACTCCCTCTACTCTACTCAACCAAAGTACTGTATAAATAAAATCAAGTTATGGGACAAAGCCAACAACCGTTCGTTTTTTCAGGCTATCGACTTACGCTTTGTAGTCCAGGTTGCCAGTTCGAATCTCGTCTTTCAGATTTATTAGTTTTAGGTCAAAATTTGATTAATGACAAGTGGGACCCCCGTGTGTTGTTCCGATATTTCAGTGCAGGATGGTTATTTTGAACAAACACTTTGCGCGGTTAGACAAGTAACGGCACTAATTACACGTATTTTGCAAGTTTACGAACAAAAATGACAGCGGCATAGAATATCACATCCACCTCGCAGCTTAGATACTATGTTGATACGAGTTTTTACACCGTTGGAAGTGAGATCCAATGGCTTGGGAGTAGTCTTTGTAATTATGTGCAATTTCCAAACTCTCCAAAGTTTTTTTGCAAATAAAACATTCAGGCCTCGTGTGTGCCGCTGCATCTTCGATCCAACGGCTCCCCGGTGCTCATATTAGGTGCTCCCCGTAGCTTAATTACCCGCTACGATGATATGAGCATCTAGGTCGTATGATCAGTGATCAGATGGCACTTGCGTAGTACTTGTACTTTCTGTGCATTTCCCAAACACTATCAGCCGTATATTGCAAAAACATTCAAACCTCCTATTGTGGGCCGTTAGATCTCAGTGAACTCGTATCACCATAGAATCTACGGTGCGGGAGCACCTCATACTCTCCCGTGCGAGAAAACATAAGGTGCTATCGCAGCTTGGATGCTACGGTGATACGAGCTTGGAGGACGTTTGATTTGAGATCCAATGGCATCTGAGCAGTCTTTGTGCTTGTAAGGAGTGGCTGAACTTTTTTGGGGCTTTTCTGTAAAAAACCATTTGAACCACCGAGGAGGTGTTGGGTCAAAAATCCAACGCCTCCGAAGGGCTTGTATCACCAAAGCATCTAAGGTGTGGTAGCACATGATATTCTTACATACAGGAGAATATGATGTCCTCCTTCATCTTAGATGCTATGGTGATACGAGCTTCGAGGTCGTTGGATATGGGATCAAAGGGCATCTAAGTAGTTTTTGTACAAATTGTGTGCAATTCTCAAACTCATGAAGGTTTCCTGCAGAAATATTAAGACACATCATGTGAGCTGCTATATCTCAGATCTACAAGCTCCAAGCAACTCGTATCGGCATATAGCATCTAAGGTATGGGGGCACATGATATTCTCCCGGGGAGGAGGGGTGGGGGGGTGCACAACCAATCGGTGGCTGGGAGGGTGGGGACAAATATAATCTAAACAATCCTAAATAGAGCTCCATAATTTTATCTAAGGTCGAGGGTTTAACCCCCGACAATCATAGCTCCGCCTAAATAGAACATTTGCATGTACTGTAGTAATAGACTTAATATTCATGTTTTAGTTTCATGTTCATTTTAAATATTGAACTGAGAACCATGGATGTCTTACATTTTACTCCCTTTGTTCCCAAATATTAGTCTTTTTAGAGGCTTCAAATGGACTGGCACATACAGATGTATATAGACATATTTTAGAGTCTAGATTCACTCATTTTGCTTTGTATGTAGTCACTTGTTGAACTCTCTAAAAGACTAATATTTAGGAATAGAAGGAGTATTTTTGAATTCGTGTCATACATGCATGGTTTGGAAAAATAGATGCACTATACTTATTGGATTGTTGTTGTGTTCGTGCGTGTGTGTGTCTCTCTCTCTGTGTGTGTGTGTGTGTGGTCATATGCTTGATACATACAAAGTTTTCTCACCTCCATGTTGTTCATCTTTTAAATTTGAATTTGCATTGGAAAACTTACTAGGGATACCATGAAATGTGAAATCCATGTTGAGATCACTATATCACAAACTCACTCTAATTCAACAACTCATCATAAATCAATTACCACGTTGAGATTAGTATTTGCAAGGAAAATACGGGTATTGTAATACACATAGATTCGTTCGGCAATTTAAAAGGTTCCTTTCGTATTCTTGAATGGTAGGACCCGACGGTGTACCAGCCAGACCTTGGCTCGTGTTGATCCTAAAAAAAGCGGGCTCGTGTCCTTCGGTGGCGTGCGTGGTACGCACATTACGCAACCCCATTACCCCAACCAGGCGAGCCTCAGCGTTTCAAGTCGAAATATCTGGCGGCCAGAATTCCATCCCTAGAAAATTCCCCTCATGTCCCCGGTCCATAATGACTACCGACGAACAACAGAGGGATGCTTTAGTAACTAGACAACGTTACCTATCGTGCCGAGGACGGTTCAATTCCCTCGGTCGCCGCTCGTCAAGGTCACCCGTCAACTGCATTGCCTAGTACTACTACTACTACACCACCAGGATCAGCACAGAATTGAGCCTGTTTGTTCGTGCCTAGTACTTGAGTTAATATATCAGGCAATGCACTGGTACGGAGGGATTATCCTTTTACTCTGCATATATAACTTGTCTGAAGTCTAACTAAGCAAAATGTTTGACCAAATCCTTTCTTAAGAAATACAACAGGACAGATGTACGGCTTGAAAATTTATTGCATGATGCAGGTTATGATATTGTTTTGAATCCTGCATCTTAAATTTCAGAAAATCCAAAAGTGAGCATAAATTCTTGAAACTAAGCATGGTCACGTGATATGGCACAAATATTACTTCGTAAGATATTTCTTCAATTTGAGACAAGCTGCTTATGACAAGTTGCACAAATGAAGAGCCAAGGTATTTTGGAAGAAAGACCTGTCACGTTAAGGCGAATGCTTTCACTACTGAAACCGTGGGCGTTTACATGCCGCCACGAGTCCCCGCTTCTCATCGGTAATCGGCAGGTGCCGTCCGAGCAAGCGTGTGAGTCGACAGGAGGCGTGCGAGCAGACTGCTGCGCCGGCTGTCAGGGAGGCGTGCGAGCAGACCGCTGTGCAGGCTCACCGGGAGGCGAGCCCTTTGACCAGGCTCCGCCGCCCACCATCATCCCAACTGCTCCCACTTTTAATGTCGCCGGCGCCGCAGTTTAAAATCAACCCCGCACAACCCGGTACTCCCTCCTTTCTGATTTACAGGGCTTATCTCAAAATATTAGTTTTTCCATTTTATAAGGCTCAATTTTGTTGTTTCCCATCACATGTTCAGATTCCAAGGTAAATTAAATCATTGAATGCAAGTATTAAGAGAAAATTGACCAATGCATGTAATTTATGCATGCATGCATTGCAATTAATGCATTGGTAAACATATTCTTTTGAGAAAAATAAGAGCATTAATTGTGTGCTTTTGCAAACTACAAAAAGTATTCCACCACTCACCATCTACCTTGGTTGGTGAGATTTTTGAAATGAGCCTTATAAACCTGAAAGGAGGGAGTATCACTACAATCCTCTCTCTTCCTCTCCGATTCTCCTGTCGTCTACCTCCAACTAGCCTGACCTAAACGTACGCCATGCCGCATCACGATGGTCTGCCCTTAGTGTTCCAGTTTCCTGAGGAAGACACCCAGCCGGAGTCTCAAGAACATAAGGCGCTTTGCGATGAGCTTGAACTGGCCTTGCGGGAAGACGCCGCGCCTGTCCCCGCTCCTTTTCCGGCTCCCGTCGCCCCGACTGCGCCAGCGCCCATCCCCGTGGCATTGATGGGCTGGGAGCCGCACATTGTCGTCGAGCTTGATCCCACGGGGTTTCACGAGGTGCCCGCCGACTTTCACGCGCCCGTGCACTTGCCAGCGCATGCGCCTGCGCGTGCACTGACGCGCACGCCCGTGCCGGTGCCCTTGCACCTGCCAGCGCCTACGCCTGCACGTGCCCTGAGGTGCGCGCCCATGCCGGTGCCCATGCACACGAATGTCTCCGCCGCGCCGTTGACAGCGCCTGTCCCCGCGCGGGTGCCAGTGCCCTCCTCAGCGGCATGGATGGCCGCTGTTGACTGCTTCCTTTGCACCAACGCCAGTCGCCTCCTCCAGCCAGTCGACTCGCTCCGAAGTCCAGAACATTTTGGCCTTCCTTGAAGCTAGGCCAACGTCCAGGATTACGCCAACAATGGCGCAAGACGCCGCCGTCGCCATTGGTCAGTGGCCCGACGACACACAGAGCACGGCAGAGGAGCCTCTTCCTACCAAGAGACGCCCCTGCCGCCACTGTGTAATCTAAATTTGCCATGAAAAACGTTCGGATTGCCATGCTTAAAGTCCGAACGTTTATCATTTCCATTTATTTTATATCGATCGTCGTATAATTTAAAGTCGGAGTCAGACTGAATGAAATGTATTATTGGATCGATTGAATGTTCTGCTAGAGCCGTATCAAATTAAGTATAAAACGTCATCAAGCCACATGTATTCCTTGTCATCCAACGACCTAGACTGCTTCAATGTCGAGCGCTCAACACGTTTAGCGTGCAGTTAATTTCATGCCAAAAATAGTGCTAATCACATGACAACACGCAAGTAATATCCTAGTAGTTAATATCCGCATGCAATTAATAAACATCCAAATTAACGGGCATTGCACGTACAGACTTGTTAGGGTGAATCGGCTTCCTCGAACACCTATGGGGACCGGGCCCCTTTACTGGTTCAGCGGGGGGCGGAGGTTGCACAAAGAGCAGATCGAGGCGATGCACACAAGGGATTTTAACCAGCTTCGGGCCGCAAGGATGCTTAAAACCCTACTGCTGCTTTGTGGATTGTCTTGTGTTCTTGCTCGGGAGCGCGTGGTGCTACAGTACACACGAGCCGCTGGCGAGACCGAGCGTGGCGATGGGTGTCCTCTTTCCCTACGTGCGCATGGGGCCTCCTTTTATATGCTCAAGGGGTTACCCACAGGTGGCAGCGTAGGTGGGGGTAAAAGTGGGAGAATGCTGTAGTGGGTACAGCTGCCTGCACAGTGGCTGTACAGTGCTATCATACCTAACTCTGACGGCGGGGGACAAGGGCATTAAATGCCCGTCCGCATCGCCCAGACGATGCAGGGAAGTGGACCATCAGGAGCGCCACCGTTTGCCACGATGGCTACTTTGTCAGCTTTGCTTCACCACCGCATGCCCCTGGCTAAACAACCTTCCGCCACGTGCGCCTGGAATGCCCCCAGAGCGACACGTTGGTGGGTGAGCTGGAGCGCAGGCACGGGGTGGTAACTTGCCGCGGCAAGCGCCTTGCCGCGGTGGATGTCTTGTCGCGCCCGGGAGCTTGTCGCTCACCGGGCCTTGCCGAAGCGCGGGACGCGCCGTGGCAAGGTCCTTGTGGTGCCGTGGTTGGCCTTCCCGGCAAGCTCCTCTTGCCGGGGTCTTGTGCTTCGAGCGGTCATCCCGGCAAGCTCCTCTTGCCGGGGCCTTGCTCTCTTCGGGTGGCCTTCCCGGCAGGCTCCTCCTGCCGGGGCCTTGGCTCAAATACTTTGTTCTTGAATGGCCCAAGAGGGGACCATGGAGGGTCTTGGCGATCACCTGGCAGGCCTTACTGCGGGGTGCTACGACTGCCCGTGCACAAGTTCGGGATACTAAGGTACCCCTACTTTAGTACACCGACAGGAGCCCCCGGGCCTGGGCCATACACGGTGCCGAGCGCTGTTGGGCCAGGCCCAAAACAGTACACGGGCACGCGCGGCCTGGGTCACGCTGCATCTGCTTCTACGCCCACCACGACCTCCCCGAACGGCATGCGTCGAACGCGGCATCGTGGGGAGAGACGTGCGTGACGTGGGCGGCGTGCGCGGGGCCGAAACCCGCAGGCATGCGTCACGTTGCCATAAAGGGGGGGACGGTTCGTGCTAGCTCCATAAGTGGAGGGAGGCGTGGAGGCATGGCTTGTTCGCTGGACGGGGCCGAGGCACAGTTCCCGAGGCGCCCGTTCCCCACGATCACGGGGTGGGGAGAGGTCGCCTCATCCGTCGCCTCGGTCCTGCGCGTCAGCCACGCGGCTTCCATGCATCCGGGGTTGCGGACGGTGGAGGCAGGGAACCGGGCCGTCGCGGGTCGGGGCAGCAGGTCAGCCCCAGTCGCCTGGCCTCCCTGCGTCTTGATTGGCTGAGCGGGGCGGTCGAGCCCCCACCCTGCTCCTTTATAAAGAGCGAGAGGGGGCGACGGGAACCCACACTCCTCCATCCCTTCTTCTCTTCATCCTCTGACCCCCTCTCTACATTAGACATGGAGAAAGGGAATCCGGGTCCTTCATCGGTGGCGGCGAGGGTTGCCGCCAGGCAGCGCGCCCCTCCTCCCCTTGCACCCGCGGTGGCGGAGCCAGCCGTAAGGGGAAGGGGGAGGGGGCGAGGTCGTGGACGAGGGCGTGGACGAGGCCGCGGCGCTCAGGGAAGAGGCGGGCGGGGCGACGCGTCGGCCTCGCCTCCGCCAGCGGCCCCTCTTCCCACGGCGGTCCATCTCGGTGACGACCCTTGCGAGTTTTTCGTCAGGCTGCGCCGGGCGCCTCGCCGCCGCCTCCGCCTCCCGGCTCCCTTCGCGAGTGTGATGGAGATGGAGCAACCCGAGACGCTAAGGCTGCGCATGAAGGGCTGCGGGATAAGCGGCACGCGGGTCCACGTCGAGTTCCCAGCCCCCGGCGTAGTGTATCTTGGCCGAGGGTGGAAGACATTCGCCCGTATCCACACCTTGACGGAGGGGTTCACCCTCCATTTCAAGTTGATGGAGGGCGATCTCCTCTCCGTCAAGGCCTTCGGGGACTTCGGGACCCGGGCCCGATGCTGCGTGGATAGCTCCTCCGACAGCGAAAGCTCCTCCTCGAGCGAGAGTGACGAGGAGGGGAGCGACAGCGACGACGAGGGCAGCGGTCGTCGGGATGACGGGTCGGACTAGGCGCCAGTCGCAGCTCTGTGTGGCACCGGCGACCCCATCATCCGGGTCGCCGGCTCCTTGAGCCTCTCGGGGTCGTCTTCCCGGGCGGCTGGAGTGGCGAGGCTGCGGAAGAGGAGATGGACTGGCAGCAAGGCCGTCAACTCGGAGTACGAGGGCTAGGTGCCCCCGACAGCGTGTTGACGTCCCCCTGCCTCATCTTCGAGCTCCATCTCCGGCGCCACCGCCACCATCCAACCTCCGGAGCCCCCGGGGCGTTCTGTTGGTGTCTTCTGCCACCCGTAGCTCGCCTAGGCGCCCCTTTTGCCCTTTTCGCCTCCTTGTCCTACCTCCTGAGGAGAGAGACAAGAAAGGGATTACGGGCATCTTATATTTTTTCAATCTGTAAGCCCTCGGGCCTTAGCTGTGTTTAAAACTTGTAATCCCATCTTTTCATGTTTTTCATTCTCTATGAACTGTACCTGAGCGGAATGTTTTTAATGAAAAGGGGATGTTTGCCGGGCCACTTGTCTCGTGGGTAAAACCCACGCCACGGAACGAATCCTTTATATTGTTAAGATAGACACTCCTTTGCCCGGCAACAGGCCCTGCCGTCTTCCCGCGCCACTCGACCTCTCTCACGCCTTTGGCGGAGGAAGGGATGAAGCGAGTTCGGGCCCCTCGTTCCGCCCCTTTGCCGCCGCGACTACTACCAAAACGGGCCCCAGGAACGCGCTCTGGGGCCTGCCGTTAAGGGAGCATGGCAGCTTTTAGGAGGGAACAAGGTTTCCGTATTCCACAATCCATAAGAGAATGCATGACAAGAGATGCGAAAACTTATCTGGGATTGCAGCCCCCGGCAACTTTGGCTTGCCGCGGGCGAATCTTCGTACTTGCAGCCCCCGGCAATACTGGCTTGCCGGGGACCAGATGCTGGCCCGCCCTTCTTCTCTTCTTCGCCCTTAAGTGGTCTGGCCAGGATGTGCAAAACCCTGCGAACCAAAGGAAACAAAGGAACAGGAAAAAGGACGCAGACTCGACCTCTAAGCTAGGGGTTAGCAGCTGTTAGGCACTATCAAACCTAACCAAGGACGAGACTCGACTCAGCATGCATGCTAAAACTTAGGGCGCCAGCGCTTCATTTCTGCTGCTCAGGGTCTGCGCCTGGCTTTGTACAAAGGATTACATGCAACAGCGGCAAGACTTGTACAAAAGGTTGGTTGCCGGGCGGGGCCCGACAACCACGCCTTACGGGTAAAACTTACGAAGATGCTCAATATTCCAGGAGTTGCTCACCGGAGTGCCATCTTCGGTCTCGAGGAGGACATCGCCGGGCCTCGTGACTCGTCTCACCCGGTAAGGGCCTTCCCACTTCGGCGTCAACTTGTTATGATTCTTGGCGGACGGGGCGCGCCGAAGAACAAGGTCGCCTTCCTCGAAGCTTCTGGCTTTAACTTTGCGGCTATGGTAGCGACGCAAAGCTTGCTGGTAGCGAGAGGCTCGCACAGCAGCCTGAAGACGATCTTCCTCAAGGAGCAGCGCATCATCTTCACGCAGCCGCTCTTGCTCAAGCTCATCATAAGCGAGCACTCGAGGTGACCCGTATACGAGTTCCGTGGGGGTAACTGCTTCTGCTCCATAGAGTAGAGCAAATGGTGTCTGGCCAGTGGCTCGATTTGGCGTCGTTCTGATCGACCAAAGAGCCACCGGCAGCTCCTCGATCCAGTTTCTTCCGCACTTGTGTAGCCTGTCGAAAGTTCTGGTCTTGAGCCCGCGTAGTACTTCGGCGTTGGCCCTTTCAGCTAGACCGTTGCTCCTGGGATGAGGAACAGAAGCGAAGCAGACCTTGGCGCCGAGATCTTGGACGTATTGCATGAAGGCGCGGCTCGTGAATTGTGTACCGTTGTCGGTGATGATCCTGTTGGGGATCCCGAAGCGGCAGACAATCGACCTGAAGAACTTGATGGCTGACTGTGTTGTCGCCTTCCTCACTGGTTCCACTTCTGGCCACTTTGTGAACTTGTCGATTGCGACGTACAAGTACTCAAAGCCCCCGACAGCTCGGGGGAAGGGGCCGAGGATGTCGAGCCCCCAGACCGAAAATGGCCAGGATAAAGGGATCGTCTGGAGAGGTGAGCTGGCTGGTGTATCTGCTTGGAATGGAACTGGCACGCTTCACACTTGGTTACTTGTGCAGTTGCATCCTGGAGGGCTGTCAGCCAGAAGAAACCTTGCTGGAACGCTTTGCCGGCAAGTGCTCTTGCGCCAATGTGGTGACCACATATGCCTCCATGTATCTCTGCCAACAGCTGTTGTCCGTCTTCCCGGGATATACACTTCAATTTCGCACCGTTGCGCCCTCTTCTGTACAGTGTGTTGTCGATGAACTGGTACATACTCGAGCGCCGGTCTACTCTTTCCGCTTCTTCTTGCTCTTCGGGAAGTTCTCCGTGCTGGAGGAAATGGACAGTCTGCTGCGCCCATGCTGGAGCCTGCGGCTCGACAACAAGGACTGAAGGCACTTCTGCTGCTGTGGGAACATCCACTTCTACGGCGAGGATCTGGGGCTCGGCCGGAGCTTGACATTCCCCGGCAAGCTTGCCGGAGCAAAACTTGTCGGGAGCGCCTGCTTCTACGGAACAAACCCTGGGGTTCTCCGGAGCAGACGGCTCCTCAGCGCTCTTGGTGTCGATCTTGGGGACCTTCTTGGCGGCGGCTCCGGGGAGCTCTGCCGGAAGATAGTCGCCGGAGACCAACCTCCTCTTCTTGCTCTGTCTAGTTGATGGCGTTACGGATGGTGGAGTCAGCTTGAGCACAAAGGTTCCTGGTTCCACAGGTAACTTAAATGCTGCGCACTTCGACACGCCATCAGCGATGTCATTTTCAGCTCTTGGAATGTGTTCCATTTGCAGGCCGTCAAAGTGCTCTTCCAGCTTCCTCACTTCATCAACGTACGCTTCCATCAACGGACTCTGGCAATCCTTGTTCACTTGGCGGACGACAAGCTGCGAGTCACCCCTGACAATGAGCTTCTTGATCCCAAGTTCTGCCGCGATCCTGAGACCGGCAAGCAAACCTTCATACTCTGCAGTATTGTTGGTTGCTTGTTCCTTGGGGAAGTGCATCTGGACTACGTACTTGAGGTGCTCTCCGGTGGGCGCGATAAGTAACGTGCCAGCACCGGCGCCTTGCAGCAAGAAGGCACCATCAAAGTACATCAGCCACTCTTTGCTTGCTTCTTTGGCGGGGATGCTCGTCTCTGGGATATCTTCGTCCGGTGTCGGTGTCCACTCCGCTATGAACTCCGCCAATGCCCTGCTTTGGATAGCCGAGGTGCTCTCGAACTGGAGACCGAAGCTCGACAGCTCTAGTGCCCACTCGACAATCCTTCGTGTTGCTTCTGGATTCTGCAGTATCCTCTTCAGCGGAAAGCGGGTGACAACCGTAATCTCGTGTGCTTGGAAGTAATGGCGCAGCTTTCTCGAGGCCATGAGGAGGCCGAAAAGCAATTTCTGCACACCAGAGTACCTTGACCTAGCCCCCTGCAAAAGGGAGCTGACAAAGTAAACTGGGCGCTGCACCATTTTCTTCTTTTGCACCTCCACTTGCCCCTGCGCAGATTCATCCTTGTCGGGGCCAGAGCTTGTCAGGGAAGCCCCCTGCTTGTCGCTGGACGTGCTTGCCGCGGTCGCTGGCTCATCATCTGCCTCCCTCTTCGCTACTAACGCAGCACTAACCTCTTGATTGGTTGCCGCCAAGTATAGCAGCAACTTCTCTTGTGGTTTAGGCGCGACAAGTATTGGAGCGGAGGACAGGTATTTCTTCAGGTCCTGCAGCGCAACCTCCGCTTCCGGAGTCCATTTTACTGGACCCTCCTTTTTCAGAATTTTGAAAAATGGCAGGGCGCATTCCACAGACTTGGAAATAAACCTGCTGAGAGCCGCGACGTAGCCGGCGAGCCTTCGTACGTCCTTGACACGGGTTGGTGCTTTAATCTGCTCGATGGCCTTGATCTTGTCTGGGTTGGCTTCTATTCCTCGCTGAGACACGAAGAACCCGAGAAGCTTGCCGGAAGGGACTCCGAACACGCACTTCTCGGGGTTGAGCTTGAGGCTGATCCTGCGCAGATTCGCGAAGGTCTCTTCTAAGTCTTGAATCAGGGTTGCCCTGTCTCTGCTCTTGACCAATATGTCATCCATGTAGGCCTCCACATTTCTGTGGATTTGTGGCTCAAAAGCGGTGTGGACAACTCTCGCAAATGTCGAACCGGCGTTCTACAGTCCGAAAGGCATCCGTACGAAACAGTACGTGCCACATGGAGTGATGAACGCGGTCTTCTCTTCATCTTCTTCAGCCATGAAGATCTGATGATATCCAGAGTAGGCATCAAGAAATGAAAGAAGGTCACATCCGGTCGTGGAGTCAACAATCTGGTCAATGCGCGGCAAGGGAAAGGGATCTTTGGGACAAGCTTTGTTAACATCAGTGAAGTCGATGCAAAGCCTCCATTTCCCATTTACTTTGCGCACGACGACAGGATTGGCCAACCACGTCGGATGGAGCACACCTCTGACGAGGCCTGCAGCCTCCAACTTCTTGATCTCTTCTGCGATGAACTCTTGGCGCTCCACTGCTTGCTTCCTGACCCTCTGCTTGACGGGCCGCGCGTGAGGACAGATGGCGAGGTGGTGCTCAATCACTTTCCTGGGAACGCTGGGGATGTCAGATGGTTGCCAGGCAAACACATCGACATTCGCCCGCAGGAAAGTAACGAGCGCGCTTTCCTATTTGGGGTCGAGCGTGGCACTGATGGTGAAGGTACCACCAGTGCCGTCCTCCTTGGCGGGCACCTTCTTGGTCGTTGGAGGAGCTGCCATTGTCTTCTTACTCTTGCCGGTGGAGCTCGATGGTGCGTCCTCAACGGTAGCGCAGCACTCCGAAGAGGTGTGCTTGCCGGAGTGGGCGCCAGAGCACTTACCGGGCTTGGTCCTCTTCTTTCCTCCGGGAGCTTCAACGGCAAGCGGCTTGTGATCCGTTGCGGCTGCTGCTTCCCGGTAGATCTTGTCGGCGCAGATAAGGGCACCCTTCTTGTCGCCGGGGACAGAGATGACGCTTATCGGGCTTGGCATCTTGAGCATGTTGTAGGCGTAGTGAGAAGCCGCCATGAACTTGGCGAGCGCTGGACGACCGAGAATTCCATTGTAGGGCAATGGAAAATCGGCGACGTCAAAAGTGATCCTCTCTGTCCTGAAGTTCAGCTCGCTGCCAAATGTTACCGGCAACGTTATCTTCCCCTTCGGCTTGCTCCTTCCCGGGTTGACTCCTTGGGACGTGCCGGTCTCTTCGAGCTTGCTGTCGGGGACTTGGAATTTCCGGAGCACAGCGGAGGAGATCAGGTTGAAGCCGGCCCCGCCGTCAACTAGCATCTTATTGACCTTGAGGTTGCGGATTGTTGGTGAGACCAACATCGGCAAGCACCCGATCGCAGTTGTGCGATCAGGGTGGTCCTCAATATCAAAGATGATAGGCGTGCTGGACCATTTCAGAGGCTTGCGCGACTCGACGGGTGGCTCCGCTGCATTGACTTCCCGCGCCCACTGCTTGAGCTGGCGGTGAGAAGTATGCAGGGAGGCACCGCCGTCTACGCACAAGACCTCTGTGGCTTTCTGAAATTTCTGCTCACTGGTCTCGACGTCATCCATGTCTTCGTCTTCGTCGTCGTCTTCATTCTTGTCGCGGCCGCGGGGAGGTCGGTCCGCTTGCCGCTGCTTGTCCTTGTCGCGGCGTCCTCCCTGGCGGGGGCACTTCATGCCTGATCCTCCGCCACCTCCCCGGGCTCTCTCCTTGTCGCGCCGCTCGTACTCGGCCTTTTGCAGCTCGACGAGCCGCTCGACCTGCTTGCAGCTCTGGAGGTCATGGCCCTTGGTGCGGTGGATCTTGCAGTACTGTTTGCTGGTGTCGTCTCGCTTGTCGGCGGCCGCCACGGCCTGGCAGTGGACGCATCCGGCAATCTCCTTGCCAGAGCTACCAGCCTGGGCCTTCTTGGCGGCGCCTTCATCGCCGGACTGCTCAACAACCAGTACTTCTTGGCTCTTTTTCTTCCTGTTGCTCCGCCGCCGGCCCTTCCTTGCCGGGGCGGTATCCTCACTGTCAGATTCTCCTGCTCCAGTGTTCTCTCCGGGGAGTCTCCTCCCTTCCTCAGCACGGGCACACTTGTCGGCCAGGGCATATAGCTCGCTGACGTCTTTGATCTTGCACATCGCCATCTCCTCCCGCATCCTGCGGTTACGCACGTTCTGATGGAATGCGCTGATGACCGCGGCGGGGTGGACGTCTGGGATGTTGTAGTGTACACGGCTGAATCTCTGGATGAACTTGCGCAAGGGTTCCCCTTCCTTCTGGACAAGCAGTTGGAGGTCGCTCGCTTGGCCACGGGGTTTGTGGCCGCCCGTAAAGGCGCCAACAAACTGATGGCACAAGTCTGTCCACGAGGTTATGGAGTTATTCGGCAAGTGCATGAGCCAGGATCTGACGTTGGATTTGAGTACCAGCGGGATGTAGCTAGCAAGGATCTTGTCGTCTCGCCCTCCAGTAGCCTGCACCGCGATGGTGTAGATGTTGAGGAACTCTGACGGATGCGACTTGCCGTCGTACTTCTCTGGTACGTCTGGCTTGAAATTCTTTGTGCTGGGCCACTGGACTTGCCGCAGCTCACGGGTGAACGCAGGGCAGCCCACCGCGTACGGCAGGTCGCCTGGTTCCCCTGCTGCATGCATGTCGACAGAGGGCCCAGCGCGGTAGTCTGATTGACGCCGCGCTTCTCTCCGACGCTCGATGCGAGTACGAGCGTCCTCTTGCTCTCGCTCATGAAGAACTTGGCGTTGATCGCGACGAGCTCGCGGATTCGACGACGCGGTGGAGTCGTTGTCGTGATGATTCCGGCGAGTCGGCGATCTTGGCCTCTGGGGCGGGGAGTGCACGGTGGTTGCACCCCCGCCGGTCCTGGCGCCATCGGTCCTCGCCTGGCCGTCCCGCCGCGGCTGCGACACGCTGTGCTGCCGCGGGGTGTCGCCGTTGGCGAAACCGATGAGGCTCTGTATCGTGGCCCTCCAGTCGTCAAGCTTGTCCGCCGTTGGAGGGTAGTCCAGGAGCAGTTGAGCTCGCGCCAGAGCTTCTGCTGGAGTGGCGGGCAGCGGTGGCGAACGGCGCGTGGAGCGGGATGTGCTCGAACTACTAACTACGTTAGAAGGAGCAACACCCGGACCAGGCAGCCGCGCCACGCTCGCGCCAGCACGTTGGTGTTAGTGCTGGCCTTGAGCGCCCTGGGATCCGCCGGCTCGATTTGGGTCCAGCGAGCGTATGGTACCGTGGGCGCCAAGACGCTGCTGGTCCCGTGCCTCCTGAGAGGGGCACGATGCATGTTCGGACGCCGTGGTGCCATGAGCTGGCTCGACGACGCCCGTCCCGCCGCCGGTGCCGTCCCCACCACCCGTTTGCTCCAAGGGCGGAGGGTTCGACGCGGACGGACCGGCCACCTCCGGAGCCTTCTTCTTCGGTGGCATGTCGACGAAGATGATGGAGATCTAGCTGGTGCAGACGCCGGATCAGGTTCGCACGACTTCGACGCCCCCTACCTGGCGCGCCAAAGATGTCGGGGGGAATCGGCTTCCTCGAACACCTATGGGGACCGAGCCCCTTTACTGGCTCGGCAGGGGGCGGAGGTTGCACAAATAGCAGATCGAGGCGATGCACACAAGGGATTTTACCCAGCTTCGGGCCGCAAGGATGCGTAAAACCCTGCTGCTGCTTTGTGGATTGTATTGTGTTCTTGCTCGGGAGCGCGTGGTGCTACAGTACACACGAGCCGCTGGCGAGACCGAGCGTGGCGATGGGTGTCCTCTTTCCCTACGTGCGCATGGGGCCTCCTTTTATATGCTCAAGGGGTTACCCACAGGTGGCAGCGTAGGTGGGGGTAAAAATGGGAGAATGCTGTAGTGGGTACAGCTGCCTGCACAGTGGCTGTACAGTGCTATCATACCTAACTCTGACGGCGGGGGACAAGGGCATTAAATGCCCGTCCGCATCGCCCAGACGGTGCAGGGAAGTGGACCGTCAGGAGCGCCACCGTTTGCCACGATTGCTACTCTGTCAGCTTCGCTTCGCCACCGCATGCCCCTGGCTACACAACCTCCCGCCACGTGCGCCTGGAATGCCCCCAGAGCGACACGTTGGTGGGTGAGCTGGAGCGCAGGCACGGGGTGGTAACTTGCCGTGGCAAGCGCCTTGCCGCGGTGGATGTCTTGTCGCGCCCGGGAGCTTGTCGCTCACCGGGCCTTGCCGGAGCGCGGGACGCGCCGTGGCAAGGTCCTTGTGGTGCCATGGTTGGCCTTCCCGGCAAGCTCCTCTTGCCGGGGTCTTGTGCTTCGAGCGGTCGTCCCGGCAAGCTCCTCTTGCCGGGGCCTTGCTCTCTTCGGGTGGCCTTCCCGGCAGGCTCCTCCTGCCGGGGCCTTGGCTCAAATACTTTATTCTTGAATGGCCCAAGAGGGGACCATGGAGGGTCTTGGCGATCACCTGGCAGGCCTTGCCGCGGGGTGCTACGACTGCCCGTGCACAAGTTCGGGATACTAAGGTACCCCTACTTTAGTACACCGACAAGACTGACTAGTGCTGCTAGTATGTGAAACTGGTGCCGTGACTTGTGAACGCGTCCAGATATGGTCAACGACAACATCGCACACGAGTTCTTCTGTTTTCCCATGCGTCTAAATGCAGAAGGGGAGGAGAGAGAGAGAGCACACATGGAACCCACCAGTAAGTGAAGACGTGTAGATATATTTTGTGCGTGGGAGGAAGCAAGGTCAACCGATCACATAGGGTCGTCGTGCGATCGAAAGAGTGAGACGGGTTGGAGAGAGTGACCTAGATAGACGATGTGCGTGAGAGAGTATACAATGTGAATAGGTCGAATTGGGCTCAAACATGGTGATATATCGTTTTTGTCCGAGAAAGAGCGAGGTCAATCGAGACATACGGAGAGAGAGAGAGAGAGAGAGAGAGAGAGAGAGAGTGAGCGTGGCCCACCATGAGATCGAAAGAGTGGTGGCGGCTTGGATGGACTGACCTAGATAGACAATCTGTGTGGGAGAGTATAGGGTGTGTCGATCGAGGCCCGAACAGGGAGATATATCATTTGTGTGTGAAAGAAAATGAGGTTAAACGAGACTCGGATAAAGAGAGAGAGATTGAGCGAGTGTGGTCCGCCGTGCGGAAGAAAGAGTGAGACAGTCTCGAGGGAGTGACCTAGATATACAACGTGCATGCGTGCGCACGCACAAGAGGTTGGGGGCTAGATAGGCAATGCATGTATTTCGCGCGAGAGGGTGAGAGGGAGAGGGGGGAGAGAGAGCTCGGCGTGGGGTGCAATGGCGGGTGTGTGAGGTAAATACATTTGGTAACAGAGTGGAAAAAGGGGTTGTGTAGTTGAGAGACTTAGAGATAGAAACATGGAGAGAAAGAATGAACATGTGTTGGAAACCGATAGCTTCCTAAGGTGGTTAGGAGAGGAAGATTGACCGATACAGGAAGTATGTAGCGTTTGTGCGGGGGGGGGGGGGGGGCTAAAAACAACATTTGAATGTACATAGTACGAGACTTAATTTCGACGTTTCAATTCGGTGTACATTGTAAGATTTGAACCGAGGAGCAGGCATACGGGTAATTATTTCGAATTCGTGCCATACTAAGTTTCGAAAAGTTGACATTGACTCAGTTTGTTGTGCTATTTTGTAGGTCATATGTTTGAATCCATCCAAAAGTTTTCTCACTACCATGGTGTTCATCATATACATATGCATTTGTATTAAAAAAGTAGCATGGATACAGTGAGATGCGAAATCCACATTAGAATTGGAGATCGCTACGTGACACACACTCTAATTCAAATAACTAACTACGTGACACACACTCTAATTCAAATAACTAATTATGTGAGACACACTCTAATCCACGTTAGCATGGGTACCGTTTTGTTTTTTTTCAAATAACTCCTTATTAATTAATTTATAGTACTCCCTCTGTTCACTTTTATAAGACCTTGAAGACATTTCAGACAATGTGCAAAACAGTTCATTTTAAGTTGTTTGAAACGACTTACAAAAGTGAACGAATGGAGTATCTCATTTCGAATGACCAATTATTGCAAGGAAAACACAGGCATGGTGAATGCAAATGAAAGAAGATTCGTTTGCATTCTCAAATGTAGGCGCACCAGGCAAACCAGGGTCGTGTCGTTGTGGATGCTGCTTCAGTGCCTTAAAGGCAACTGCCTTTGCGTCACTGACATGTGGGCCAGCCACCTGTTGGGCCCATATGTCATGGACACAAAGGCAGGTGCCTTAAGGCACCGTGAAAGTGCAACTATCCCTAGGTGGTTTTGGTAATTCATAACAACATATAGCTCATTGAGCTAATGCTATTCCAAGACTATTATTTCAGGAAAGCTCAATGATTGGCATGGCATGGATGGTGAAAGTGGAACCCTAAAAATGCTAAGGACAAAGGATTGGCTCAAGCTCAAAAGCTCAAGACTCTTAATTTTACATTTTAGTGATCCAAGATCACATTGAGTCCATAGGAAAAGCCAATACTATCAAGGAGGGATGAGGTGTTGCTTAATGAGCCTTTTGCTTCATGTGCTTAATGATATGCTCCAAAATCCTCAGCTACTTTCCCATATCCACAAATGACCTAAACCCTAAGCCAAACTCGGTCCTACCGATTCTTTCTATCCGGCGCCACCGAGTTTCACATGTCATAAGCCACTGCCAAACCCTAGCAATTCGGTTCTACCGATAGGGATCCCGGTCTTACCGAGATGGGATTGCAATTTCTCTGTTTCCTTTTTTTAACTTTTCTGTCTCACCAAAAGAGCAAATCGGTCCCACCGAGTTTACCTGACCAACTCTCTGGTTAGCCTATTACCAAATCGGTCTCACCGAGTTTGTATAATCGGTCTCACCGAGATTACGTTATGCCCTAACCCTAACCATATCGGTCCTACCGAGTTGCATGTCAGTACCACCGAAAATCTCTAACGGTCACTAGGTTTACTATTTCGGTCCGACCAAGTTTGTTGATTCGGTCCCACCGAGATTGGTAAATTGTGTGTAACGGTTGGATTTTGTGTGGAGGCTATTTATACCCCTCCACCTCCTCTTCATTCGTGGAGAGAGCCATCAGAACACATCTACACTTCCAACTCATATGTTCTGAGAAAGAACCACCTACCCTTGTGTTGAGGTCAAGATATTCCATTCCTACCATATGAATCTTGATCTCTAGCCTTCCCGAAGTTGCTTTCCACTCAAATCTTCTTTCCACCATATCCAAATCCTGTGAGAGAGAGTTGAGTATTGGGGAGACTATCATTTGAAGCACAAGAGCAAGGAGTTCATCATCAACACACCATTTGTTACTTCTTGGAGAGTGGTGTCTCCTAGATTGGCTAGGTGTCACTTGGGAGCCTCCGACAAGATTGTGGAGTTGAACCACGGAATTTGTAAGGGCAAGGAGATCGCCTACTTCATGAAGATGTACCGCTAGTGAGGCAAGTCCTTCGTGGGCGATGGCCATGGTGGGATAGACAAGGTTGCTTCTTCGTGGACCCTTCGTGGGTGGAGCCCTCCGTGGACTCACGCGACCATTACCCTTCATGGGTTGAAGTCTCCATCAGCGTGGATGTAGGATAGCACCACCTATCCGAACCATGGGAAAAACATCCGTGTCTCCAATTGCATTTGAATTCTCCAAACCCTTCCCTTTACATTCTTGCAAGTTGCATGCTTTACATTCGGCTGCTCATATACTCTTTGCATGCTTGCTTGAATTGTGTGATGATTGCTTGACTTGTCCTAAAAGTTTCTAAAATCTGCCAAGAACTAAAAATTGGGAAAAGGTTAAGTTTTTATTTAGTCAAGTAGTCTAATCACCCCCCCTCTAGACATACTTACGATCCTACAAGTGGTATCAGAGCTTTGGTCTCCATTTGCTTTGATTTCCATAGCTTTTGGTGGTCATAGCCTTGGTTTCACAACCTAGGAGAGTATGGCGTCTAGCGAGGGAAATTATCACCGTAGAGATCCTTACTTTGATGGTACTAATTTTGCTAGTTGGAAGCATAAAATGAAAATGCATATTCTTGGACATAACCCCGGCGTTTGGGCTATTGTGTTTGTTGGTTTGCAAGGTGACTTCTTTGATGTGAAAGAACCAAACCGTGAAGGTACCGCGGATGAGTTGAAGATGCTACAATACAACGCTCAAGCTTGTGATATTCTCTTCAACGGACTGTGACCCGAAGAATTGAACAAAATCAGCCGTCTTGAGAATGCAAAGGAAATTTGGGATACTTTGATTGATATGCACGAAGGTACCGACTCCGTCAAGGAATCCAAATTGGATGTGCTTCAAAGTCAACTTGACAAGTTCAAAATGAAGGATGGTGAAGGTGTGGCTGAAATGTACTCTAGGCTTACTCTCATCACAAACGAGATTGCCGGCTTAGGGAGTGAAGAGATGACCGATAGATTCATTATCAAGAAGATCCTAAGAGACTTGGATGGAAAATATGATACCGTGTGCACATTGATCCAAATGATGCCAAATTACAAAGATCTCAAGCCAACGGAGGTCATTGGAAGAATTGTTGCTCATGAGATGTCTCTCAAGGATAAAGAGGAACTTCACAACAAATCAAGTGGTGCCTACAAAGCCTCATGTGAAGCCCCCACATCATCAAGTGAGAAACAAAACTTCAGTGAAGAATTGAGCTTAATGGTGAAGAATTTCAACAAGTTCTACAAGAGTAGAAGCAAAGATAGAAGCTCCAAGTCAAGGTCCTACAATGACAAAAGATCTTCTAGTCGAGAGCGAAACTGCTACAATTGTGGAAGACCCGAACACTATTCCAATGAGTGTACGGCTCCCTACAAAAGAAGAGAGGATTCTCCAAAAAGAGGAAGCAAAAGAGAAGAATCACCATCAAGAGAGAGAAGGAGTAGAGATGATCGTTATGAACGAAGATACTCACAGAGAAGCAAGGATTCGGAAAGAAAGGAAAAATCATCAAGGAGCTACACAAAACGAAGACATCAAGCTCATGTTGGTGAATGGGTATCCGGCTCCGACTCCGACAACCACTCCGAGAGAAGTTATCACTCCGATTCCGAATATACTCAAGATGAAGGAGTTGCCGGTCTAGCACTTGTGTCAACCAACTCCTACGACATATTTGACTCACCAAATGAAGGAATTGGAAGATGCTTCATGGCCAAAGGTCCTAAGGTAACTCACCCTGAGTATGTTGATTTTAATAGTGATGAAGATGACTTGTTAGGTGATGATGATTTACTTGTTGACAACTCTAGTGATGAATACTATGATGAAACGTCAATTAATCATGCTAATCAAGATAAAACGAATGACAATGATAAGGAGAAAATTGAGGCTCTAACTAAAGAACTAAACTCTCTTAAGTTAGCTCATGAAACTATCTTCGAAGATCATCGAGAACTTTTAAGAGCTCATGAAAAGTTACGCTTTGAAAAGCTCAATCTTGAGCAAGAGCATGAGTTTTTAAAGGCAATCAATGATGATCTCCGCAAGAAAAGTTCTTCTTACATTGCCAAGCGTTTACTCTTATCCACTTACATGCCTCAAGTCAAGTCTAGTAACAAGAACAAGAAAGATTCTTCCTCTAGTAGTAACAATGATCATGCTAAATCCAATATTGTTGCTTCTAGTAGTTCTCTTGATTCCACTAATGATTCTCTTAGCCAAGTTACACTTCAGCAAGAAAATATATTATTGAAGGGAATTATAGAGAAAGGAGTGTACAAAAGCCTTGCCGGTAGTAAGCAATTCGAGGAAATTGTACGCAAGCAAGGAAGGCACCGGAAGAATCAAGGTGTTGGCTTTGAACAGAAGTTCAATGCCAATGGAGTTGAGTGGGAAGAAGATCAATACCCCAAGACAAAGTTTGTTCCACAACAAGAGAAGTATGATCCTACTTCTTTCAAGGGGACACAGACTCAAGATGATCTTCCACCACAAGACTACAAGCAAAAAGGCAAGGACAAGCTTCAAGAGGAAATAGATGCATTTGAAGAAGCTCCTAAGACCTTAGTCAAGTGGATTCCCAAGACTACTTCAAGTTCCACTTCATCAAGTACGACTACAACTCCAAGGATTCCCATCAAGATGGTGTGGATCCAAAAGAAGAAGAACTAGAGAGTTCTTGAGGGTGACTCCGCCAACATACTTCACTCTTATCATTTTGGCAAGAACACGTGCAATCAACATCCACATCTTGCACTAGTTCAAGGAGTCACAAACCCTCTTGTTGGTAAGTCAAGGCACAAGGTAACCTAAAAGCTTTCATAGACATCATCTTGTGTGTGCATCACTCTATGTCTATGGATATCCTTGTTTGTTCCTTGTGGGACTAACCCATGTAGGTATTGAAAGTGCAATTCACTCAAAAGGATAGCTCCAAGTGATCTACATCAACATTGAGCATCCACATCTTCAACATCTACATGAAGTCATCATCGACAAAACCCAAGGTTAGTTCATCCCTATTAGGGGGGATATCACATCTAGGGGGAGCTTTACTCTAAGACTTGAGTTAAAGCAACTCTAATGATGTGAACACAACAATGCCTTATGTAAAAGTGGTAACCCCACTTGAGCTTAAACGATGAGTATGACCCATGATCAAGTGTTCTCATTTGACTCCTAAGTCAATATACTTATATATAGATGACCTAGTCATCGCCAATTGCTTGATAGATGCTAGAATTGGTTGTGCATGCTTTGTCACATATTTCAATTGCCATTTTATTGTGTGAGCATGTTGGTTGCATATTTTATTCATTCGAGGACATCCACTTGTGGTTTTGACTGTTTGGCTTTATTTTTCTTTTGCCAAGTGGATGGACAAGAATGCCTAAGAACCTTCTCTAGCTATCTATGCTTTTCTCGTCTCAAACTCTATTGATGCTACATCACAAAATTGATCAAGTCAGATTCGAACCACTCTGTGTGAGGAGCACTCAGAGTCCTCGATTCGTCATAGACTTAAACTTCCAAAACCTCTTTGTGATTCTCGATCTGACCGATACCCCACTTTCGGTCTTACCGAGATCATTAAGTTGATCTATGTTTTCGATCTCGGTGCAACCGATTTGAACCATTCGGTCACACTGAGTTGCAATAACTATATACAGTTTTGCATCTCGGTGCCACCGAGTTGTTCCACTCGGTCACATCTACAGGGTCGAGCTATATATAGACACGGGCAAAAATTTGGAAATTTCTCCGAACCCTTTCGCCCGCGCGATAGCTCGCTCTCCCTACGTGGTCTCCGGATCGTCTCCTCGCCGCCAACCGCCTCGAGTCGCTGGTCTCCGTCGCCGTCAACGGGATTCAACCCTGCCGTTGCCGCCGTAGCGAGTCTCCGCCGAACTAGGGTATGGACTCGATCTTTGTGATATTCCCCAATCCGATTCCTAGCACATTGTGATCATATTGATTCTAGCCACGTTTAATAAACTCCTATCCAGTAAATGAATTCGTAGAATAGGTTTGATTCTTAAATTTGAGGGTTAGGTTTCCGCCGAAACCATCTCGGACCCACCGAGTTGAAAAACTCGGTCCCACCGATTTGGCTTATGCCATTGCACAAGTGAGACTCGGTCTGACCGAGTATTGCTAATCGGTGTGACCGATTTTGGAACTTTGTGAAACCCTAGCAGTCTCGGTGCCACCGAACTGTGACTACGTCTGACCGAGTTCACTAGTTTAGGTTCCAAAAACTGCTTCGGTATCACCGAGTTTAAAAATCGGTAGATCCGAAATGATTTGTGTGGGAAACTAAAACTAAGTTTTTGAATCATTCTTTTGCAAAAATCTCTGCATTTTGTGATGCTCATCCACTCTACCTCATCTATAAACTATTCACAGGGTCAGCAGTCAGCTTGTTCATCATGTCAGACCAGAGTGATAGCCAGAACATGTCAGAACAGGCAGTGCAGATGAGTGAGGGCACTAGTCCCTCCAGTTCTTCAGATGAAGGCAGCAGGAGCACCCCTAGCAACCTGCCAAAAGCTGCCACAAGACAAAAGAAGAAAAGAACCTCAGAATCAGAGGATGAGGACTATGTGGCATAAGAGGAAGCCACTTCCAAGAGAGTTGTGCTTAAGAAGGAATATGGCTCAGCTGCAGCCATCAAGCCAGGAATGCACAAAAAGGCACCTGCCAGGAGAGTTCCTACCTCCAAGCCTAGGAAGGCTGTTCCTGAGGAAACTATAAAATTCACTATGGAATCTGAAGAGGAAGAAATTGGCCAGGACAAGAAAAAGAAGAGCGCTAGAACTACCACTGCCAGAATTATTGGCAAGCCTTCTATGAGGAAAGATTCTGATGAGGAATAAGAAGAAGAGGTTGCTGCACCAGCACCTAAGGCACCTAAGCTAATGGGTGATGCTATCAAATCAGGGGCTACTGCATCTAAGCCCAAGGAAGCACCCAAGGCAGCATCAAAGGACAAGACATCTCCAAAGAGAAATACAAGGAGCATCCCAGCAGCTGAGAAGAAAAAAGGACCCAGTTCCTAACACTTCAGAAGAAGAGGAAGACCAAGTTCTCAGAAAGTTGAAGCCCAAGATCCCAGACCACAATGATGCTCATCCTGTGGCTAAGGACATGAAGATCAGAAGAGACTCAGGACTGAGAAATTGGAGAGCAGAGGATCCATATGCTACCAGGAGGAGGACTGCCATTGACTACAGGTTCCACACTAAGGAACAGCAGGACTTCTATGAGACAGTCTTATTGGACAAGAAGCCCATTGTGTGTGATATGAGATGGGTCGACTGGGAATACATCAAGGACAATGAAGAGCACTACCCTGGAGTGCAAGACATCTTCAAGGCATGTGGAGTAGCTGACTTTGTTGGGCAGAAGCTCACAAAGTGGAATGAAGAGCTGATCATACAGTTCTACTCCACGACACATTTTTATCCAGATGGCAGAATTGTATGGATGTCTGAAGGTACGAGGTACCAATCAACAGTTGCTGAGTGGGCACAGCTCATCAATGCCCCAGAGGAGCATGAGGATGACCTAGACATTTATGCCAAGAAGAAGATGGACCACAACTCTATGTCAAATATGTACAAAGAGATCCCAAACAAGGCACTTGACACTTTCAAGTTTGGATCAGTACATTATCTTCAGTCAGGATTGACAACCATCAATTGGATACTGAGGCACAGCTTGTTGCCCAAGTCAGGTGATCGCAAGATGATCAGAGGCCATGCAATCAACTTGCTTCATATATTTGACATGCCACAAAAATTCAAAGTCATGAGCCTCATGGTAGAAACAATCAAGAGGACTGCAGCAGACCAGAAGAGGAGCTGTGGATATGCCCCTCAGATCCAGGAGCTGATTAACTCCAAGATGGACACAGGCATATACCTCTTGGACAAGGAACATTTGCCAATTCATCCAGATTTTGAAGATAATGAAGTTGTGATGAACAAGGATGAATCATCTTCAGCCCATGCACAAGCACATAAGGAGAAGGCAAGGAAGGAGAAAGCTGCAAAGATGCCAACTCAACAGGAGGCATCTGAATATTTCTTGAAAACCAAGCAAGAGCAGCTCAGTTACTTGATTGCATCCACCCTGAGGATAGAGAAAGGACTGGCCACCCTCAATCAGAATCAGGAGAGCTTAGAGAGAATCGTAGAACAAAAGTTCTATGACTTGGATGTCAAAGTGACAGAGATTCAGTCTGCAGTGGAGCAACTTCAAGATGATATGCAGGAGAGGAAAGATAAGACTGCAACTAATGCATTTGCCAGAGTGCTACGAGGTCCGAGGTCGTCTGCAGTGCCAATTCCTGACACAAGAGCCACCGCCTCAGCTCCAGCCACAGCACCAGCCCAACCAGCTCCAGCATCTACTTCAGCTCCAACTCCAACCACGTCTACAGAAGCCTTCGTCCTTGGAGTGATCCAGACTCCACCACCACCAGAAGATCAAGCCTGAGTGTCGATTTAGCACTATGCATTTTCTAGGAACTTTTTGGTAACTTGTTGCCAAAGGGGGAGAAAAATATATAGATCATAGGCTTCGAGAGAGAGAGAGTGTTGTTTTTCTCTCTTGCTTTATTTGGTGGTTTTTCAAACATTGTTTGCTTTTGGTTGAGACACTTTGATATGCTTGTGAGACATTGATGATCATGTGTTTGATCATAAGCTACACTTATGCATGCTTGATATATCTTATCTATCTTATGTGATCATTCACTTTGCCTTCGTGATGAGTGCATGTATTCCATTATTATCATTTTGAGCGCTCCACCAAGATGTATGTGACATGGAAGAGTAACCCATAATTCTAACTCTTTGTGCATTTGCAGTCCAAAGCAAATTTTAAATATGCACAAATTTAGGGGGAGCTCTTACTTATCACATACTTCTCAAAGCTATGATATAATTCATTCTTATTATCATTTGTCGAAGCTTTGATCTATATGTTGTCATCAATTACCAAAAAGGGGGAGATTGAAAGTGCAACTATCCCTAGTTGGTTTTGGTAATTCATAACAACATATATCTCATTGAGCTAATGCTATTCCAAGACTATTATTTCAGGAAAGCTCAATGATTGGCATGGCATGGATGGTGAAAGTTGAACCCTCAAAATGCTAAGGACAAAGGATTATCTCAAGCTCAAAAGCTCAAGGCTCTTCATTTTACATTTTAGTGATCCAAGATCACATTGAGTCCATAGGAAAAGCCAATACTATCAAGGAGGGATGAGGTGTTGCTTAATGAGCCTTTTGCTTCATGTGCTTAATGATATGCTCCAAAATCCTCAGCTACTTTCCCATATCCACAAATGACCTAAACCCTAAGCCAAACTCGGTCCTACCGATTCTTTCTATCCGGCGCCACCGAGTTTCACATGTCATAAGCCACTGCCAAACCATAGCAATTCGGTTCTACCGATAGGGATCCCGGTCTTACCGAGATGGGATTGCAATTTCTCTGTTTCCTTTTTGTAACTTTTCGGTCTCACCAAAAGAGCAAATCGGTCCCACCGAGTTTACCTGACCAACTCTCTGGTTAGCCTATTACCAAATCGGTCTCACCAAGTTTGTGTAATCGGTCTCACCGAGATTACGTTATGCCCTAACCCTAACCATATCGGTCCTACCGAGTTGCATGTCAGTCCCACCGAAAATCTCTAACGGTCACTAGGTTTACTATTTCGGTCCTACCGAGTTTGTTGATTCGGTCCCACTGAGATTGGTAAATTGTGTGTAATGGTTGGATTTTGTGTGGAGGCTATTTATACCCCTCCACCTCCTCTTCATTCATGGAGAGAGCCATCAGAACACATCTACACTTCCAACTCATATGTTCTGAGAGAGAACCACGTACCCTTGTGTTGAGGTCAAGATATTCCATTCCTACCATATGAATCTTGATCTCTAGCCTTCCCCAAGTTGCTTTCCACTCAAATCTTCTTTCCACCATATCCAAATCCTGTGAGAGTACCCTTGTGTTGGGGAGACTATCATTTGAAGCACAAGAGCAAGGAGTTCATCAACAACACACCATTTGTTACTTCTTGGAGAGTGGTGTCTCCTAGATTGGCTAGGTGTCACTTGGGAGCCTCCGACAAGATTGTGGAGTTGAACCAAGGAGTTTGTAAGGGCAAGGAGATCGCCTACTTCGTGAAGATATACCGCTAGTGAGGCAAGTCCTTCGTGGGCGATGGCCATGGTGGGATAGACAAGGTTGCTTCTTCGTGGACCCTTCGTGGGTGGAGCACTCCGTGGACTCGCGCAACCGTTACCCTTCGTGGGTTGAAGTCTCCATCAACGTGGATGTAGGATAGCACCACCTATCCGAACCATGGGAAAAACATCCGTGTCTCCAATTGCGTTTGAATTCTCCAAACCCTTCCCTTTACATTCTTGCAAGTTGCATGATTTACATTCCGCTGCTCATACTCTTTGCATGCTTGCTTGAATTGTGTGATGATTGCTTGACTTGTCCTAAAAGTTGCTAAAATCTGCCAAGAACTAAAAATTGGGAAAAGGATAAGTTTTTATTTGGTCAACTAGTCTAATCACCCCCCTCTAGACATACTTCCGATCCTACACACCGTAGCATAGTCCTGTCGGGGTGGTCGCGTGTGTCGGACGGACGCGTAGCACCCAGCCACCCACCCCCTCCCCCCAAAAAAAGGACGACGACAATATAATTTCGCGCTTCCACGTTTCGGATTGAAATATCTGGCGGCCCCAATTCCATCCCTGCAAAATCTCTCTTCTCCACCGTCCCCTTCTGCGCCCAGATTGCTCAAATCCCTAATTCGTCGCCAACCCTTGAATCGCCCCTCGTCTCGTCTCTTTCCCCACCGTTCCCCACCTCTGTGCCGGACGACGACGACGAAGACGACGGTCGCGCTTCACCACCGCACCGGAGCTACCTCATCTACGCCCTTGTCCACCGCACCGGGTGGTCCACCGACAACGTTGGCCGCCGCAACCGACGTGCCTCACAGACACCAAGTTCCACCGCATCAGGTGCGCTTCACCGACGCCGTCTCCCAGCTCACCGGGGTTACTTCACCGAGCACATCGTCGCACCTCCGCCCCCCGAGGCTGTTGGGGCTTCACCAATAGTTTCGTCCACCGCATCGTAGCGCTCCGCTGCCACTCAATATCTGCATCCATGCGCGGCCAGCCAACGCCAGTGCATCACCATCAACGGCTCTGAATTGACCCGCACTCTAGCTAGGCGAGCATGCCCAAACGCCGGACCGAACTAGGTATCCATACATCACTCCCTTGTGCACTGTACCGACGATGTTTGGATATCCTTTCACTGCTCTCTTAGCTTACACGCCTATGCAACTCTGACCTTAACTCTTATTTCTTCTGGAGATATCATCTGAAACAAGCAAATCCATATTTTAGCGAAGCATGACGGCGCTACGGGATCTAGTACACATCTTGCACACCCGTATAACCTTGTAAGTATTTGTCCTCCGGTACAACATCAAGGTTGATTCCTCTTATTTGATCAACCATTCGCCGTGTCAAAAATGCAGAGGGGGATGCAAGGAGCACAAGGCCTGCACATCCAAGCAAGTGGTAACATGGACTTGTACATGGAACATCCCAAGCGCAAGCAGAGCTGCAGTGAGCCTGTACAACGAGCTAGCGTAAGTCCCTGCATTTCATTTAATTCGTACTGGCATTCGTGTATGATTTGTGTGTAGTGGCTGATCCACGAATTCAAGTTACCAGGGGCGAACATTTAACTTAAAAAATACGAAGGGACTTGCACTCCGGAAATCAACATAACTTGAGAAATGTGAAGCTACATGCACTTTGAAAACCAGCTAATGATCCAAAGTAGTTCAGATTATAAACACTAAATGATGCAAGCACCAAAAAACACAAAATGCAACAGGGTGTACAAGGACTACAAACATGGTCTGTACCTGCTTGAATTATCCGTTCTCTGGCTGAAAATATCGAAGTGTAATTGCACGTATAACCAGTGCGAAACTGCGTATCAATATATCTATCCTGCACAAGTATGCCAATAGTTTCAAACAACAGATTAGAAAAGTATTTATGCTATGTTGTCATGATACGGGGACTTTCTGGTAGATGGCCTCGACGTTTCCTCAAGCTATGAAAATGCACTATAATTTGATTGTCATCAATGCCTGCAAATCTCTGTCTCTCTCAACATAGTAGATCATCATTAGACACTAAATCCTTCAATGAGCTTGCAAAATACTTGCATGAGATCCCTCATTAGACACTATATGTTCATCACTAGGAGTATGTAAAATGTTTGCATCAAATCCTTCATTAGCAGTCTGTTCATTAGACACTTCAGGCTCAAGAACAACATGAGCTTGTATGTTTGCACTGGAAACTTGATTATATACATCAGATTCAGTCAGTTCAGTATTGATTGGGGGAGTTATAAAATAAGTAGAAATTGGTTTCATTTTCTCATAGATTCCCTACATACAAGCAGTTTTACAACACCGTCAGGTTTAACTATTAGCCAGAAATTGCAGAGTTGAATTAGATATAATCAGGGATGTGATGTACCTTCTCGTTGCGCATGCTACTCTTGCAATTAGCGACTGTCCATTTACGCAAGCTCGATGCCATGCCCGTGCTGTCGCCGCTGCCTCCCACGCAGGCTACACCCAGGGTTGGATCTTCACCTTCTTGTCCTTCCATTCGTTTGAAGCCCGGCGACTGCCCTCCAACGAGGGCGCGAGGAAGTGCTTTGTTGGTCTGTCCAGCGGCGACTAGGTTAGGAGCGAACCAGACTGGAGGCTGGAGCAAATGAATTGGGATTTTCCTGCTGTCGATCGATATGGGAGGCGCTCGTTTGGGCCGCGAGCCTGCTATAGGGCCTGCCTTGCACTTATGTTATTGGCCCATCCAAATTGAAACATTTTTCTTCATTTTTTACATTGCTTGCTCGTGCGTTGGGACGAAAAGAACTAGCGTGGGCTAACCTGGACGACTCAAACTAGGTGCACACTTTCCAGCCACTTGAGGCGGCCGCCCATACCAGCCCCTATGGTGGCGTCGCCCCTTTTTGCGTGTATGATTGGATAGTGAAAAATATTCCAGTGGCGCTTTTGATTTACCCACAGAATGGTTGAATTGCTTGTTTCTATGAACTGAGTTCGCCAATAATGTGAAGGATGCCAGTCTTTTCATCCTATTGTAGATTGCTTAGATCTCGATATGCCAAAAGTAATCGCATGAAATATATAGTAAAAGCCAGTGTGATGTGTTTGGCTACAACTAGTCTGACTACACGTCCTCATATAACATATCAAGGACGCACTGTCTTACCCGATTAACCATTCGACTTACCCATGCAGTGTGGGAAGAAAGAAGTATTGGGACTGCGTATCCAAGCAATTGATGCCATGGACTCCTTCGTACAACCATGTAAGCGAAAAAGAAGTTGTAGTGTGCCTGTACAAAGAACTAGCATAAGTTCAGTTACCTGCTTCTCGGAATTTTAGTTAGCCACTTATTGCAAAATTGTTCAATTACGTTGCTTAGCTTAATTTAATTTGCTACTGATTACATAATGGCACAGCCTGTTAATCATATTGTAGACTGCGCCTATCTATGTGTTTGATACTTACTGTTAAGAATTACCTATTTGCCTTAACTTAAATATCTACTTGTTTGTTTAACTACTTTGCTGCTGCAACAACGGGTTACAATGATGTTAATAACTACTTTTCAGCATCCAATTGAAACTCTTTAATTCCTTGTTTGTTTAACTGGTTTGCTGTTATAACTCCCAGTTGAGATGTTTTGCTAACTTCAACTTTTCTGAATCCAATCAGAACTTTAATGGCAAAACAGGTTAGCCCAAGATCAAAGAGCGAGGTCCCCATGGACGTTGCATCATCCCACAGCAGTGGCACCGGCCCAATCGTGCATTATGAATTGCCAACTGCTGATGCTCTAGAGGCTAAACTAGTGGTAGAAATAGATTCTGCATCTGCACTTAGAGATGAAGTTGACATGTTGAGGAAGCAAACAGCACAATCACAAGCAGTACTCAAGACAACCATTAAATATTTGGTGGATTTCAAAACGAAGCAAGCTGAGACTGACCAGATTGTTAAGGTCCTGAAGGGAAAAAGGAAATTAAATTCCTACTTGATAAATCATAGGTGAAATGTTCTTTCCATAATTGAATAACCTTTGTGTTGTTTGTTCATGTAATCAATCAAACCATTTGTTATAGAGATCATGTAATAATTGTTTTTTGTTTTTTTGTTTGTAATTTTATTTGAGCACAAGTCTGTATTAATTGATAAGACTCGGAGACATTTCATTTGGATTGTTGTGCCAGACCTACAAATATGCCAATCGGGCTGAATGTGCATTCAGCAATACTAGTATAGATGGACCATAAGTGGCACGCATCGGAAAGGGACAAGATGCTGGCTAAAACAAGGATGTTGTTGTAGCCAAAAAAAAGTACAGCGGCCTGGCTTATGTATGTTAGTTGATATTGTTGATCCATGTACTCTATAAGTGTTTATATGTCTCTTAGTTCCGTACATTCTTGGTTGATTGACTCGGTATTTGAATCTTGATACATCGCTTGTGTACATATCTAAATGGGAGTACACATTATGCTGCATGTGACATTTGAGTTGGACATGAAGTGTTTCAAATATTCGTATTCACCTTAAACTGGATTCTAGTTTCTAAATTTGAGTATCGGCATTTGTAAACCATATTCATATATTACAGTGGAATACATCTTTGTCGTCCTTTTGAAGATATATAAAAACACATAAAATGATTTATAAAGATTCATATATGAATACAAAATGGATTCGAATTTAGGTTCCAGGGTAAACGTGGATGCTTATTGTCCCAAAATTCGAAAGAAAGAGCAAACTATCCACTCCCACATCGGCTGCCCGAAGCCAAGTGCTTGGGAGATGGAAATTACTGTCTACCCATTACACGGACAATCCATCGGCCCGATTTCCACTGCTCTAAATAGGGGTAGGTTAGTAACTTCAATTAGACGTGACACGACCGCCTCTGAGCCCATTTCGACACGGTGGGCGTCAAACATGGGCGGCAAAACTCATTTGATTCAAGGTTGTCCGAAAGACCTTTGTTTCTCCCTCCATTCCCCATTCATACACAGTGGGCGGCAAAACAAACTCTCCTCGTCTGAAATAGATGTAGGCTAATATTTTAAATAGCGGCAGATGTGTAACTTCCATCAGACGTGACACAACCGCCCTACCTGTTAGCCCTGTTCATACACCGTGGGCAGCAAAACACCCTCTCCTCGCCCGAAATAATTACCGGCAAATATTTGGGAGATGCGAGATTACCATCCTATCCCCAACCGACGAGACGTCCAAATTTGAAACGGGGGATAAGTTCGTAACTTTCCCATATTTTAGACAGGCGCATCCCAAAAACATGGTTCCCCGTACCTTTCCCTCCATTTCCCCATTCATACACCATCCGCGCTAGAACACCCCATTCCCACACCAGCCTCCGTCCGCCAGCACATCCATCGCCGCCGTCCTCCACCACATCCATCGCCACCGTCCTCCACCATGCCGGAGCGCCTACCAAGACCGCGTCGTCCACTACTAGAGATGGATGCTTCTCATCCACGACGACGGACCAATAGCCTTGCATCGCATCCTCTCGCTTCATCGGGGCCGTCGTCCTCTTTGCCTGGGCCGCTCACACGACCTTCTCTTCCATCGCAATGGGACTTATCCCCCGATGCACCCGTCTACCGTAGCAGATCTGCTTCAACGCCACCGACAGCCATCGCACCCCCGATGACTACACGGCGCCGCAAGAGAGGTGGTACTTCATATCTCCTCAACTTTTTGATCTCAACCAGAAAATAGATCTTAACTTGGTTACTCTACTTTCTTTTCAGCTCTTAGAATTTAGTCCTTAGATCGAAGCAAACAATGGATGCTAAATATCGTTTCTCCAGTTTGCAGCTTCAAATCTGCCATGGCACAACCATAATATGATTTAATTGATCATGCTTAGGGTTTAATTGATCATGTTGGTTCCGTGGTGGTTTCTTTAATAGAAATCAGAGGGGAAACCCTCTTTTGCTAAAAAATATATGCTTAGAGTTTCCCCCTTTTATGATCGCTATACAATCAGAATATGTGCTTCGTTTCATAATAGCACTGCTCCACCCATCAAGCTAAACAAGCTTAGTTTTTCAAATACGAATCTGATATTATTAAAACAGAGTTGTTTAATTGGTCAGCTAAATGTTCCTAAATTAGTTTCAAAAATGCATGTTCGCCGCTCGGGTGTGTATCTCTGTGTGTGGTCTGGTCAGCACGGTTGGGGAGGTGAACTTTGCATATGCAGGGATTTATAGGGAGACACTCTCCGAGTTGAAACCGCAATGCATTCCATAGATAATCTGACTACTTTTTATGTTTTCATGAATCTCAGATTCTGAACAGCATCATAATGATTATGAGGTTGCGCGCATGAAAAGAATAAAGCAGAACAATGCCATGGTTGTCAAACTTAGCATTAAGGGACTGAAATCAAGTCTGGATGCAATGCAATGCAAACACTCTCCACCTACAGATTCATGCTCAGAATATGATCATAAAAGTGATTCTGAGCTAGATGGAGACCTAAGTCAATGTAGCTCCCTAGTGGAGGAGTCAGAGGAAGATGCCCTATCTTATTCACCCATCAAGGTACTTGCTCTAACTTTCCAAGGTTACATTGCTCGCACATATCTTGCAACTGATTCTTTGCATTGCTTCTACTTTGTTGAACTGCCATTAGCTTAGTTTATACATCGTGTATGTGAATACGCCTTGCCTATCCATTTTCAGTACATATTCCATCTGTCATCATACCATATTTATCCATTCAAATGTTGTTCTTGTGTATCAGACGTTCAAAAGGAAGAGGGCGATTGCTGATCGTAGAGGAGCACAAGCAAAGTATTTGGAAAAGGTAGTGGCACCTGATAAATCAAATAGCCCATTAGGTGTAGTTGCAATATCACCTGACCCACAAAATACCCCAACTCTAGCAGACTCTAGCCCTACTACACTGGTCATTTCTGATGCCCCAACTCAGCAGACCCCAACTGCAGCAAACAGTATGATTATGCCAGTTGACATAGCACCAGCTGTACGATGCAAAACCCCCATTCCAGCAAAGAGTACACAAAATCCAGTTGCCAAATCCCTTTTCGAACCAGAGAGAGCCCCAATTGCAGCAAATAGGACCCCTGTTCCATTTCTTCCCAGTTTAGAAGATGAAGCTTATGTTGTTGTCAGGAACTTTGTGCGCATCTTTCCTTCATGGAAAGATTATACCACAGACACAGAACAATTTCCAGTCTTCCTCCGCAACTTACGCGTAAGTAATGTGCTAATGTTATTCATGGTCATTACTGCATATGTTTCTGCTGACAGAAGACACAAGATTCCATTCTTTTAAATAGGCGAGGCGCAAATTGGATTGTGATGACGAGCAAGGGTTGGTTGCGCTTTTCAAGCACTCGTTGATGAAGTATCGTTCCTACCTGAGGCAAGCACACTTCGATGGCAAGCCTCTGAACGAAATTTCTGTAAAGTCTCCGGTGCTACATTAATCCGACGGTGACTGGAATAATCTTGTTACACATTGGTCTCGGCTGCAGCGTAAGGTACTGTATATGATATCACATCACAATTTGAACTACATTTCTGCATTTGCCTTAATGTCTCACTTGTACGAAAACTGTTAGCAGAAGAACATTTGTTCTCATGGGTCCACAGAATCTCGCAACTATACTGCACACTGCATTGCGCTTGTGAGTACCTCTTGCCCTGTATGACCGTATTTATTTTCATAGCTATTAGATTATGTAGCATCACTGCACATGTTAGCCTCGTAATCGTCCATTTGGTGGACATTATAAGATCCGTATGGACTCTTACATAAATTTAGAATCAACCCAATGCTTTTGAAGAGGTTTAGCTCTACAGTCCTCTTGTAAGGACTGAACATGGTCTATCACCGTACTTACATTAACAGCTACTCCCTTCGTCCCATAATATAAGAAAATTTTGTACAGTACACCAGTGTTCAAAACACTCTTGTATTATGGGAAGAGGGATTGGTTCATTTTGTAGCATTCTGCATCTTATCTCCCTCGCCCACCATTTACTAAAAAAGATCAGATCTATATTTAATCTTACCAACAAGTAGAATACACAGACAATGCCAGTGTAGAAGTGTAGCCCATTGCTCTTGTCAGTACATTTTGTCCTGTAACGCTTGTACTTCCAGGGATTGGTAGTTGATTATGTAGCATCAATCTGCATCTTGTCTTCATTATCCTCTACCCCTTCCAGTATTATCATATCTATAATTACTCTGTACACAATGTAGAGTACAGGCAATGCTTATGAAGAAGATTATGTGCTGAAATTCTTGAGTTATCCTTCCCTTGACATGGAGAAGGGCATTATAAAGCCGGTGTTAACTGTTAATGTAAGTCAGTCCTTCTAAAGCCTTTATCCTCAACTGCTGTTTAATTTGCTCATACTCCCTATCGTTTACTGCTGGTTAGTTTGCTGTTTCTACCAAAATGCATGTTCGTAAGAACCGTAAGTTCTAAGTTTTACTTGTAAAACCAAATTCCTTATTCATAGCATGCACATTACTTAATACTCCCTATATGTATGCTTGTTTTTGTGGATCTATAATCCAGTGTGTGGTGAAGCAGCCCATGTTTCCACCTTGTCATCTCCTGTTTTATCTTACTGATGTGGCTGATGATATGAACATGCCATGCACATTATCCAAAATAGATACAATGATTTTCTTTGCCTTTCATCTATGCTTGTTATGTTGACATGGTAATCCAGTAGTGTGATGAAGCTCCCCGCATTATGAACAATGCCAAATTATGCTATTGATATTTTGAACATACTCTTTATTTTCTAATTTGAAATTGGATAGAATTGACAGAACATTTATCATCTTTGTTTATACACGCGGAAAACCTGTCATCTCGCTGCTTTGTTTCAGGGTGATATGCCTGATGGCATGCACAAGTCTGCTGAAGGCTGTAAGACAAACCCAACATATATTGCAGCAAAGAAGGCAAAACATCTTGAAGATAGCGAGACAACCCCAAAGTCTTGTCTTGGTGCAGTGTTCAAGTTACTTGACAATAACAGTCAGACAAGCTCACAGAATTCGTTGTCTAAATCAGTTCGACTTCTTCAGTCCCAAGTTCTAGCAGAAAGGCATTCTGCAACTCAACTTCGACTTGAAGTCCTATCTCTAAGAAAGATTTGGAGAACACCAATGAGAACCTCATCGCTAAACAACTACACCTGGAAGCTATAACCGACATGCTAGGCCGGTCTCACAGCCTTGCTCAGCAGCTTGCGCAGCAGTTCCCCCGCAAGGCTAACCTTTCTTGAACTGTCTTGGAAGTGGTCTCGGTTGAGTATTATTTTGTTACGCTGCAATGGTGCCCAGTTTTTGTAATCTGCTCCTACATTGCGCTTTATGATCACTGGTGGCGAACTTTGATGCCCAGTGGATGTAATATACCATAAACCCTTTATTATATATTGTAGGTTTACTCTAAGTTACTATGCCGTAATTTCTTTATTGTATAAAGTAGCTTTGTTCTTAATTCATACTAGTTACGCAGCAGCCCGAAATGAACCCCTGCCCATGATTGTGCGAATCAAATCACGGGCTTTTAACATGCCAAAATTGTCTCAGTCCTTGTTTGGCCCAATCAGATATCGGCTGCGAGCAGGCCGGATGCAAACAGGGCCGTAGTTAGGCCCAACTATATGACGGGCTTTTAACAGGCCAAATTAATATAGGGCCGAAATGTTAAACGGACCCTTAACAGGCCAAAACTAGTATCAGGCCGAATTCCTAAGTGGGCCCTTAGCAAGTGGGCCCAAAAGCATAGTGTCCAGTTGACGGGCCGAATCTGATATGGGCCATAATTGAGCCCAAAGCCTCTTAAAGGGCCGGACTTGATCTGGGCCGTAATTTGGCCTAGAACGTGGTAGGCTTTTAACGGGCCGGATCTCATATGGGCCACTATTAGGCCCGGAGCGTGGCAGGCCATTAATGGACCGGATCAAATATGGGCCGGCATTTGGCCCAAAACATGGCAACCAGTTAATGGGCCGGCCTACTAGGGTCCTCAAAATCTTGTGGGCCTATAGCTGGGCCGGCCCATTAATGTTGGCGAAATCTCGTGGGCCTTTAGCTGGGCCGGCCCATTATGACCCGCAAGAATCTTGTGGGATTTACCAGGGCCGACCCATTATGGCACACAAAAATCTTGTGGGCCTTTACCTGGGCCGACCCATTATGGCCTGCAAAATCTTGTGGGCCTTTAGCTGGGCCAGCCCATTACGGTCCGCAAAATCTCGTGGGCCTTTAGCTGGGCCGGCCCATTATGGTCCGCAAAATCTTGTGGGCCTTCAGTTGGGCCGGCCCATTCAAACTTGATGGGCCGGTCCACGTGTCAACATATCATAGGCGCGTCTCGCCCATTGGATGAGTTGACACGTGTCTCCTCCAGCCAATGATGATTTTACACGTGGAAAATCCACATTGGTCGGGGCTGTTAACGGGTTATCGGATCCAAAACCCGACCCGATAGCTTAACGGTGTTCCGTTACGGTGGATGCCATGTGTCGGTCACCCTTGACGAAAGCACTTCTGTGACGCGCGATTTATTGTCATGGAAGTGGACACTTCCGTGATGATAATTTTTATAATGTCATGGAACACTTCTACGACGGCACGGGTAGGACTATCTTGATTCTGTCATAAATTTGTCATGGATGTACATGCATGACAAAAAAGCGACCTACTGTGACAAACACGTATCATCACAGAAGTGTATTTTTTTGTAGTGACTCCGTTTGATATTCTTTTTCTGCGAAACTCTGAAATAGGCAAAAAACAACAATTCTGGGCTGGGCCTCCAGTTAATAAGTTAGTCTCAAAAATAATAAAAGTGTATAATAAAGCCCATTAATTTCCAAAACAGAATATAATATAGCATGGAACAATAAAAAATTATAGATACGTTGGAGACGTATCACCCACCCCGGGAAGTGGTGTCGGCAAAGCACACCAAGGACGTGGTTGGGCCTGCGGACACCATCGCCATATTTCCAACCCCTGCAGTATGACAAGGCCAACACATTAGATATTAATTTGAAGAAACATGAAGGAAAAAGGTTAAAAAAGAGTAAACGCACTTACTTCTCCCCGTTAGGCTCAATCAACCACCTGTGACCGTGGGTCGCCGGCACGGCCGGGAGCTTCGTACCACCATGCTGGTATACCTTCTTGCCCTCCTCAACCAACTCGCCCACGCTATAGCTATCGTCAGAAAAGGTGTCCTCGCCACCGTAGTCTAGGACCAGAGTCTCGTGGGACGGAGACTCTAGGGCCCGAGTCTCGTAGGACGAAGGCTCATCGGCCCAAGGCTCGTGGACCAGAGTCCGAGACGGGTCCAAGTCAGACGGTTCCACCTGAGATGGAGCACTCCGGTGGTCCAGAGAATCAGTTGGGTGTGTCGGCGAGGAAGGCGCAGCAGCCTTCCTACCTATCCCGCCACCACATACACCTCTAAGTGCACCCCTCTTCGTCTTCCACCGACCTCTCCCGACCGAAGAAGACGCGCCCGCCGGTGTCTGCATGCTGTCTACCAGTGCTCTCCGAAGGTGCCGGGGTGGAATAATAGAACCCCTCCCAGCACGCGCCGAGGAAGGAGGCTTCGAGCGTTCTAGACTTGTGCCCACCATCTGTCAACACTTGCAATGACAAAGAGTAAACGAAATTAGTACAAGATAAACATAATAAAATATTTAAGTGTGTATCATCATCATGAACATAATAAAAAATTGAATGCCTAATAACATGAAATAATTGAATAATAGCATCGGGGTGCTGTGTCAGGGTCGGGGTGCCATGTCGGGGTCTCGGGGTGTCGTGTCAGGGTGACGGTGGTGTCGTGTCGGGGTGCTGTTTCGGGATCGGGGGTGCCGTGTCGGGGTCGGCGTTCTTTGTCGGGGTCATGGTGTCAGGGTATCGAGGCGGGGTCGGGGTGTCGTGTCGGGGTCAGCGCGTCAGGGTTAGGGGTGCTGTGTCGGGCTCTCGGGGTGTCGTGTTGGGGTCTCGGGGTGTCGTGTCGGGGCGCTGTGTCGAGGTTGGGGTTGTTGTGTCGGGGTCGGGGTGCTGTGTCGGGGTCGCGGTGTCGGGTGTCGTGGCGAGATCGGGGTCGGGGTGTCGGGGTCATGGGGCCGGTGTCAATGGGTCGGTATGGCAAATCCTTGACCCCTCGGCCCCTTTTCCCCTTTTCCCCTTGACCCGTCGACCCCTCGATCCTCGACCCCTAGACCCTCGACTCATTTTCCCCTCGATCCTCGACTCCTTGACCCCTTTTCCCCTTTTCCCCTCGACCCCTCGACACCTCGATCCTCGACCCCTAGACCCTCGACTCCTTTTCCCCTTGATCCTTCATCCCTCAACCACTCGGCGACCCTCGACCCTCAGCGACCCTCAACCATCGGCGACCCACTTTTTCTACTTTTCCTACTTCTTATTTTATCTTCTTCTTCTACTTCTTTTTTTTAATCTTCTTCTTCTTCTCCTTCATCTTCTACTTATTGTTCTTTTTTTCATCATCTTCTTCTTCCTGTTCTTCTTCTTCCTCTTGTTATTTTACTTCTTTTTTCATCCTTCTTGTTTATTCTTAAAGAACAGAAAAAATCTAAACTAATTAAACTAAACTAGGCCCTGTTTGATTGCTCTGTTTTTCTATGTATTTTGAGAATGCTACAATATTTGATATTACCATAGTTATATTTACTATGGGTGTTTGGTAGCCACTAAAAATAATGCTTTTAATATTGCAGTACTTGCAAAACCTTGGTATTTTCTCTGTTTTAAAAGAAGAGCTCTGATGACAACTCTTACATGATGTGTACATTAATGCACCCCGTACCTTTTCGTATAACTAATGTAAGAATGATGAAGTTGAAGCTACTTGCAGCAAGATATGACTAGTAGTTTTCTTACTTTAATATATGACTAGTTAGTAAATCATTACCCGCAAGAGATTTAGTCATTTAGACAAGATGAATTCTCAAATTTATGGTCCATTCAAGCAAGAGATAACCCTGCGCAATATTTCCCCAAAATGAATGGAAATGAAGATGGCAATTCGCACATTTAGCCTTGTGAATGAACCAGTAATCAAATAAATATTGTAATGCAATCCAAGACCAACAAGCCGTTCATTCAATTAATTAAGCTCACAATGCCCACTATGTTTAGGATCTTAAACATTAATATAGTACTCCTACTGGTTTAGCAAAAAAATGTTTTACTAATTTTTTTCATCCAAGATGACACTAAACCACCAGCTCTTGTTAAACTAATTAAACCTAAACTAACTAAACTAAAAAACCTAAACTAATTAAACCTAAACCAAATCTAATATAATGTGCATGTGGCATTTGATTAATTAACTAAAACCTGCTTCCCAAAACTAATTAAACTAAACTGAACAACCTAAACTAGAAAACCTAAAATAAACAGAAAAGAAAAAATAGGAGAGGGGTGGCAAGGGCTCACCATGGGGGGCGGTGACGGGTCGGGGAGGGGGCGGCACGGGGTGGGGTGGTGATGGGGCGGGAAGGGGTGGCGATGGGCGGCGCTCCTTGGGGCAGTCGACCCGCGACTGTGGCGGGAAGGCGGCGGCGAGGAGGCTCGAGAGGGGGCGGCGATGGGGAGGGCAGGGGCAGTGACGGCGCGGGTAGGGCGCGGCAACGGGGCAGCGAAGGGGCGGGGAGGGTGAGGGAGTCCTGGGTTAAGGGGTCCTCGGGCGTCCGGGCTGTGTGACGTGGGCCGGACTAATGGGCCATGAAGATACAAGACAGAAGACTTCCTCCCGTGTCCGGATGGGACTCTCCTTTGCGTGGAAGGCAAGCTTGGCGTTTGGATATGAATATTCCTCTCTCTGTAAACCAACTTTGTATAACCCTAGCCCCCTCCATTGTCTATATAAACTGGAGGGTTTAGTCCATAGAGGGACAATCATAATCATACAGGCTAGACATCTAGGTTTTAGCCATTACGATCTCAAGGTATATCAACTCTTGTAATGCCATATTCATCCAAGATAATCAAGCAGGAAGTAGGGTATTACCTCCATTAAGAGGGCTCGAACCTGGTTAAACATCGTGTCCCTGTCTCCTATTACCTTCGATCCTCGGGCGCACTGTTCAGGACCCCCTACCCGAGATCCACCGGTTTTGACACCGACATTGGTGCTTTCATTGAGAGTTCCGCCGTGTCGTCGTCAGAAGGTTCGATGGCTCCACCAGTCATCTACAACAATGATGCCCTGAGGGAGATCTTTCTCCCCGGCCAGATCTTCATTTTCGGCGGCTTCGCACTGCGGGCCAACTCGCTTGGCCATCTAGAGCAGATCGACAGCTACGCCCCAGGTCACCTGATTAGCTTTGGAAATCTGGATTACGTCGCTGATATCCGAGGAGATTCGATCTCCCAAGGGTTCACGCCCCAACCTCTGCTCTGGCCTCAGAGCCGGAGCGCATCACCGGGTCCGAAGGCGGGATTTTTAAGCCCATCGGACTCTCTGCGGCTATTGAGCCTCGTGTTCGCACACGAACACGTCACCATGAACCTCCAACGCCGAGGGTGATGCACCGCAGCTCACGTCGAAGGAGACCCGTCCGGAAGCGCGGTACGCAAGCAATCCGGCGGGTGCTTTTCAGGACCCGAAACCCCACGCGCCCGGGAGGGACCCCGTCTGGACGTGCAGCGGCTATGGGCTGCCCTAGGTCGGTTCGCCCACCCCTAGAGCCTCGAGGATCGCTGCCCTTCAACACGAAGAACGAACGAAGAACGAGATAGAAAGAACAAGGGAGGGATGTAAAACTAGGGTAAAAAGTAGATGTGTTTTGCGATTGTCTGTTGTTCAATCGGCCGTCACCCCTTAGGTATATAAGAGGCGGCTGGACTTCCCGTGCAAGGAAAAGGCTTGGATTCACGTCCAAAACCCTAGTTTGGGTCCAACTCGGAGTCAAACTTTCCAAAACGGTTCGGTTTACAACCTAGCTGCACCTTGCGGGTCATGTTTGAGGCAGCAAACGACCTCGTATGGAAACGAGTCCAAAAGCAATCTTGACCGTTTCGACGAGACGAAAAACTTTTGTGTTGAATATATTTTGATCAGAGGTCGTCTTGAAGGCCAAATCGCTCGCTCAAAATGGACTGTTACGCAAAACACCCGTTCCCTCGCGCTACCCATCAGACATAGGTCTGGTGGGGCGCGCCACATCACGCCTCATGGCAGGGCTGCACTTCGATAGCTCTAACTTTTGCATACGAATTCGGATTGGAACGATTTTTATATCAAAATCGACCGTTTTGACGAGACGAAGACAATCTGTGTAGATCATCTTTTCAAAAGAGGCGGTCTTGAGGGCGTAATGAGCCGAATAGTGTTCTGAATACAAAATCTCAGTATTTCGAACACAACTTCGGCCTGCGAGATGAGACCGAATGGCGATGGCCCAAACTTAAAAAATGTTCATATCGATAATACGAAACTTTTTGATTTAGATCACTTCTCCATTTGAGGCCATATTAATTAAGTTCTTGACCGTGCCAAATTCTGGTGTCAACACATGCCCCCCTGTTTTTCGGCAAAGCTAGCGTGCCGAAAAATAACTTGTACCATGTTTGTTCTAAGGATGATGTCAACACTCCATCGGCCATTTTATGTGCTTCAGGCGATAATTTCTGTATTGGCCATGTTTATGCTTAGGGCGATAATTTTATATCGGCCGTTGATTATAACTTCTTGCTTACATCATACCTTGGAACCGATTATCACCAATCGGCTTTAAAGAGATGGGAATGAATCCGTTCCTCGTAGCACTAAGGAAATCAAACCCCGAGAGGTCACGCCCTGTTAAGAAAGTAACATTGCGATGATTCCAATCCACTGATGCATCGGCCAAAGCAACACAAGCCGAATTATCCGCGTGAATGACTTCTACCTCATCATCGACCCATTGTATTAAGAATTGATGCATGGTAGATGGCACACATTGGTTAGCATGAACCCAATCGCGGCCTAATATAGCATAATAGTTACCTTGCACCTCGGCGATGAAGAATGTGGTGGCCAAAGTTTTACTTCCCACGGTGAGTTCCATGCACATCACACCTTTGGCCTCTGTTTTTTCTTTTCCCTCAAATCCATTAAGTACCATATTGGTCTTCATCAATGCATTATTGTCTAACCTCAACTTCTTGAAGACCGAGTAGGGCATAAGATTTACCACAACACCACCATCAACAACCATCCTAGCAACTGGCGATCCGTTAATATGACCTTTGAGGTATAATGGCTTCAAGTGTTTCACCGGTTCTTTTGGCTTCTCGAAGATAGCATTCTTAGGACCAAAATCCAGCTGGCCTACCTCCCATTCTTTACCTATAGCATGAAACTCGGCAGGTAAGTAATATACCATATTAATATCCATACCTTCTCAAACCGGCGTAGATTCATAATCCACCATCTCATCTTCATCCCCCAATGTGAATATTGGGCTCAAAGATTCCTCAACTGAAGGGGATGTTTCAGGTGGTGTGGACGATGTAATAGGGGTTGCATCATCCTCTTTTGGTGGTGAATGTGTTGCTGTAGCTAATGTAAAAGCATCTGCGTTTTCTTTTTGTTTAGGCCTCCACACTTGTTTTGTGAGTGCCATGGGCCGAATTTCACTTAACAATTCGTCCCTTTGCCTCTCCTCTTTGTGCTCTACCTTCTCGTGGTTCCTCATGCGTTGTAATATCCTTTTCATGGTCTTGGTTAAACCGGGAGGACACCACTTAGGTTGAGTATATTTGGGATCCCTTGGTTTGGCCTTGCTTGTGCTTGCCTCATGATCACTAACCATGGAACCCTGCTGAACAATAACAATATCACCATTAGAAGTAGCCAGATTACCAACAATCGACCTTTTGATCTCCTTTTGCTTGTCGCATTCTGAAATTTCCGCATTATATGACTTAACACGCCACACTTTTTTATTGGCCTTACTTGGAGAAATTTTTGTTGGCCGATTAGCACCATAGCTCAAACGGCCTTGTGTGGGATAATAAAGCCTCTCGCGAGCAGGCCTTCCAGGTGCTGCCCACCCCATATGGAAAGCATAAGGAGCCATTGGGGGCTGCCCCTATCCTCCACTGAAGCCTCTCATGTAATATGGCGCATAGAAGGGTTGTGACATCCATGGTGTCGGTGCCCATGACCCATATGGCCTTGCATATCGTCGAAACTCTTGCTTTGGAGGCAATCTTGAACGCTTTGAATGTGATGGCCGATTAGAGCTAGAACCGGCCGCTTGACTTGCATATTTGGATAGCAACATATCAAAAGTTGGCTTGCTTCTCTTGTTCTTAGTTTCATTCTTTTTCCACTTGCCAACTTCTGAATTCTTGGGCTTGATCAATTTAACATGAGCATCCTCTTGTACTTGTGGTTGCCCCTTGAGTGTAGCATGTTTTATAGTGATCTTCAACACTTCCTTGCCATCGGGTTGCTTCTCAAGCACAATCTTTCTTCCCAAGACCTTGTCGCCCTCCTTGCTATTCCTAGGTTCACCAATAACAACATTATCTTTATTAGCGGATTCGGCTATGTTAGGCCGAATTAACATTTTCTTCCTTTCCAAGTCTATGGTGTTTATGGGGAAGGTCTGCTTATCAACTTGCATCTCAGCAAAATTCAATCGTCCGTCATTAATGGCCGATTGTATCTGTCGTCGAAAAACATTGCAATCGTTAGTAGCATGAGAAAATGAATTATGGTACTTGCAATAAGCACGCCGTTTCAGCTCCTCAAACGGCGGTATGGTGTGTGATATTCTAATAATCTTATCTTGCAAGAGAGCATCAAATATTTTATCACACTTTGATATATCAAAAGTAAACCTCATCTCCTCATCATGATTCTTGCGAATCGGCTTAAGAGCATTGCACAAATAGGGTTTGGCCTTTGAGGACCAAACAAATTCAGTAGTATAGACATCAACCTCATCGTCCGAATTATCATCATTGTGTTCAACCATATGCATTCTAGGATGATCGGTTGCAGACCTATGGACCTCTTTACTTCGACTCTCTTGGGCCAAGGCTTTTGGTAAGACTTGATTAATGCTCGAAAACTCATGACTTTCTAGCCTCTCTTTAATGTGAGTTTTCAAACCATTAAGAACAAGATCTGCCAAGTCTCTCTCAGTTATCACTAAGCTATAACATCGGTTTTTTATATCTCTAAACCTCTTGACATAATCGGTGACCGATTCATCATGTTTCTGCCTAACCGATGTAAGATGTGACAACTTTAGCTCATTATCGCCGCTATAAAATTGATCATGAAACTTTTGCTCTAATTGCGACCATAAGAGAATTGAGCCATGTGGTAAAGCAACAAACCATGAAAATGCGGTACCAGTTAAAGATAATGGAAATAAACGCACTTTCAATTCTTCTATGGAACCTGCTTCACCCAACTGTGCTAGATACTGACTCACATGCTCCCAAGTTGTTTTCGTACCCTCACCACTAAATTTAACAAACTCAGGAACCTTATAACCTTGAGGGTAAGAAATTGCATCGAAGTGTTTAGGATAAGGCTTTTGGTACACACGACTCTTTACTTTCGGCTCGTTTCCGAAAGTTTCTAGAAACATCTTATGCAAATCCTCCCTTAATTTAGCTAAAATTGGATCCGAGGTAGATTAAGATGTTTGTGGCAATGACATAGGAGCAACCTGAGTACTAGCTATTGGTGCAAATTGTGGGATGGGCGCCGAACCATAATTTGGCGGAAGACCAAACATGCCTGCGCCTATGGGTGGTGTGACAAAGTGATTCAGCATTGACGCCGAATTGGGAACACTCATAATAGGATTAGAGTATGTAGGTGTAGCCACAAGCTGGTTGGTTTGAGTAGGGTAAAAATTCAACAGAATATTATATTGTTGTTGCATAGGTGGTGCCGATGAAATAGGTAAAATTGGACTAGGGTTTTTAGATATACCAACAGTACCACTAGATGATGGAGGCATATTTTTCTGAGCATTAGCACTAGCCACAAAAGAATTGTATGCCATCACATTACCCTTACTAACAAGACTTTCAATCACAGCCACTTGCTCTGGAGAAAAAACTTTACTCACAGTGATTAGACCTTGTTCGTCGATGAGGGGAGGAAAATTGGTGTTTCCAACCGGAGTGATGTTGCCTTGATGGTCCTTCTTGAAACTTGAAAGAAACGCTTCCAAATCCTCCTCCTCGCGCTTCTTCTTGAGCGCCTCAAAAGCCTCTTCACGCTGCTTCTTGCGCGCTTCGTAGGCTTGGCGATGTTCAACCGATAGTTCATCAAGACCGGGCTTAATGATGTTATCAGCGTCAACTTCTGAGGGCTTGGGAAGATTAGACATAGTTGCTGATGATTCTTGATCTTTCTTCCCCAGCGGAGTCGCCAAAAAGTGTGTTCGCACACGAACACGTCACTGTGTACCTCCAACGCCGAGGGTGATGCACCGCAGCTCACGTCGAAGGAGACCCGTCCGGAAGCGCGGTACGCAAGCAATCCGGCGGGTGCTTTTCAGGACCCGAAACCCCACGCGCCCGGGAGGGACCCCGTCTGGACGTGCGGCGGCTATGGGCTGCCCTAGGTCGGTTCACCCACCCCTAGAGCCTCGAGGATCCCTGCCCTTCAACATGAAGAACGAACGAAGAACGAGATAGAAAGAACAAGGGAGGGATGTAAAACTAGGGTAAAAAGTAGATGTGTTTTGCGATTGTCTGTTGTTCAATCGGCCGTCACCCCTTAGGTATATAAGAGGCGGCTGGACTTCCCGTGCAAGGAAAAGGCTTGGATTCACGTCCAAAACCCTAGTTTGGGTCCAACTCGGAGTCGAACTTTCCAAAACGGTTCGGTTTACAACCTAGCTGCACCTTGCGGGTCATGTTTGAGGCAGCAAACGACCTCGTATGGAAACGAGTCCAAAAGCAATCTTGACCGTTTCGACGAGACGAAAAACTTTTGTGTTGGACATATTTTGATCAGAGGTCAGCTTGAAGGCCAAATCGCTCGCTCAAAACGGACTGTTACGCAAAACACCCGTTCCCTCGCGCTACCCATCAGACATAGGTCTGGTGGGGCGCGCCACATCACGCCTCATGACAGGGCTGCACTCCGATAGCTCTAACTTTTGCATACGAACTCGTATTGGAACTATTTTTATATCAAAATCGATCGTTTCGACGAGACGAAGACAAACTGTGTAGATCATCTTTTCAAAAGAGGCGGTCTTGAGGGCGTAATGAGCCGAATAGTGTTCTGAATACAAAATCTCAGTATTTCGAACACAACTTCGGCCTGCGAGATGAGATCGAATGGCGATGGCTCAAACTTAAAAAATGTTCATATAGATAATACGAAACTTTTTTATTTAGATCACTTCTCCATTTGAGGCCGTATTAATTAAGTTCTTGACCGTGCCAAATTCGGGTGTCAACACCTAGTACGAGAGAGCCGGAGGAAGTAGCGTCACCAGCAATCATCATAAAGCCGGACCCTTCTCCGAACACAGGCTCCGAACCCTCGGAGTCAGCATCATGTGTGTTCGGCCAAAGAGTTTCCTTCCTGCTGTACTCCACAGACTTTCTTCTCCCTGGCCAAACCTCACCTTTAAACGAGGGTCTGGACTCAATGCGATCCCTCGTCATTACAGAGGGGCAACATCCGAACTACGCCCAGCCCGGACTAGGGGCTAAGAGCTAGGAATTCAACGCCCCACCCACCACCCACTTCATAGCCACTGTCGAGGACTTAACCGACAAGCTCGATTATGGCTCCGAAGACATCGACGGTATGGATGATGATGCCGGAGATGAACAAAGCCAAGACCCGCCGCATACCGGACCCTGGATGGCCACCTCCACATACGATGTATACATCGTGGATACGCCAAAAGAGGATGCGATGAAGGCTGTAAGAATCCAATAAAGGACAATAACACTGATAAACCACCAAAACGACGGCATCAAGAGCGCCATTCAAAATCACGTCGCAACAAAGAAAGCAATACCAGCAATGAAGACGATTACACTCCAGAGAATGTCGAAGACCCAGACGCCCCCATCGAACCAACATCCGAACAAGATGATAGGGAGGAGGGGAAGGGTAACCCCGATGAGCCCGTCGAAAGCGAGGCGTCGGAGGACAATAACTATATGCCACCCTCCAAAGATGAAATAATCCTCGGCCATGAAGATTTCATTGTGCCAGAGGAACCCCTCGATCAAGAAAGCTTTAAGCAACAGCTCATCGCAATCGCAAGGAGCCTGAAATGGAAGAAGCAACATCTTCAAGCCGAACAAGATACGCTCAACGACAGATGGACTAATGTCCTAGCAGCCGAGGAATACGGCCTCAGGCGCCCAACCAAGAGTTACCCGAAGTGTAAGTTGCTTCCTCAATTCGACGATGAGGCATTGGAGCCCGTACCGTCAACGCGTAACATGGCCGACCGGCCACCGCATTGCCGAGATAGAACGGCTACCCAAGCCGAACACCAGCCCGCATTACCCTGTCGTAAAGGCAGGGAGACAGCGGCATGGGATTACACCTACGACCTACGAGAGGAGCTGGACACTAGGGCAGGCCTAGCCAGATCAATCTACGGGTCAAGGGAATGTGCGCCCACACGAGAGGATGACTATCAGGCCTGGCGTGATCAACACAACCTCACTCGGGGTGAACACCACATCAGGACGTCTGCTGAACTCCGTCGCAACGTCACCCATCATAGAGGCCCCGCACACCCCCTATGCTTCACCGAGGAAGTAATGGAGCACGAATTCCCACAAGGGTTTAAACCTGTGAATATGGAATCATATGATGGAACAACTAACCCCACAATATTGTTTGAGGATTTTATTCTCCATATCCACATGGCCCGCGGCGATGATCTCCATGCCGTTAAGTACCTCCCACTAAAATTAAAGGGACCAACTCGGCACTGGCTAAACAGCCTCCCAGAGAACTCCATTGGCAGCTGGGAAGACTTGGAAGACGCCTTTCGCGGCAACTTCCAAGGTACATATGTCCGGCCTCCGACGCCGATGACCTAAGTCACATCATCCAGCAGCCTAGAGAATCAACCAGGAAACTCTGGACTAGGTTCCTAATTAAAAAACCAAATTGTCAACTTTCCGGATGACGAAGCCCTCGCGGCCTTTAAACATAGCATCCGAGTGAATGGCCTGCCCATCACCTCAGCCAAGAAAAACCTAAGTCCATGGTAGCTCTTACTGCACTGATGACCCGCTTTTGCATGGGAGAAGATAGCTGGCTTGCTCGTAGAAGCAATAGCACCAGCGATCCTGGCACCTCCGAAGACAGGGACGGCAATGGCAAGCCACGAAATAAAAACAAGCATCAAAACAATAATGCAGGAACCCAAGACACGGCGGTCAATGCCGGATTCAGCGGCCCAAAATCCGGTCAACGGAAGAAGCCATTCAAGGCAAACAGAGATGGTCCATCCAGTTTAGAAAAGATACTGAATCGCCCTGTCAGATTCATGGCAGCCCTGACAAACCCGCCAACCATACCAGCAGAAATTGTTGGGTTTTCAAACAAGCCGGCAAGCTCAATGCCGAACACAAAGAGAATCGCCAACCGAACAGAGGGTGACACAAGCAATTTCCCCTCGAAGTAAAAACATTAAACATGATATATGTGATGCATATCCCTACAAGGGAGCGCAAGCGCGCACTACGAGATGTCTACGCCAGAATTTAACCCATGGGCGGACTGCTTGATCACTCTTGATCACAAAGAGCACCCCGCCAGTATCCGTCACGGGGGTTCAGCAGCTCTGGTCCTTGATTCAATTATCAATGGATTCGATCTCATACGAGTCCTTATGGACGGCGGCAGTAGTCTTAATTTACTCTACCAAGACACTATCTGCAAGATGGCCATAGATCCCTCAAGGATCGAGCCCACCCCAACTACCTTCAAGGGAGTAATACCCGGCGTCGACGCTTACTTCACGTGCTCTATCACATTGGAAGTCGTCTTCGGTTCGCCGGACAACTTTCAATTTGGAGACTTGATCTTCAATACTATCCCGTTTCGAAGTGGCTACCATGCACTGCTCGAATGGACCGCTTTTGATTGTTTCAATGTGGTCCCACACTACGCCTATCTAAAGCTTAAGATGCCCGGTTCATGCGGCGTCATCACGATCAACGGAAACATGGAACGCTCCCTCCGTACCGAGGACCACACCGCAGCCATCGCAACCGAACTACAAAGTGGCCCCATCAAGCCGCATACCCCATCGGCCATTAAGCCATCGGCCTCTACTATGCAGGACCGGTCAATCTTAGAGCTGGATTAGCAGTTCCGCCTCCGTCGTTCGCCACATATACCCGCAAAGTCCGTATCGCGCATGCATAATTATGCACTTAAAATACCTTGGTCATCGGCGGAGGCACACTACGGACAGGCCTACAATACGGTTTGCCCTTCTACAGCCTTATTCTCTTTTTTCTAACTATTTCTTATCTTTTGCCACAGGTGATTCAAAACCTGTTCATCCTACAGACCTACAAGGACTCTTTCGGAGCCCGGTTTTGTACGAATAACCAAAGATTGCTCCTTTAAAGGAATCCTTTTTGCTGATGTAAAGGCAGCGCAGACGTGCGATAGGAGGTCCAAATGATTTTTTGTAGACCAAGCACTCTATTTAAAACCTGTATAGAGCCCTTTTTCTCAGCCTTCGACCCCTGGCATGTAAAATGGCCTGGGTAGTGGTGTTATAATTTGTAAGATTATGTTCAACGTATGAATCAGATCCCAGTAAACATAATTCGTCTTCAATACTTGCTTTTCCTCATAGAACTGAATTTTGCTTCCTCGGGTGTTTCACGCATACACCTCGGCACTAATTGCCAGGGCTCAATACGGCAACACATCAGTTGCCGAAAAGTCCGAACAGCTCTATAGCATACTTCAGCGTCACGAGTTTGGTATTATATGCATCAGCTCCGAATCATGTCTTGGGTCAATAGTTGGGTTGCCCGGCTCCTGTGCTTACTACCTTAGGTTCTGTCTTATCAGCTAGGGTAGTAAAGGGAGAACTACTACAATTGTGTTTCCGGTTCACCTGGTTAAACACCTCATTGTGTTTCCGGTTCACTTGGTTAAACACCTCAGTAGAGAAAGCCAAAAACAGACTGTCATGATGCAGCGAAAGCTGGTCAACCACTCGGCGACTTATTAGAATCTATTGCGATTTCTTCCGTATAACACGAAGGACCGTTTTCTGGTCACTTTTGTAACGCAACCGTATTCGGATAACCGTGTACATACCAGGGGCTACATCATAGTCCCACCGTCAAACTCCTATGGCTAACTGAAAGTGTTAAAGCCCTATAGTCAGATTGCCTAGTTCTCCGCACTGACACCTCCTTTACGGACCAAAACGTTGGGTCAAGTTTGATCAGGTGCTATTCCAAACACTCCCGTATTATATGCGAGGGGGCTGAAGCCGACGACTGGCAAACTTTCAGATTACAAAAACGGCCGCATAGGAGGAAATAACTTTCAGACAAAGGCATAAATATAACACAGCCTTAATGTATCATAATATTGTTCTGAAAATTCCGGTACATATATTCGAACATAATGTCCTTCGAGCACTGACCCTCTATCAAGCGGGCGCCCTCTAGGACGTCCTCCGAATAATTCTCCGGCGTGCGATGGTCCTTGCCTCCAAGCAGGCCCTTAGTTGCAACATCGGCGGCCTTCATCTTTGCCCAGTACATATTCACGCGGGCAAAGGCCATCCGGGCACCTTCTATGCACGCTGACCGCTTGACGGCGCCGATACGCAGCACTGCATCGACAAGTCGCTGCACCAAACCGAAATAGCTGTTGAGAATGGGTTCAGCCGGCAATAGCTGAGCCACGACGTCCTTCATGGCAGCTCCAGACATCTTGTGGAGCTCGGCGCATTGGGCCATCTGTTCATTCAGCAACGCCGTACACCGTGGCATGTTGAATTGTGACCAGAAAAGCTTCTCCACAGCACGTCCTTCATGTGCTTGGAAGAACTGCATTGCGTCGGAGACACTCTTCGAGTCCAAGAACGCGTTTGGAGAAACCCACAATTGATTAAGTAGAGCATACTTTGGGTCGCTGAAATTAGTCTGTAAAAGAAGGGGCTTACCAGCCGCTATCTCCCCAGCTTGCCGGATCTCCTCCCGAGTCGCTCTAGACTCGGACCATGCTTCTTTCGCCTCTATTAAGGCCTTGCCGAGTTCGGCTACCTTGGCTTCGTTATCCTCCTTGAGTGATTTGCATTTGCCAGTGGCATCCTTTAGCTCTCGCGCCATGGTAGATATTCTCTCCTCGCACCGACGCCGAGTGGCCTGTTCGGCCTTTAAATTAGTAGCCGCCTTCTTGGCAGCCGCCTCGCTCACTCTGGCCTGCTCCTTGGCCAGGGCAAGCTCGGACCGAATGATCTCAACCACGGTAGCACCGTCTACAGTTTGGCATGTCACAGTGTATAATTTTCAGCTTCATGCTCATACTATTATACATGCATAAGCAGGATGTCCCAAAAACATACCTTGTGCCTCGTCGAGCCGCCTGCTAATAAGAGTAATGTCCTCATCAGCTAACTCAAGTTTATGCTTTAAATCTGCAACTTTCGCAGCTTGGGCAGTCGCCTTGACATAACAGCCTGTTTTCAAATTAATTATGTTACTTCCTGAGCAGATCTTTTTGATCCTCTGATCGCCTCCCTGTGGAAACCGACCAGAGTCTCAGGGGCTACTATCTATACATAGGCACATTCTTGCATGTAAAGAGCGGTTAAAAATATTACATTGCATACCTCGAAGCCTCTCAGCAGGCCCGTAAAGGCTTCATTCAATCCGCTTCTCGTGGACAGAATCCTCTCAACTATCGTACCCATTAATGTACGATGTTCCACAGAGATGGACGCACTTTGCAATGTGTCCATCAGCGTATCTGGCACCTCCGGATTCCTAGAGGCAGCTGCAGGAGTACGGACTCCCTTTAGAGGGGCACGCTTACTTGACCCTAGAGTCATCTTTCGCTGTACACCGGATAGTTCGGGGCCCTCATTGTTGGTCTCCATGGGAGCTGCCTCCACTGGACCCTTGACGGTCGAAGTATCACCTTCGGGCGCCGTCTTCGTTGTCACTCGCGCCGCTGGACAGTCAGGGGAGATCCTCCGGGACGACACCTGGAAGTCGTCCGCCCTTAGGGGCGTGAAAGCATGTGGTGGCGTCTCGCTTTCCATCATCTCCGGAGGCAAGTCCGCCGATGAGGAGGACTGTTGAGGTAGATAGCGGTCCGGACTGCAAACATATAGTTTAAATGTTACCCTGGCGAACCGAAAAGAACGGGACACGTCTAGAGCATCCTTGTTTGCTTACGATTCGGCAAGGGGCTTGTCCCTAGATAGGAGCTCTTTGTCAACATCTGCTTCCGCACTCGAACCGTCTGACAGGGATATCTTCCCTCTCTTGGGCGCTTCCACCTCCAAGTGTTCGGAGGCAGTCCTTTTCTTCCCGTCTGGAGAAGGAATATCACTTTCTCCTTCCCCTTCGTCTTCATCTTCTGAAGAGGGAGCTTCAGCCTCCCCGGACGTAGCGTCCAGTATACGTTTGGAGCGGAGGCCACCTTCAGCCCTTTTGCTCTTCTTCTTGTCCACCTGCCCCGGCATTTGATACGGCGCCAGGGCCAGCATCCTCATTAACACAGGATTAGATGAGTCTTCGGGAAGTGGAGCCGGACACCTTATTCGTTCTGCCTTCTTTATCCAGCCCTGGTCGAAGATAGGTTCCTCAGTACAGCGTTATGAGATAATCAACCGAGTTGCATTCAGAAGTTGTCTGCTTACCGAGGTATCCGGATGGTTGCGGTCGAGGCCAATGACCTCGGATGTGTCCGGCCATTGCTTTCGAGTCTTGAAGAATAGTTTCAACATCCCTCTGTGCGTGTGCCGAAGGAATGCTGAAGGGTCCGCGGTCCTTCCGGATTGAATTCCCACATACGGAGAGGCCGTCGCTGGCACGAGAGGATCCGGCAGACTAGCATCACCTGGAGCACGTTAATGAGGCCGGTGTTCTTGTCGAGGATGCTCTAGATACGACTTTGCAACGTCTGCACATCGTCAGTTGATACCCAGTCTAGCCCTTTATTAATCCACGATGTGAGTTGAAGTGGAGGGCCAGATCGGAACACCGGTGTGGCCGCCCATTTGGTACCGTGGGGTTCGTTGATATAGAACCACTCCCGCTGCCATAAGTTGGAGGTTTCCGTGAAGGTGCCTTTTGGCCAGATAGTGTTGGCAAGCTTGCTCACTATGGCGCCGCCGCACTCTGCCTGCTCGCCGTCGACTATCTTCAGCTTCACATCGAAGGTCTTGAGCCATAGGCCGAAGTGTGGAGGGATGCGAAGAAAAGCCTCACACATGACGATAAATGCCGAGATGTGAAGAAAAGAGTCCGGAATTAGATCGTGAAAATCTAGCCCATAATAGAACATAAGGCCATGAATGAAGGGGTCGAGATCAAACCCTAGAATGCGAAGGAAGTGAGAGATGAATACAACCCTCTCACCAGATTTTGGTGCAGGGATAACCTTCCCCTTGATCGGGAGCCCATGGGGGATTTCCGCACTCAGGTACCTCGCCTCCTGGAGCTTCGTGATATCTTCCTCGATGACCGAGGAGGCCATCCACCTGCCTTGGGAGTTGGATCCGGACATAACTAGAGGGCTTGGTAGCAATGAAAGAAATCGAGACCTGGGCACGGGAGCTTAAGGCTGGAAAGGCTAGGGAAGGAATAGGCGTGGGGTGAAAGACGGGTCTGTAACCCTTTATAACGGTGTGGAATATCAAACGCCTCCTCACGGTCCTTAAAGCTCGCCTATTCCCATGTGATCATACAAATGACACGGTTGGATTACCCATGCCCATATTAATAGGAATCCCGTGATAAGGGGGCACGGTCTCTTCTTTGACAAGATGTGCCAGTAAAGACCGCGCCTCGTAAGATGGAGCGAGAGGCTGAAAGACGGTTCGAAATAATAACCAGGCAGGGGACGTAACATCTCGCTACCAAAAGTTGTTAGTAGATGGGACTTGTTAAATATTGTATCCTGATATGGTTGTATGTGGTCTCCGAGGACTACTTTAAATTATTCAAAAGAAGAACCCACACTGCACTGTCGAAGACAATATGCGCGTCGGACACATCGGCATTGAAGCCTAGTTCAGGGGCTACTGAGGGAGTCCTGGATTAAGGGGTCCTCCGGCGTCCGGGCTGTGTGACGTGGGCCAGACTTATGGGCCATGAAGATACAAGGCTGAAGACTTCCTCCTGTGTCTAGATGGGACTGTCCTTTGCATGGAAGGCAAGCTTGGCATTTGGATATGAATATTCCTTTCTCTGTAGACAGACTCTGTACAACCCTAGCCCCCTTCGGTGTCTATATAAACTAGAGAGTTTAGTCCATAGCGGACAATCATAATCATACAAGCTCGACATCTAGGGCTTAGCCATTACGATCTTGAGGTAGAACAACTCTTGTAATCCCATATTCATCCAAGATAATCAAGCAGGAAGTAGGGTATTACCTCCATTAAGAGGGCCCGAACCTGGGTAAATATCGTGTCCCTGTCCTCCTGTTACCTTCAATCCTCGGACGCACAGTTCGGGACCCCCTACCCGAGATCCGCCAGTTTTGACACCGACAGAGGGGGCGACGATGGAGCGGGGTGGCAGGGAGGGGCGACGAAAGAGAGGGGGTGGGCCAAGGGCACGGTGGGGCGACGGTGGTGCTCGTCGGGTGGGGAGGAAAGAGGAGAGGACAAAGAGAGAGGGCGACGGCGGGGGCGTGGCCCGTTAAGTTAATTTTAAAGTTTGTCGTCCGCCTCGCCTTTTCCGTCTGCTAGCTGACAGCAAAGTGTTGACTGATGGCAAAGCCTGCCTTTGTTGTCCGCTGCCTCTTTGCCGTCCTATTTGTGGTGGTTGATGGCAAAGCCTACCTTTGCCGTCCACTAGCGGATGGCAAAGAGTGGACGGACGACAAATCTGCGGATTCCAGTAGTGTCTCAATACACCCTAGTTTCTAGCACCCTATATAACCCTTAGTACATACAGTGGCACACTGACTTAGGCCAAATACAAGTGGCCAAAAAAATTATAGTTGGAGGATGGTGCAGCCCACCTTTCCGATATTTTGACCATGTGTGGTTCAGTTGTTGCTTCGGAGGGTCATGTACCACACATGAACGATGGTAAGTGCGACCGACACTACAAAAAAGACACATCTGTGACATTTTGGGCCGAACGAATTTTTTCTGTCATACTTATGACACTTCTATGACGATAATTGTGAAAAAACTCGGTATCATCATAGATGTTGTGGGCTCCTACTTCTATGACAAAAAATCATGACAGAAAATGGGCTTTTTGTCCTGGGCGGGCTGGAGACGCAGCTGCATGACATTCTTTGGGCCGTCCATGGCGGAAAAAGCCGTGGTAGAAGCAAGGGCGAGGAAAATTTCGGGGAGTTCCCGGTTATGGTGGGTGGTCGGGGGCCGAGCGATGCGTGTTTCTCTCATACACGTACGCGCGTGTGTGCGAGGCATTGGGCTCTAACTGAACCCTAACAATTGCACTGCAGGCTACGCGTTACTGAACCCAAGCGATTCCTTTGCTACTGCTGCTAACTGAAGCCGATCGATGCTGCCTCTGGATGAACAGTGAGCGTTGCTGGGGGGTTTGGATGAACAGTTCCCGGCGGGGTGGACGATCAGGACCCCGTGGTGTTGCCCGTGGAGGGCTAGATGAATAGTAGACGGTGGAGGGCTAGATGAACAGTAGCCCGTTAAGGGGTGGTTGAGCAGGAGCCCGTGGAGAGGGTTGGTTGAACAGTAGCCGGTGGAGTAGCGCACGGTGGAGGCTGGATGAACATGAGTCCCTGGATGAACAGTCGCAGGTGGAGGCTGGAGGAGGTCGATGGTGGATGAACACTAGCCTGTGGAGGCTGGAGGGGGTTGACGGTGGAGATGAAAAGTATCCCGTGGAGTCCCGTTTTGCGGTACGCCACACCGCCCCCGATGAACAACACCCTCGTTTCGACCGTAGCGCTCCAACACAAGTCCGTTTCCTCCGTTTTGCGGTACGCCACACCCCTCCTGATGAACAGGACCCCTGTTTCGACCATAGGAGGTCCGTTTCCTCCGTTTTGTGGTACGCCAGACCCCTCCCGATGAGCAGGACCCTGTTTCGACCGTGGCCGGTCGAACACAAGGCAGTTTCCTCCGTTCTGCGGTACGCCAGGCCTCGTTTCCATCGGCTGTTCCGTCCAAGCCAGTAGGCTCCCACGCGTACCGTTGCCTCTCGGTGAACACGACGCATTCCATTGCCTCCCCATGAACACGACGACGACGCAGTTTTTTCCGTTCTGACCCAGCCATGTACACGAGCCCTGGCCGTACGTATGAGCGAGTAGGCATTCGAGACCCCACCCGTATGTACGTAGGTGGCCGTATTTTCTTTCTTGCACACTGGCCGTTGTACGTACGTGTACATGCTACATGCGCGCCTCTACTACGACACGTGCGTGCTCTACATCGACCAGTATGTACGTACACGTTCTCGACCAGAATGACAACGCTATGTATGCTTCGACCAGGTGGATCCCGACTATCAGGCACTTCCTTGCGTGCGAAGATATAGCTGGTGGGTCCCAGCAGTCAGGGGGCGAATCGTTTTCTTTTGCCCGGACTGACTTCCTTGCGTGCGAAGATGTAGCTGGTGGGTCCCAGCAGTTAGGGGGGAACGTTTTTTTTCACGAAACATGGTGGCCCGTCCGGTGGGTCCCCGCTGTCAGGTGCAGGAATAATTATCTTGCGCGTAATAAGGAGGCACTTCCTTGCGGCTGCCGTGGACCCAGCTGTCAGCCTCTCCACGTACAGTACTCTTCCGATGGAAGTCGGTCGTTGACCACATTGACCACGCCACGCCGAGAGCACCAAGGCGATGGACGATGGCGAGGCGTAGGAAGGGGACGACACAGAGCCAGGGAAGACGCGGCAGTGGATGCCCACGTGGAGAGGAGTACGAGGGTTCACTCGTTCGGCTTGCGGTGTGAGGCTGTCGTCGCCGCAGAATAACAGGGGGTGTGGGTGAGTAGAGTGATGGCCTGGCCAGCGGTGGGAGTAGAAGGGGGAGGTGAGGCCTCCGTGGCATCGCAGCCGGCCACGGGAGGCAGGAGCACGAGGCACGACCGACACTGGTTTGGGCGGCTGGAGCAAGAAGACCAGAGGTTGAAGAAGCACTACGACCGTTGGTTGGACATCGTACGGTCACTGGAGCTAAAATCGTGCATATTGACTAAGGTGACAAAGCCCTCTGTCCCCGTCAACTTAGTAGGCCCACAAGTCAGCCTCCCACTATACTGGGTCTCAGCTAGCAGGGGGATTATTCATTATTTTTGTGCGTAATAAGGAGGCACTTCCTTGCATGCGAAGATATAGCTGGTGGGTCCGAGCTGTCAGTGGCGGTAACATTTTTTTTTCACGAAATACAAAGGCCCTTTCGGTGGGTCCCAGATGTTAGGTGGAGGAATCATTATTTTGCGCGTAATAAGGAGGAATTTCCTTGCATGTGCGGCCATGGACCCAGCTGTCAGCCTCTCCACGTATAGAACACTTCAGATGCATGTCGATCATTGACCACGTTGACCAGGCCGCGCCGAGAGCACCAGGGCGGTGGACGACGGCGAGGCCTAGGAAGGGAACGACACGGAGCCAGGGAAGACTCGACAGTTGTTTCCCACGTGGAGGGAGGGTACGACTGTACGAGGGTGTACTGGTTCGTCTGTCGTTGCCGGAGAATAACAGCAGGTATGGGTGAGTAGAGGGATGGCTAGGCCATCGATGGGAGTATGGTGGGGTGGTGAGGCCTGCGCAGCAGCACAGCCGGCCGCAGGGAGGTGGGAGCAGGCAGTCCCGCTGGCGCTTGTTTGAGCAGCTGGAGCGGGAAGAGCAGAGATTGAAGAAGCACGACGGCCGTTGGATGGACATCCAACAGTCACTACTCGTGCGTCAACCTTTTTTTAGGAAAGCCTCAAATATGTGGAAAACAGCATACAACCCATTTGCCATTATTTCTAATAATTTACAGCCCATTTGCTAATTCTTAAGGTTTTTTTGGAGCCCATATTCTTTTTGTTAGCAGTACAGCCCATATTGTGGCCACGGTTAAACAATTATACGAAAGTTTGCATATTTCGGTGCGGTCTGAACTGTTTTTAATCCCGAAATCTCGAGTCGCATTCAAACTGATTTCAAAAATAAATGTATATCAATATAAAATCCGACAAATTGTCAATGCATAAAAATCAACGCAATCTAAAATCTAGAAATGAAAAAAAGAAATTTGAAACTAATTGCCGGTTTGATGTGTTCTAAAATGTACAACCCATTTCTCATTACTAATAGGCCATTTTCTCGGCCAGCCGAATGAAGCTCTCCTCGTCTTGAAATATTTGCAGCCCAACAGGCCTGATAAAGTGACTTACTTAGTAAATCACAAAAAAATTGGGCTGTGGCCGTGGACCCAGCTGCGGTCATGGACCCAGCTGTCAGCCTCTCCACGTACAGTACTCTTCCGATGGAAGTCGGTCGTTGACCACATTGACCGTGCCGCACCGAGAGCACAAAGGCGGTGGACGATGGCGAGGCCTAGAAGGGGACGACACAAAGCTGGGGAAGACGCGGTAGTGGATGCTGAAAGCACAAGTGCTCCCCAGGTGGTTTTGGTAATTAATGTCAACATATCTCTTGTTGCAATAATACTTTTATCTAGTATATTTCAGATAAGTTCAACAATGGAGTGGCATGGACTAAAGGTTGTGGGAACTCCTTCAAGATGCTAAGGACAAAGGATTGGCTAAAGCTTCAAGCTCAAGACTCTTCATTTTACACTTTTAGTGATCCAAGATCACATTGAGTCCATAGGAAAAGCCAATACTATCAAGGAGGGATGAGGTGTTGCTTAATGAGCCTTTTGCTCCATGTGCTTGATGATATGCTCCAAAACCCTCAGCTACTATCCCACTTCCACATGTGACCTAAACCCAAAGTCAAACTCGGACCTACCGATTCTTTCTATCCGGCGCCACCGAGTTTCACATGTCATAAGCCACTGCCAAACCCTAGCAAATCGGTTCTACCGATAGGGATCTCGGTCTCACCGAGATGGGATTGCAATCACTCTGTTTCCTTTTCGTAACTTTTTGGTCTCACCGAAAGAGCGGATCGGTCCCACCGAGATTGCAATGTAAACTCTCTGTTTCCCTTTTGTAACTTTTCGGTCTCACCGAAAGAGCAAATCGGTCCCACCGAGTTTACCTGACCAACTCTCTGGTTAGCTAATTACCAAATCGGTCTCACTGAGTTTGTGTAATTGGTCTCATCGAGATTACGTTATGCCCTAACCCTAACCATATCGGTCCTATCGAGTTGCATGTCAGTCCCACCGAAAATCTCTAACAGTCACTAGGTTTACTATTTCGGTCCGACCGAGTTTGTTGATTCGGTCCCACCGAGATTGGTAAATTGTGTGTAACGGTTGGATTTTGTGTGGAGGCTATATATACCCCTCCACCTCCTCTTCATTCGTGGAGAGAGCCATCAGAACACATCTACACTTCCAACTCATATGTTCTGAGAAAGAACCACCTACCCTTGTGTTGAGGCCAAGATATTCCATTCCTATCATATGAATCTTGATCTCTAGCCTTCCCCAAGTTGCTTTCCACTCAAATCTTCTTTCCACCAAATCCAAATCCTGTGAGAGAGAGTTGAGTGTTGGGGAGACTATCATTTGAAGCACAAGAGCAAGGAGTTCATCATCAACACACCATTTGTTACTTCTTGGAGAGTGGTGTCTCCTAGATTGGCTAGGTGTCACTTGGGAGCCTCCGACAAGATTGTGGATTTGAACCAAGGAGTTTGTAAGGGCAAGGAGATCGCCTACTTCGTGAAGATCTACCGCTAGTGAGGCAAGTCCTTCGTGGGCGATGGCCATGGTGGGATAGACAAGGTTGCTTCTTCGTGGACCCTTCGTGGGTGGAGCCCTCCGTGGACTCGCGCAACCGTTACCATTCGTGGGTTGAAGTCTCCATCAACGTGGATGTAGGATAGCACCACCTATCTGAACCACGGGAAAAACATCCGTGTCTCCAATTGCGTTTGAATTATCCAAACCCTTCCCTTTACATTCTTGCAAATTGCATGCTTTACATTCCGCTGCTCATATACTCTTTGCATGCTTGATTGATATGTATTGTGTATGTTGAAATTGTGCCTAAAACTCCACTCAAACCGAAAAGCTTAAAAATTGCTACTTTGGCACTGAGTGTCTAATCACCCCCCCTCTAGACACACCTACTTCTAGATCCTACAAGTGGTATCAGAGCTTTGGTCTCCATTGCCTTGGTTTAATCACCATTGGAGGAAGATGGATGTGTCTACTTTAGGGAGTATTAGACATAGAGTGCCTATTCTTGATGGAGAGTATTTTCATGAGTGGAAAAATGAGATGCTTGTGATTTTCAATCAATATCATTTGAACAAGTATATTGCTAGTCCTTGTGCACCTCATGTTGATCCTATGCATCCCACCCTAAATGACGATATTGACATGATTCGCAATCTTAGAACCGTTGAGCTCATCATTAGAGGATTGCCCAAAAACTTGATTGCTAGTTTACCTACTCTTAATTGTGCCTATACTATATGGAAATTTCTTGAGGAACGATTTCCCGATTATTCCTTGAAAAATCTAGATGAAATTCTCCATAAATCTATTGCCTTGAGTAAAATGAACTCTAGTGATCCTAGTTTTGGTGATTGTCTATTTAAGCTTACTAATCTCATGCGTGCTAAAGGAAATATTGGAATCATTGGTGATATCATATCCGAATCTATAAGAATTCATAAAGTGACCACTTTGATGATCATTTATCTAATGAATCACTCTCTCTAGGAAATGATGAAACACAAGATCATGTTGAACATGGATACTACGATGAGAATGATGATAGTGAGTTCGATCTTGATGATGCAATGAGACACTTTGGTCTTATGGCTAATCTTCAAGGATATGTGTCAGGAGGAAAGGAATGGGTTTTCGACAGTGGATGTACTGATCATATGACCGGAGATGAAGAGATGTTCCGTGAGCTTGCTGAAAATGACGGCCCTCGAAAATATGTCACCTTTGGTGATAATTCAAAGGGTAAGGTGGTTGGCCTTGGTAAGGTGGCCATCTCACACGATAGCTCCATTCAAAATGTCATGCTCGTTGAATCTCTTGGCTACAACTTACTTTCAGTATCTAGACTTGCTGATTTCGGTTTGAATGTCCTATTTACTGAGGTAGATTGCCAAGTGTTTCGTCGAGACAATCATAAGATGGATTTTACCGGTATACGTAGAGGTGACCTTTACATTGTCGATTTCTCTAAAAAGGCACAACCTAAAACTTGCTTTATTGCTAAATCCTCAAAAGGTTGGTTGTGGCATAGACGACTAGGTCACGTTGGCATGAGAAACCTTGACAAGCTTATTAAAGGAAATCATATCCTTGGAGTTAACGATGTCATATTTGATAAGGATAGACTTTGTAGTGCTTGTCAAGCAGGTAAACAGGTTGGAGGAAGGCATCCCGTGAAGAACATCATGACCACAAGGAGGCCACTCGAGCTACTTCATATGGATCTTTTTGGTCCCAATGCCTACAAGAGTCTCGGTGGAAATTCTTTTGGTCTAGTTATAGTTGATGATTTTTCCAGATTTACGTGGGTGTTCTTTCTTGATGATAAATCGCAGGTCCAAAAGATCTTCAAAAACTTCGCTAGGAAGGCCCAAAATCAGTTTGACGTGAAGATCAAGAAAGTTCGGAGTGACAACGGAACGGAGTTCAAGAACGCAAATGTGGACACCTTTCTTGACGAAGAAGGGATTTCACACGAGTTCTCGGCTACGTACACACCGCAACAAAATGGAGTTGTTGAGAGGAAGAACCGGACGCTCATCGAAATGGTGAGAACGATGCTTGATGAGTACAAGACGCCAAAGCACTTTTGGGAAGAAGCGGTTGAGACAGCTTGTCATGCAAAAAACCGCTTGTATCTTCACAAGCTACTCGGCAAGACGACATACGAGCTCCTCACCGGTAACAAACCCCAAGTTGGATACTTTCGAGTATTCGGCTCAAAGTGCTACATTATTGATGAGCATCGTCGTTCAAAGTTTGCTCCTAAATCTCATGAAGGTTTCCTACTTGGTTATGGCTCAAACTCTCACACTTACCGTGTCTACAACAATTTCACCCGAAAGGTTGAAGAAATGGTAGATGTGAAGTTTGATGAATCTAATGGCTCGCAAGTAGAGCAATTGCCAATTGATGTAGGAGACAAAGACCCTTCAGAAGCAATCCAATACTTGTCTATTGGCAAAATTCATCCAACAGAGGTGAAGGAGAATACCTCGTCCGTCCAAGTGGAAGCTTCTACTTCACGACAAGGTGAACCAAGAATTGACCCGGAAGCATCCACAAGTGGGACACACCAAGATGAAGAAAACGAGGAAATGCGTCAAGACGAACATCAACAACCTCCTTCTCCACCACGACAAGAGAACAACAACGTCAACAATGAAGAAGACCAAGAAGAAGAACAAGATGAAGAAGATGTTCAACGAAGACCCAAGCAAAAGCTTTCACGAGTTCGAGCAAGAATTGCCAAAGATCATCCCATCGAGCAAACCTACAATGATATTCAAACCGGGAGAATTACTCGCTCAAAAACTCATTTAGCTAAATTTTGTGAAAACTATTCATTCATCTCTAGCATTGAACCTATGAAGGTCGAAGAAGCATTGGAAGATCCGGATTGGATAAACACAATGCATGAAGAGCTACACAACTTTGAGAGAAACCAAGTTTGGACATTGGTTGAGAAGCCCGACAATAACCACAACATCATTGGTACCAAATGGGTGTTTCACAACAAGCAAGATGAAGATGGACAAGTGGTTCGCAACAAAGCACGTCTCGTCGCCCAAGGGTACACACAAGTCGAAGGTATGGACTATGGTGAGACATATGCTCCCGTTGCTAGACTCGAGTCCATTCGCATCTTACTTGCCTATGCTAATCACCATAATATCACCTTGTACCAAATGGACATTAAAAGTGCTTTTCTAAATGGTGAAATAGAGGAGGAAGTTTATGTCAAACAACCTCCCGGCTTTGTCAATTCTAAGAAACCTAATCATGTTTACAAACTTCACAAAGCCCTTTATGGTCTTAAACAAGCTCCTAGAGCATGGTATAAATGCTTGACCAAGTTCCTTATTGCAAGTGGTTTTGAAATTGGAAAAATTGATTCCACACTTTTTACTAAAAGGGTTAATGGAGAACTATTTGTATGCCAAATTTATGTTGATGATATCATATTTGGTTCAACTAACCCTCTGTTTAGTGAAAAGTTTGGAAAGCTAATGTCGGAGAAGTTTGAGATGTCTATGATGAGTGAACTCAAATTCTTTCTCGGTTTGCAAATCAAGCAAACTAAGGAAGGAACATTTGTATCTCAAACTAAGTACACCAAAGACTTATTCAAGAAGTTCAATATGCAAGAATGCAAAGGTATGCCTACACTCATGCCTACTAGTGGACATAATGATTTGACCAAAGAAGGTGAACCGGTTGATCAAAAGGTTTATCGCTCTATGATTGGTTCATTGTTATACCTATGTGCCTCACGTCCCGATATTATGCTAAGTGTGTGCATGTGTGCACGATATCAAAGAATGCCATCTTAAGGCTGTGAAAAGGATAGTGAGATACTTAATCTATACACCAAATTTTGGCTTTTGGTATCCTAAGAGGTCCTCTTTTGATCTTGTTGGCTATTCCGACTCGGATTATGCCGGAGACAAGGTTGATAGAAAGTCCACTTCGGGTACTTGTCAATTTCTTGGTAGATCTCTTGTGTCTTGGTCCTCCAAGAAACAAAACTCGGTATCCTTATCTACCGCCGAAGCGGAATACATTGTCGCTGGTTCATGTTGTGCTCAATTACTTTGGATGACCCAAACTCTTAAAGATTATGGGCTCTATGTGAAACATGTTCCATTGCTTTGTGACAATGAAAGTTCTATCAAAATTGGTCATAATCCTGTGCAACATTCTTGACCTAAGAATATTGAAGTTCGTCATCATTTCATTCGAGATCATGTTGCTAAGGGTGACATTGATCTTAAGCATGTTTGCACCGATAAAAAATTAGCGGATATATTCACTAAACCACTTGATGAGAAAGTGTTTTGCAGGTTGAGAGGAGAATTGAACATCATTGATGCTTCGAACTTGGAATAGAAACTCCTTTGGATACATGCAAGACATGAGCTTATGGCTAATCCATGATATATCTCTTATGATGACTATCTTATGTCTTGGATATATTTGTACCTTGCATGTTATCTAACCCATGTAGGTACTTGGTTGAATCTAATTCTATGAGATTGCAACTCACTCACGTCTTGAGCGATCTCTACATCACCAAGTTTCTACACAACGATGGTTGAAGACAAGGAAGCACGAAACCATTCAAACATATCCTTTGACAAATTCTATGTTGAGCTTCATGACTGTAATTTTTGGATATACAAGTGCCTTTCCTTGCAAGAACTAACCCATGTAGGTAGATGAACTCAAATTCCAAGGGGTGCTCCCAACTCATGATGAGCTACATCAACTTCGAGCACCCACACAAGTTCAACTACATGAGCAAGACCCACACCACCACCCAAGGTATGTTGTTCCATCTTAGAGAAGCTTTACTCCAAGTCATGAGTCAAAGCAACTCCACAAGATGTGAATACATCAAGATGCTTAAACGAAAAATGGTAACCCCATTTTGAGCTTAAACGATGAGTATGACCTATGATCAAGTGTTCTCACTTGACTCCTAAGTCAATATACTCTAACATAGGTGACTATGTCACTGCCCAATTCTAGATGAAGTTCTCTTGTGTTCTTTTCTGTGTTATTGCATTTGTCCCTTGCATATTTGTTTCCCTCTTTTAAAAAAACTTCATCTAGAACCTTCACTTTTGTTACTTTTGTTCTGCATATTTCTGCATAAATTCCTTGGAAATCCTTCAGTTAATTCATTGCAAATCTTTGTGAGATCTTATTTGACTAGTGAGCTGAGGTGACAAGTGTTTTCTCTTTAATGAACTCAGTTTCACCGAATGGTAATTTTCGGTCCAACCGAAACCCTTCGGTACCACCGAAACATGCCACTCGGTGCCACCGATTTCGCAACATAAAAAAAACAGTTTGCCACTTAATCTATATTTCTTCTGATCCAGCTCCACTCAATGAATCTTGTCCTCTACAAGCATCACAGTTTTATCCATTGCTTTGTGCTGTGTCTCAAGGACCAAACCTTTTCGACAGATTCCAGAAAACCCTTCTTGGAAATTGATGTCAAAGGGGGGGAGAGAGATCACATCAAAGCTTATCACCTACAAAGGAGAAAGTACTAAGGGGGAGAGAATACTCAAGGATCCCAAGTATTAAGGGGGGGAAAGAAATCTCCAGGGGGAGAGAATACTCAAGGATCCCAGATGCTTGCTGTTCAAGAGGAGAGATGCCACATGTCATATGTGCTCATTTACATTAAGTCCTATTCATTCATATCTTTCAGCTCTGATTTTCTGTTCCCTATCTTCTCCCAATATCCCATGTCAGATTCAGGGGGAGCAAGACATCAAAGGGAAAGGAATCACTCAAATTCACTGCATATCTTTACTCTTGGGGACATGTCTAATCCAATGTGGTACCTTGTACTCACTCTCTACATGTCATCCCAGTCTTGGTATTCTTGTGGTTTCTTTTGGTTTGCTCTGGCTAGTGGATGTACCTGTGTTATCTAACCTTGTTTATGCAGGTTCATTCCATCCTAAGCCAACTCAAGACTACAAGGTAAGTATATGCATCAGAATCATGAGTATGAGAAATTCTTGCTTTTGTACATACTGTTTGCAAGAAGGACTCATAAGCATGAAGGTATTTCTCTTAATAATCATTTGATCTGATGCATATGGCCAAGATACATGTAACACATTGCCTACTCTGTCATGATTATGCTCTCATATGCTTCTATATTTTATATTCACATGATTGCATACATGTAGGGGGAGCCTATGTTTGTTACATGTCCTACCAAAGCTTTACTTGCTATTCTTTATATCTTTATCTAAAGCTTTGATGTATGTTGCCATCAATTACCAAAAAGGGGGAGATTGAAAGCACAAGTGCTCCCCAGGTGGTTTTGGTAATTAATGTCAACATATCTCTTGTTGGACTAATACTTTTATCTAGTATATTTCAGATAAGTTCAACAATGGAGTGGCATGGACTAAAGGTTGTGGGAACTCCTTCAAGATGCTAAGGACAAAGGATTGGCTAAAGCTTTAAGCTTAAGACTCTTCATTTTACACTTTTAGTGATCCAAGACACATTGAGTCCATAGGAAAAGCCAATACTATCAAGGAGGGATGAGGTGTTGCTTAATGAGCCTTTTGCTCCATGTGCTTGATGATATGCTCCAAAACCCTCAGCTACTTTCCCACTTCCACATATGACCTAAACCCAAAGTCAAACTCGGACCTACCGATTCTTTCTATCCGGCGCCACCGAGTTTCACATGTCATAAGCCACTGCCAAACCCTAGCAAATCGGTTCTACCGATAGGTATCTCGGTCTCACCGAGATGGGATTGCAATCTCTCTGTTTCCTTTTCGTAACTTTTTGGTCTCACCGAAAGAGCGGATCGGTCCCACCGAGATTGCAATGTAAACTCTTTGTTTCCCTTTTGTAACTTTTTGGTCTCACCGAAAGAGCAAATCGGTCCCACCGAGTTTACCTGACCAATTCTCTGGTTAGCTAATTACCAAATCGGTCTCACCGAGTTTGTGTAATTGGTCTCACCGAGATTACGTTATGCCCTAACCCTAACCATATCGGTCCTACCGAGTTGCATGTCATTCCCATCGAAAATCTCTAACGGTCACTAGGTTTACTATTTCGGTCCGACCGAGTTTGTTTACTCGGTCCCATCGAGATTGGTAAATTGTGTGTAACGGTTGGATTTTGTGTGGAGGCTATATATACCCCTCCACCCACTCTTCATTCGTGGAGAGAGCCATCAGAACAGATCTTCACTTCCAATACACATTTTCTGAGAGAGAACCACCTACCCTTGTGTTGAGCTCAAGATATTCCATTCCTACCATATGAATCTTGATCTCTAGCCTTCCCCAAGTTGCTTTCCACTCAAATCTTCTTTCCACCAAATCCAAATCCTGTGAGAGAGAGTTGAGTGTTGGGGAGACTATCATTTGAAGCACAAGAGCAAGGAGTTCATCATCAACACACCATTTGTTACTTCTTGGAGAGTGGTGTCTCCTAGATTGGCTAGGTGTCACTTGGGAGCCTCCGACAAGATTGTGGAGTTGAACCAAGGAGTTTGTAAGGGCAAGGAGATCGCCTACTTCGTGAAGATCTACCGCTAGTGAGGCAAGTCCTTCGTGGGCGATGGCCATGGTGGGATAGACAAGGTTGCTTCTTCGTGGACCCTTCGTGGGTGGAGCCCTCCGTGGACTCGCACAACCGTTACCCTTCGTGGGTTGAAGTCTACATCAATGTGGATGTAGGATAGCACCACCTATCCGAACCACGGGAAAAACATCCGTGTCTCCAATTGCGTTTGAATTCTCCAAACCATTCCCTTTACATTCTTTCAAATTGCATGCTTTACATTCCGCTGCTCATATACTCTTTGCATGCTTGCTTGATATGTATTGTGTATGTTGAAATTGTTCCTAAAACTCCACTCAAACCGAAAAGCTTAAAAATTGCTACTTTGGCACTGAGTGCCTAATCACCCCCCCTCTAGACACACCTACTTCTAGATCCTACAGATGCCCACGCGGAGAGGAGTACGAGGGTTCACTGGTTCAGCTGCGGTGTGAGGCTGCCGTCGCCGTAGAATAACAGGGGGTGTGGGTGAGTAGAGGGATGGCCTGGCCAGCGGTGGGAGTAGTATGGGACGGTGAGGCCTCCGTGGCATCGCAGCCAGCCACGGGAGGCAGGAGCACGAGGAACGACCGGCGCTGGTTTGGACGGCTGGAGCAAGAATACTAGAGGTTGAAGAAGCACTACGGCGGTTGGGTAGACATCGTACGATCACTGGAGCTAGAATCGTTCATATTAACTAAGTTGAAAATGCCCCCCATCCCCGTCAAGTTAGTTGGCCCACAAGTCAGCCTCCCACTATTGTGGGTCCCAGCTAGCAGGGGGAATTCATTTTTTATGCGTAATAAGGAGGCACTTCCTTGCATGCGAAGATATAGCTGGTGGGTCCGACTTGTTAGCGGTGGGAACGTTTTTTTCACGAAATACAGAGGCCCTTCCGGTGGGTCCCAGCTGTCAGGTGGATGAATCATTATTTTGCGCGTAATAAGGAGGCATTTCCTTGCGTGCGGCCGTGGACCCAGTTGTCAGCCTCTCCACGCACAGTCTACTTCTAATGGTGTCGTTCGTTGACCACGCTGACCACTCCGCGCTGAGCGCATCCAAGGTGGTGGACGACGGCGAGGCCTAATAAGGGGACGACGCGGGGCCGGGGAAGACGCGGAGCCGGGGAAGACGCGGCAGTGGATGCCCACGCGGAGAGGAGTACGAGGGTTCACTGGTTCGACTACCATCGCTGCAGGGCCTGGCTAGCGGTGGGAGTAGTACGGGGTGATGAGGCCTCAACGGCAGCACAGCCGGCCATTGGAGGCAGGAGCAGGCGGTCTCGCCGGTGCTGGTTTGGGCGGCTGGTGCAAGAAGAGCAACGATTGAAGAAGCAGCAGGACCGTTTGATTCAAATCCAACGGTTAATGCTGCTAGAATCGTTTGTTGACTAAGTTGACAAGCCCTGCGTACGCGTCAACTTAGTAGGCGCACTGGTAAGCCTCCCAATCGGTGCGCCCAAGATGTTAGTGGGAGGAATTTTTTTTTCGCGTAATAAGGAGGCAGTTGATTGCGTGCGGCCAGGACAGTGGAGGGAGTAGGGCGGGCCGGGGAAGCCTGCACGACATTATTGCGGGCCACAAGAGGAGGGAGCAGGAAGTCCCGCTGGCGCTAGTTTAGGCGGCTGGAGCGGGAAGATCAGAGATTGAAGAAACACGTCGGCCGTTGGATGGACATCCAACAGTCACTGCTGCTAGAATCGTCTCTTGACTAACAAAGCCTTGCGTAAACAAGTCAGCCTCGAAATCTGTGGCGTGTACAACCCATTTGCTATTATTTTTTATAATTTTTACTCATTTTCTAATTCATATGGAATTTATTGCAGCCTGTTTTCCATTTTTAGAATTGCTGCCCATTTTTTGGTCAGTACCAGGGTTAAAAAAATTAACTAAATATGTGGGAAATTTTGAAAATTCACAAATTTTTGCCGGGGAACAAAATATTCTTAATCCAAAAATTAGTAGTCATACTAAAACAAATTTAAAAATAAATTAGTACCATGTCATGGTAAATCCAATGAAATACTCCCTCTGTCCCAAAATTCTTGTCTTAGATTTGTCTAAATACGGATGTATCAAGTCACATTTTGGTATTAGATACATCTGTATCTAGACTAATATAAGACAAGAATTTTGGGACGGAGGAAGTATAAGATATCAGTGAAGAACAAAAACAAAAAAAGAAACTAATATCCCATTTTCTATATTTTTTTGGAATTTTCAACCCCTTTTGATATTACTTTTAACGGACACTGACCATACTCTTTGGCCAGGCCGGAATGCATCCCTCCTCATCTTGAAAGATTTGCAGCCCAGTAAGTCGGAGAAAACAAATAGGCCTATCTTGGGTATTCTTCAAAAAGAAATACTGGACTACCTATTTTCCCAAAGAAAAAACTGCTGGGCTGCTCATGTTGTTAAACGGGCCACAGAGACCACACAACCCAGTTTATAGCCTGCTCCTCCGAATTACTACTCAAAAAAAAGTTTTGTAATTTTGTCGTTAATTGACTATACGTTGAAAATGATGTGTGTCCCAGATATCAACAAGGTAGATTAGAGTAAAAATAACGAGGGGTTCATCTGAGTAGTAAAAGAGGCGCTTGCTTGTGTTCGGGAGTGGACCTGGTGAGTCCGTATTGTCATACTCACAACTACAGTCCTCTTCTAATTCACTATGTTGACAGGGACCGTTTCGAAAAAAACTATGTAGACAGGGCCGAACGGCAGTGCCGAGGCGAGCGCACCAAGGCGGAGGATAAAGTGTTGTCACCAATGTGATGGGCTGGGTTGGACATTCTTATTGAAAAAAATGGAACGGAACTATTTACGACGTTGACTACGATTTGCATGGGTCCGCTGGTTGCAGGAAGAAAATGCTGGGAGAAAGAAGACTGGTCGCTATCTTTGCCTAAGAATAATATCGACTGAATGTAACGACACTATCATAGGAAATAATATCCTCCTGTTAAATCGTTAATTTAAAGAACTGGTGCATGAGCATTTAGCTTTATTTACTTATTTACTTATTTATGTTTAGGGGACCATGAGCATGTACCTAGGCCGGATTCATGTGAGATCCTCCCTTCCAGTTAATTATGGGCTTCTCTATTGGGCCTTCATTAGTGGGCTGCATGTTATCAACAAGTGGAAAATGTGTTCCGTATGAAAAATAGTATGCACTACGTACGGTATGGGGCACTAAAGGATCGTACCGTGCAACAACTTCCAAAACATTGTGTTTGTCATTCTAACAACACATTTATTCAACCAACAGACGAAATATACTACTGATTGTACATTGAAAACAGCAACAGCAGCAACCAAGGCTGGGGGTGCAACGGAAGCAGTAAGAAGGCCAGAAGAGTGAAGAGGCAACTCTCTCTTCCAAACGAAACATCAGCCATCATTACAAAAGGGCTACCAAAAAAGAACAAGTGTATGCATCAAACTAAATAAAGATCCTACTACACCAAGTGTACGCATCTAACTAACTGGCTCAGTTAGACATTACTATTGATTAAGCTTGGAGATTGGCTGGCGGCTTGAACCAGATGGGTGCCTAATGGGGGAAACTCCCGCCAGTAGGTCGAAGTCTGATACTTGCGACCCTCTCTCCTACTTTGGGCTGTAGAGCATGGCGGCACATATCAGGGTATGGTGCATGCAGAGACACATGTAATGGTGTGTACACACAATTTTGCCTGATGAACGAAACCGCGCTGCCATCATGATCCTCGCCATCGTTTATCTCCGGGTTAATCAGATAATTCAGTCTGACAAACAGAGAGCATGTAACAAGGCTACTTACCAACCTCCAGTCAAAAATTCCTGAAGGCCCAGAGAAGCTGGGATCCTACTCAAAGACCTTGCAGTGACTGTGATTGTATTCCGCGAAATACGTCCGGTACGTGCGAACGATCATCAATCGTTCGCTGTCGTCTGATCGAGCCAGGAACCACCTGCAACTGCCATGCCGCTTTTCTTTGAAAGGTTCTAGGATTAGGAAGGGTAGGGACACCAGGCGGCCTACAAGATCATATCAAGTTGGAGTCAAATAACCCTCAAAAAAAGTTGGAGTCAAATAAAAAGGGCTCTTGATGTAGTCAATCTTAAGAACAGCATGTTATGAGCATTAATATTTTTTCAGTAAATGTTGACAGTAATATAAGCAAGCCATCATGATATCATAGGAAAGTAAGATACTGCAGTAACAGCCATTTGTAGCAATGACTGGAGTAGGCCAGCAATACGTCCAGCCATAGAAGGATTCGAAAGCGTAAATGAAACCCTTGTGTTCAATGGCATTAGAGAACCATGCAGGATGTATGATCCTGCGATGGACGTGCAGATTTATCCACTTACTGCAGTGACCTGTCAGATAGGAGAGACCGTGACTGAAGAACGCAATTAGCCTGAAGTCTTCATAATTCACAGATCTTGTGGGCACTTGGAAGATTACAACGTTGAGCAAATCAAACTTGGTATCATGTTGGCTACTGTAAGATTCCGAGTATTCTGGGCTGCGATGCCAAAGAAGTGCAGTGTTAATCGAAGGAAGGGGGATCAATCGCCGGGTGTAGACCTCCACGAGCATCCAGCTGCCGCGACCGCCGACGAGCACCATCCAAGACGTGTTCATGCCGACCAAGTACATACCGTTAATGTAGTTGAGGGTCATGGGGATCAGATCGCAGTCAAGGGGTTGGTGCTCGCCACCCTACGATCGTTATGCTGCGTGACATGCCGTTTCTCAATATCAGGCGGCATCAGCAAGCAAGGAGCTGGCTTAAAAAGCTCCGGCCTGAGGGCTTTTAGTAAATGGTACATCCCCAACGAGCACGCGGCGAGCGGCATGGTACTGAAAATGGACACACGCAAAACTATGAGCTTGATTACCTCTGCAGGGAGCGAATTCCAGCCACTCTTTCGGCTGACGTTGCTCGGTTCTACCATTGTTAGTGCTTGGGTTTCAAACAAGGGGAGGCGCCTTAGCGGGGATGGAAGATTGGACGAGGGGGGAGGCGCCTTAGCGGGGATGGAAGAGCGGACAAAGTTGGAGAAGCGAATATGTGCTGCGGGAAGTGGACATGTGACGAGACACATACCAGAAGCATAGGGTCATATCGAAGTCAGACAACTTGCTTGAGTGATCACAGTACTGGTACTCCCTAAAGTACCTACTACTATGCCCTAACTTGCTTGAGTAGAGTAGTAGTGGAGTAGGACTCTGCTCTACTACTAGCACCGGAGGAGTAGTATATTCTAATCGAAAATAATTGCAAACTTCAATGCCCGAGCGTGGAACGACTACAAACCACCATCGGTGCTAATTCCAATCCCCAGCAAACGTTCGCTGGGAGACATGGCAGTTGCAGACGCCCGTGACGCAGTTACCATACGTGTGTAAGGGTGGAGGTTTTGTCAAATACTATGGCTTAAAAACAGGCCACCGTCGGATGGAAATCTGACGGTTACGTGGGATTCGCCAGGATTGAGCTCGTGCCGAACAATCGCTAGATATCATTACTAAAAAAAGGTTAAAACACCCGGGGCCATAACTTGCACCGGCTGACCACTAACAATGATACTAACATAGTTCTAAAATGGTCAAAGACCGTGTCTACATGGTGTTTGGAATTATTTGCAAAAAATTAGCAAGATGCCCGTGCATTGCACGGAACATCAAGATGCATTTTTTTACAAAGCACCTGTTGTGATTGACCCGTGCAGGAGTAATCCCATGTGTAAAAACTAGTGATATCTTGAGAATTTTATCGGAAAATGGTATGTCAACCATTTCATCAAAAATGATATGTCGAGAAAGATGATAGAGGTGAGGAGGAGTGGGGCGTGGTGGTGACTGGTGGTCGGACTGGGCGGAGGCATGGGGATGGACGGCGCCGATAGCGGCCACCATGCCAGATTGTTCCGGAGACTTCCTTTTGTAATTGCTCAGCAATGAGGTTGTGGGAGATAAGGATGAACGAGGTAAGGCCTTATCCATAAATGTGGAGAGAGGTGCGAGTATCTTTTGTAAAATTGTCATAGTTTACTTTCTATCTGTCAGATAAAGATCGGACAGTCTATATTATAAGATGGCAGGCACACCATCATCACCAACTCGGTTTTTTCTCTACTCCTACTCCTATAAAAGACTCAGCTGGTGATGATGGTGTGTCTGCCATCCGCCATTTCTGACCATTGGATCTGCATCTAACGGATGTGATGTAAGTTGTGGCCTTTTGCAACAATTCCCACTTCTCTGCTCCAGTTTACACAAAACCCCTTAGTATCTTGAAACCAACCACATTCCTCCCTTACTTCATCAAAACAACCCAAAGAATATATTTGGAGTGAAACATAAGATATTTTTAGTGATATGTATATCAAAAGTAAACTTTTTTCTTTCAAATTTGTGAATATGTATTATTCTACTTTGGATCCGTTGCAACGGACGGGATCATTTTTATAAAGGTTTATCTCTTGCATTCTCCACAACCAACGCCTAGTGTACTGGTCCGGGCCGGATGCTCGCAGCGCGATGACGTGAGTTCGAATTCTTTCCTAAACTTAGGTTTTTATTTTTTTTAAATATATACTTCTTTCACTACCGTACTGGCAGTGGAACCCATAGAGTACTTAGAATACAAGATTAATGATGGATTTGTTTCTTTTTAACTTTCTGTACGAATCTGTAGCCAACCTGCAAGTCATGTACACTGTACTGACAGTGGAACCCACAGAGTACTTAGAATACAAGATTAAGGATGCAATTAAATTTTTATAGAGGGAGAATCATACACGCAATTAAGTCAAATGGATTGGACGTGACTCTATTATTCTCCACCAGCAACCGGCAAATTTCCTCTCGCGGGCCGGAGTAGGTTTCGCGGTTTGCATGCGGGTTTAACGGAAGGGTTTGATGGAGGCAAGGAGGCGTGTTCAGCCAGGCGTGCAATGGAGGGCGCAGTCACTACAGGAATCAGCTACTTTGCCATCTGCCACGGCAGACAGCAAAGGCATGGATGGCTGACGGCAAAGGTCTTTGCCGTCTGCCACGGACGTCAAAAGGGGACGACAAAGTAAGGCCTGGCAAAGAGCTACTTTGCCGTCCACTTCGGGCGGCTGACGGCAAAGGGTCCTTTGCCATCAGCAGCGGACGACAAAGAATGCAGACGGCAATAAATGCGGTGTTACTCCATTTGGTGGTTAACGGCAGGCCTTTGCCGTCCGCCGCTGACGGCAAACTTTGGAAGGCCTTTGCCGTCCTCCGAATGATGTCAGCCGACGTCACTACACGGCAGGCCTTTGCCGTCCGCCACTGTAGGCAAAGTTTTTACTCTTTGCCGTCCGCCGCGGATGGCAAAGCCTTTGTCGTCAGCCACTGTAGGCAAACTGACCAAATTGGCCAGCCTCCCAGGAAGCACAGTTGCCTGCCATGTGGTGTCTTTGCCATCCGCTGCTGATGGCAAAGAGCCCTTTGCCGTCTGCCACCGACGGCAAAGAGCCTCCATATTGTCTCTTTTTTCTGTTTTTTTAATCCAACAATTTTTACAGCAAATATATATGACATATATAGATATATTTAACAGCAAACATATCACATATCCAGCACATAATTCCATATACATATTACATAGCAAAGTTTCATCAACATAGCAAGTTCCATCAAGTTCCATCCATACACATTGTTCCATATACATATTACATAGCAAAGTTTCATCAACACAGCAAGTTCTATCATAGCAAGCTAGATACAATGCAAAGTTTTAGCAAAGAAAAAGCAAGCACTCCATCATAGCAAGCTAGCTTCCATGAAGTGAGTGAAATCTGCAAAATGGTAAATAAAAAAGTTAGAAATGGATCATATATGTCATTTATGAGCAAGAAGTAGAAATAGGTGAATAGAACAAGAAGAAGACTAGAACAAGAAGTATATGTCATTTATGAGCTAACTTACGTGAAATGGATCATATATGAGCTAACTAAGTTGAAATGGGTTGTTTATGAGCTAACTTAGTTGGAATGGGTCGTTTATGAGCTAACTAAGGTGAAGGGCATCGTTTTTGAGCTAACTAAGGTGAAATGGATCGTATTTGAGCTAACTAAGGTGAAATGGTTTGTTTTTTAGCTAACTAAGGTGAAATGGATCGTTTTTGAGCTAACTAAGGTGAAATGCATCGTTTTTTAGCTAACTTAGGTGAAATGGATCATTTATGAGCTAACTTAGGTGAAATGGATCATTTATGAGCTAACTTAGGTGAAATGGATCATTTATGAGCTAACTTAGGTGAAATGGATTGTTTTTGAGCTAAGTAAGGTGAAATGGATCGTTTTTTAGCTAACTTAGGTGAAATGGATCATTTATGAGCTAACTTAGTTGAAATGGGTCGTTTATGAGCTAACTAAGGTGAAATGCCATGTTTTTGAGCTATCTAAGGTGAAATGCCACGTTTTTGAGCTAACTAAGGTGAAATGGATTGTTTTTGAGGTAACTTAGGTGAAATGGATCATTTAAGAGCTAATTTAGGTGAAATGGATCGTTTAGGAGCTACTCTAGGTAAATTGGGTCATTTTAGAGCTAACTTGGATAAACTGGATCATATATAAGCTAACCTAGGTAAGATGGGTCATTTTGGAGCTAACCTAGGTGAAATGGGTCATTTTAAAGCTAACGTAGTTAAAATGGATCATTTAGGAGCTAATCTACGTAAAATGGGTCATTTTAGAGCTAACTTGGATAAATTGGATCACTTATAAGCTAACTAAGGTAAAATGAGTCATTTTAGAGCTAAATTAGGTAAAATGGATCGTTTATGAGCTAACTAAGTTAATTATGCAATTTTTGACATAAGTAAGCTAAGTACATATCGTTTTAGAGCTAACTTAGATAAAATGGTGTTGGGGAACGTAGTAATTTCAAAAAAAAATCCTACGCACACGCAAGATCATGGTGATGCATAGCAACGAGAGGAGAGTATGATCTACGTACCCTTGTAGATTGCAACAGAAGCGTTTGACACAACATAGAGGAAGTAGTCGTACGTCTTCTTCCCGGTCCGACCGATCCAAGCACCGTTACTCCGGCACCTCCGAGTTCTTAGCACACGTTCAGCTCGATGACGATCCCCGGGCTCCGATCCAGCAAAGCGTCGGGGAAGAGTTCCGTCAGCATGACGGCGTGGTGACGATCTTGATGTACTACTGACACAGGGCTTCGCCTAAGCACTGCGACAATATGACCGAGGTGGAATTTGGTGGAAGGGGGCACCGCACACGGCTAAGGAACGATCTCAAGGATCAACTTGTGTGTCTATGGGGTGCCCCCTGCCTCCGTATATAAAGGATCCAAGGGGGAGGGGTTGGCCAGCCAAGGGTGGCGCGCCAGGAGAGTCCTACTCCCTCCGGGAGTAGGATTCCCCCCCCCCCCCAATCCTAGTTGGAATAGGATTCCTCAAAGGGGGAGAGAGAGAGGGGGCCGGCCACCTCTCCTAGTCCTAATAGGACTAGGGGAGGGGAGAGGCGCGCAGCCCATGAGGGCAGCCCTTTCACCTTTCCACCAAGGCCCATGTTGGCCCATTTGGCTCCCGGGGGGTTCCGGTAACCCTCCCGGTATTCCGGTAAAATCCTGATTTCACCTGGAACACTTCCGATGTCCAAACATAGGCTTCCAATATATCAATCTTTACGTCTCGACCATTTCGAGACTCCTCGTCATGTCCGTGATCACATCCGGGACTCCGAACAACCTTCGGTACAACAAAATGCATAAACTCATAATAACTGTCATCGTAACGTTAAGCGTGCGGACCCTACGGTTCGAGAACAATGTAGACATGACCGAGACACATCTCCGGTCAATAACCAATAGCGGGACCTGGATGCCCATATTGTCTCCTACATATTCTACGAAGATCTTTATCGGTCAGACCGCATAACAACATACGTTGTTCCCTTTGTCATCGGTATGTTACTTACCCGAGATTCGATCGTCGGTATCCAATACCTAGTTCAATCTCGTTACCGGCAGGTCTCTTTACTCGTTCCATAATACATCATCTCGCAACTAACTCATTAGTTGCAATGCTTGCAAGGCTTATGTGATGTGCATTACCGAGAGGGCCCAGAGATACCTCTCCGACAATCGGAGTGACAAATCCTAATCTCGAAATACGCCAACCCAACATCTACCTTTGGTGACACCTGTAGTACTCCTTTATAATCACCCAGTTATGTTGTGACGTTTGGTAGCACCCAAAGTGTTCCTCCGGCAAACGGGAGTTGCATAATCTCATAGTCATAGGAAAATGTATAAGTCATGGATAAAAGCAATAGCAACATACTAAACTATCGGGTGCTAAGCTAATGGAATGGGTCATGTCAATCAGATCATTCAACTAATGATGTGACCTTGTTAATCAAATAACAACTCTTTGTTCATGGTTAGGAAACATAACCATCTTTGATTAACGAGCTAGTCAGGTAGAGGCATACTAGTGACACTCTGTTTGTCTACGTATTCACACATGTATTATGTTTCCGGTTAATACAATTCTAGCATGAATAATAAACATTTATCATGATATGTAAGGAAATAAATAATAACTTTATTATTGCCTCTAGGGCATATTTCCTTCAGTCTCCCACTTGCACTAGAGTCAATAATCTAGTTCACATTGCCATGTGATTTACCAGCAATAGTTCACATCACCATGTGATTAACACCCATAGTTCACATCGATATGTGACCAACACCCAAAGGGTTTACTAGAGTCAGTAATCTAGTTCACATCGCTTATGTGATTAACACCCAAAGAGTACTAAGGTGTGATCATGTTTTGCTTGTGAGATAATTTTAGTCCACGGGTCTGTCACATTCAGATCCGTAAGTATTTTGCAAATTTCTATGTCAACAATACTCTGCGTGGAGCTACTCTAGCTAATTGCTCCCACTTTCAATATGTATCCAGATTTGAGACTTAGAGTCATCTAGATCAGTGTCAAAACTTGCATCGACGTAACCCTTTACGACGAACCTTTTGTCACCTCCATAATCGAGAAACATATCCTTATTCCACTAAGGATAATTTTGACCGCTGTCCAGTGATCTACTCCTAGATCACTATTGTACTCCCTTGCCAAACTCAGTGGTAGGGTATGCAATAGATCTGGTACACAGTATGGCATACTTTATAGAACCTATGGCTGAGGCATAGGGAATGACTTTTATTCTCTTTCTATCTTCTGCCATGGTCGGGCTTTGAGTCTTACTCAATTTCACACCTTGTAACACAGGCAAGAACTCTTTCTTTGACTGTTCCATTTTGAACTATTTCAAAATCTTGTCAAGGTATGTACTCATTGAAAAAACTTATCAAGCGTCTTGATCTATCTCTATAGATTTTGATGCTCAATATGTAAGCAGCTTCATCGAGGTCTTTCTTTGAAAAACTCCTTTCAAACACTCCTTTATGCTTTGCAGAATAATTCTACATTATTTCCGATCAACAATATGTCATTCACATATACTTATCAGAAATGCTGTAGTGCTCCCACTCACTTTCTTGTAAATACAGGCTTCACCGCAAGTCTGTATAAAACTATATGCTTTGATCAACTTATCAAAGTGTATATTCCAACTCCGAGATGCTTGCACCAGTCCATAGATGGATCGCTGGAGCTTGCATATTTTGTTAGCACCTTTAGGATTGACAAAACCTTCTGGTTGCATCATATACAACTCTTCTTTAATAAATCTATTAAGGAATGCAGTTTTGTTTATCCATTTGCCAGATTTCATAAACTGCGGCAATTGCTAATATGATTCGGACAGACCTAAGCATAGATACGAGTGAGAAACTCTCATCGTAGTCAACACTTTGAACTTGTCCAAAACCTTTTGCGACAATTCTAGCTTTGTAGATAGTAACACTACTATCAGCGTCCGTCTTCCTCTTGAAGATCCATTTATATTCTATGGCTTGCCGATCACCGGGAAAATCCATCAAAGTCCATACTTTTGTTCTCATACATGGATCATATCTCAGATTTCATGGTCTCAAACCATTTCGCGGAATCTGGCTCATCATCGCTTCCTCATAGTTCGTAAGTTCATCATGGTCTAGTAACATGACTTCCAGAACAGGATTACCGTACCACTCTGGTGTGGATCTCACTCTGGTTTACTTACGAGATTCAGTAGTAACTTGATCTTGAAGTTACATGATCATTATCATTAGCTTCCTTACTAATTGGTGTAGTAGTCACAAGAATAGATTTCTGTGATGAACTACTTTCCAATAAGGGAGAAGGTACAATTACCTCATCAAGTTTTCTACTTTCCTCCCAATCACTTCTTTCGAGAGAAACTCCTTCTCTGGAAAGGATCCATTCTCAGCAACGAATATCTTGCCTTCGGACCTGTGATAGAAGGTGTACCCAACTGTCTTCTTTGGGTATCCTATGAAGACATATTTCTCCGATTTGGGTTTGAGCTTATCAGAATGAAACTTTTTCATATAAGCATCACAACCCCAAACTTTAAGACACAACAACTTTGGTTTCTTGCCAAAACACAGTTCGTACGGTGTCGTCTCAACGGATTTAGATGGTGCCCTTTTTAACGTGAATGCAGCTGTCTCTAATGCATGATCCCAAAACGATATTGGTAAATCGGTAAGAAACATCATAGATTGTACTATATCCAATAAAGTACGGTTATGACGTTCGGACACACCATTATGCTGTGGTGTTCCAGGTGGCATGAGTTTGTGAAACTATTCCACATTGTTTTAATTGAAGACCAAACTCGTAACTCAAATATTCTCCTCCACGATCATATCGTAGAAACTTTTATTTTCTTGTTACGATGATTCTCCACTTCACTCTGAAATTCTTTGAACTTTTCAAATGTTTCAGACTTATGTTTCATCAAGTAGATATACCCATATCTGCTCAAATCATCTGTGAAGGTCAGAAAATAATGATACTTGTCGCGAGCTTTAATATTCATCGGACCACATACATCAGTATGTATGATTTCCAACAAATATGTTGCTTGCTCCATTGTTCCGGAGAACGGTGCCTTAGTCATCTTGCCCATGAGGCATGGTTTGCAAGCATCAAGTGATTCATAATCAAGTGATTCCAAAAATCCATCAGCATGGAGTTTCTTCATGCGCTTTACACCAAGATGACCTAAATGGCAGTGCCACAAATAGGTTGCACTATCATTATTAACTTCGCATCTTTTGGTTTCAATATTATGAATATGTGTATCACTACGATCGAGATCCAATGAACTATTTTCATTGGGTGTGTATGACCATAAAAGGTTCTATTCATGTAAACAGAACAACAATTGTTCTCTAACTTAAATGAATAATCGTATTGCAATAAACATGATAAAATCATATTTATGCTCAACGCAAACACCAAATAACACTTATTTAGGTTTATCACTAATCCCGAAAGTATAGGGAGTGTGCGATGATGATCATATCAATCTTGGAACTACTTCCAACTTTCATCGTCACTTCACCCTTAACTAGTCTTTGTTCATTCTGCAACTCCCGTTTCGAGTTACTACTCTTAGCAACTGAACCAGTATCAAATACTGAGGGGTTGCTATGAACACTAGTAAAATACACATCAATAATCTGTATATCAAATATACCTTTGTTCACTTCGCCATCCTTCTTATCCGCCAAATACTTGGGGCAGTTCCGCTTCCAGTGACCAGTCCCTTTGCAGTAAACGCACTCAGTCTCAGGCTTAGGTCCAGACTTGGGTTTCTTCTCTTGAGCAGCAACTTGTTTGTTGTTCTTCTTGAATTTCCCCTTCTTCTTCCCTTTGCCCTTTTCTTGAAACTAGTGATCTTGTCAACCATCAACACTTGATGTTTTTCTTGATTTCTATCTTCGTTGATTTCAGCATCACGAAGAGCTTGGGAATTACTTTTGTCATCCCTTGCATATTATAGTTCATCACGAAGTTCTACTAACTTGGTGATGGTGACTAGAGAATTCTGTCAATCACTATCTTATCTGGAAGATTAACTCCCACTTGATTCAAGCGATTGTAGTACCCAGACAATCTGAGCTCATGCTCACTAGTTGAGCGATTCTCCTCCATATTTTAGCTATAGAACTTGTTGAAGACTTCATATCTCTCAACTCGGGTATTTGCTTGAAATATTAACTTCAAATCCTGGAACATCTCATATGGTCCATGACGTTCAAAACGTCTTTGAAGTCCCGATTCTAAGCCGTTTAAGCATGGTGCACTAAACTATTAAGTAGTCATCATATTGAGCTAGCACAACGTTCATAACGTCTGCATCTGCTCCTGCAATAGGTCCGTCACCTAGCGGTGCATCAAGGACATAATTCTTCTGTGCAGCAATGAGGATAAACCTTAAATCACGGATCCAATCCGCATCATTGCTACTAACATTTTTCAACACAATTTTCTCTAGGAACATATCAAAATAAACACAGGGAAGCAACAATGCGAGCTATTGATCTACAACATAGATATGCTAATACTACCAGGACTAAGTTCATGATAAATTAAAGTTCAATTAATCATATTACTTAAGAACTCCCACTTAGATAGACATCCCTCTAATCTTCTAAGTGATCACGTGATCCAAATCAACTAAACCATAACCGATCATCACGTGAAATGGCTTAGTCTTCAATGGTGAACATCATTATTTTGATCATATCTACTATATGATTCACGCTCGACCTTTCGGTCTCCGTGTTCCGAGGTCATATCTTATATGCATAGCTCGTCAAGTATAACCTGAGTATTCCGCGTGTGCAACTGTTTTGCACCCGTTGTATTTGAACGTAGAGCCTATCACACCCAATCATCACGTGGTGTCTCAGCACGAAGAACTTTCGCAACGGTGCATACTCAGGGAGAACACTTCTTGATAATTAGTGAGAGATCATCTTATAATGCTACCGTCAATCAAAGCAAGATAAGATGCATAAAAGATAAACATCACATGCAATCAATATAAGTGATATGATATGGCCATCATCATCTTGTGCTTGTGATCTCCATCTTCGAAGCACCATCATGATCACCATCGTCACCGGCGCGACACCTTGATATCCATCGTAGCATCGTTGTCGTCTCGCCAATCTTATGCTTCCACGACTATCACTACCGCTTAGTAATAAAGTAAAGCATTACATCGCGATTGCATTGCATACAATAAAGCGACAACCATATGGCTCCTGCCAGTTGCCGATAACTCGGTTACAAAACATGATCATCTCATACAATAAATTTTAGCATCATGTCTTGACCATATCACATCACAACATGCCCTGCAAAAACAAGTTAGACGTCCTCTACTTTGTTGTTGCAAGTTTTACGTGGCTGCTACGGGCTTAAGCAAGAACTCATCTTACCTACGCATCAAAACCACAACGATAGTTTGTCAAATAGACTCCGTTTTAACCTTCTCAAGGACCGGGCGTAGCCACACTCAGTTCAACTAAAGTTGGAGAGACAGTCTTCCGCAAGCCATCTATGTGCAAAGCACGTCGAGGGAACCGGTCTCGCGTAAGAGTACGCGTAAGGTTGGTCCGGGTCGTCTCGTCCAACAATACCGCCGAACCAAAGTATGACATGCTGGTAGGCAGTATGACTTATATCGCCTACAACTTACTTGTGTTCTACTCGTGCAAATAACATCAAACCATAAAAACCTAGGCTCGGATGCCACTGTTGGGGAACGTAGTAATTTCAAAAAAATTCCTAGGCACACGCAAGATCATGGTGATGCATAGCAACGAGAGGAGAGTATGATCTATGTACCCTTGTAGATTGCAACGGAAGCGTTTGACACAACGTAGAGGAAGTAGTCATACGTCTTCTTCCCGGTCCGACCGATCCAAGCACCGTTACTCCGGCACCTCCGAGTTCTTAGCACACGTTCAGCTCGATGACGATCCCCGGGCTCCGATCCAGCAAAGCGTCGGGGAAGAGTTCCGTCAGCACGACGGTGTGGTGACGATCTTGATGTACTACTGACGCAGGGCTTCGCCTAAGCACTGCGACAATATGACCGAGGTGGAATTTGGTGGAAGGGGGCACCGCACACGGCTAAGGAACGATCTCAAGGATCAACTTGTGTGTCTATGGGGTGCCCCCTACCTCCGTATATAAAGGATCCAAGGGGGAGGGGCTGGCCGGCCAAGGGTGGCGCGCCAGGAGAGTCCTACTCCCTACGGGAGTAGGATTCCCCCCCCCCCCCCAATCCTAGTTGGAATAGGATTCCTCAAAGGGGGGGAGAGAGAGAGGGGGCCGGCCACCTCTCCTAGTCCTAATAGGACTAGGGGAGGGGAGAGGCGCGCAGCCCATGAGGGCAGCCCTTTCACCTTTCCACCAAGGCCCATGTTGGCCCATTTGGCTCCCGGGGTGTTCCGGTAACCCTCCCGGTATTCCGGTAAAATCCTGATTTCACCTGGAACACTTCCGATGTCCAAACATAGGCTTCCAATATATCAATCTTTACGTCTCGACCATTTAGAGACTCCTCGTCATGTCCGTGATCACATCCGGGACTCCGAACAACCTTCGGTACATCAAAATGCATAAACTCATAATAACTGTCATCGTAACGTTAAGCGTGCAGACCCTATGGTTCGAGAACAACGTAGACATGACCGAGACACATCTCCAGTCAATAACCAATAGCGGGACCTGGATGCCCATATTGGCTCCTACATATTCTACGAAGATCTTTGTCGGTCAGACCGCATAACAACATACGTTGTTCCCTTTGTCATCGGTATGTTACTTACCCGAGATTCGATCGTCGGTATCCAATACCTGGTTCAATCTCGTTACCGGCAAGTCTCTTTACTCGTTCCATAATACATCATCTCGCAACTAACTCATTAGTTGCAATGCTTGCAAGGCTTATGTGATGTGCATTACTGAGAGGGCCCAGAGATACCTCTCCGACAATCGGAGTGACAAATCCTAATCTCGAAATACGCCAACCCAACATCTACCTTTGGTGACACCTGTAGTACTCCTTTATAATCACCCAGTTACATTGTGACGTTTGGTAGCACCCAAAGTGTTCCTCCGGCAAACGGGAGTTGCATAATCTCATAGTCATAGGAACATGTATAAGTCATGGATAAAAGCAATAGCAACATACTAAACGATCGGGTGCTAAGCTAATGGAATGGGTCATGTCAATCAGATCATTCAACTAATGATGTGACCTTGTTAATCAAATAACAACTCTTTGTTCATGGTTAGGAAACATAACCATCTTTGATTAACGAGCTAGTCAGGTAGAGGCATACTAGTGACACTCTGTTTGTCTATGTATTCACACATGTATTATGTTTCCGGTTAATACAATTCTAGCATGAATAATAAACATTTATCATGATATGTAAGGAAATAAATAATAACTTTATTATTGCCTCTAGGGCATATTTCCTTCAAATGGATGGTTTATGAGGTCAGTAAGCTTATTAAGTAATTTTGGAGGAAAAGAAGCTAACTCTAGGTCTTTATGGTAAGCATATGGAGGAAATAAAGCTAAGTCTAGGTCTTTATGCATTTGTTAAGCAAAACACTAGAGAAACTTACCGTTATCAGGGAGGTGTAGCAGCGGGCTGGCTCGCGCCGGTAGCTGGAGAAGGATCGTGCGATACGTTTCTAGAGTTAAGCTGCACCAAAGATCATTTCCAATGTCTCGTTAGCATTATGACACTCAAATGTTAAGACTAGCAAGTAATGTCCATTCAAATTAAACTCACCGTCCTCCCAGGAGCAATCACTGGCATCGGTGGAGCGGTCTGACCGGATTTCTCGCACACAGACTGCACATTTGGTTTTCACAACAGAGTCATACTAGTTAGTAATGAGACTCAAATGTTAAGACTAGCAAGTAATCTGCAGAAGAAACTTACCACAAGTAGCTCGTACATGGCCCTTGCCTGCATGTCATTCCGTGCCCTCTCGTCCTCCAACATCTTTGTCGTCCTCTCCTCCAACTCCCGCTGCCTCTCCGCCGCCTCCGCCAGAAGTTTCTCCATTCTATCTCTCTCACTCTGTATAGCAGCCTGCAACACCACTCACATGACCATTTGTAATCATTGATGGAAGCGCACACAATTAATAGAGAAAGATAGCTGAGTACGTATAACTAACCTTGAAGGCGAGTTGGACTGGCCGTTCACGAGGCCTTATCTCAGGAGCGGAGCTCGACTGGCGCGCCTTGATCTCCGGGAGAGTGTTAGGACAACGGATAAGTCCATCTCCCATGGCTATGGAGCCATGGGACCTTGTTGGCGTTTTGGGAACGGGGGTCCCCAGACTTGCCTACCTGCGGCGTGGCTCAAAGGGGGGCCCAGCATGGCCCATCTTCATCAACACAGACCCAAGACCCTCCCGCAGTGGATGACACGGAGCTTCCCCAGGCACGGCCTCATCAGGCTGGCTCGCGAGGAGGCGGAGAGATCAAGGCGGGGTACCTCACGAGGTGCCCGTGACGCAAGCCATGACAACCAAGGGCGCCTGGCGGGCGCCAGCCCGCGAAGTGTCCTCCTTTCCTCTTTGGTGCAAAGGGAGCACGCGCAGACGGGAGCATCAAGAAAAGGCACCCATTTCGGTGCAACGAGACCAAGACCGGCCCAACGTCAGGGAAGAAGTCATTGTGGAGGCCAAGCCAGCGTCACCACCAGAGCCTTTGGCAGGCGAGGACCAACTTTAGTCAGGATAAGTGTACCATATGTTCCCCTTCAAAATGGCCAATTGTTGGCGCCCTTCCCGCTCAATATTTGGGAAGAGACCCAGGGCCTTTGCCTATAAATAGGACTAGCCACCCCCAGGGTAGAGGTACGTAGAATGAGAAGGGAATAGGAATCAGAATCAGGGAGAGAAGGGTGACTGAACTCCTCTCAGCAGTTCATCCCCCCAGCCAAGAACAGACCCTCGCGAGGCTGTTCTTCCTTGTATTTCTCATCATCATCAGCCCAAGAGACAATCCACCACACCACAAACTAGAGTAGGGTATTACACCACATCGGTGGCCCGAACCAGTATAAACCCTGTGTCTCTTTGTGCTGTTCTTTTCATAGCTTAGATCTTAGCGTGGAGGTGGGGTTCAGGTAGGTAGAAGGCAAAATCTCCACGCGCACCCCAGTGTTCGAACCTCAAGGGTCTGCCGGAACCCGAAATCCGACAGACCTCCCACCACCAGATATCATCAGCAGCTCTGTATCAATGGGACCCTGGCTCGGGTTAAAGTCCTCCCCTTTCCTCGCCTTCCCCTGATCTCTATATTGCACGAGCTTGTCATGGGCGGAGATGTTGGTGAAGTTCTTTGGATCATCGAGGTCAGACGCAGAGAATGCCTTGACTTTCTTGTAAGGGCCAGTGTGGGCCATGGCATACAGATCGTACACCTCTGGCACTTTATCCGCCTTATTGTAGCGTGCCTGAAAGAGAGAAACAAAGTAAATTAGTAATTAAAGGGCTAAAGCTAGCATGATGAATGAATTGCATGAATCATGAAGCAAACCACATACCCAGTTCCGCCCGTACTGAAATAAGTTGGAGCTGCCTTGGTGGTGTGGCACACCTTCCATTTGGGCACGTTTGTCCTTGGCCTCTTTGTGGGTGGCCAGCCATTCTTTTGAGAACCACACATTGACCAACACCTCCCAACAATCCATCCGATCCGCACACCATCTCGGAGGGGCCTAAGTTAGCAAATAGAAACTTGAGCGCTACGGCTATGAATTACTAAATGAAGGAAGTAAGTACAAGGCCTTAAGAATTATCTTCATGTACTGCTCCTTACTCAAGAACTTATCGCGGCACTCCTGCTTGGGCTTCTTGATACCACGCCCGGCGTAGTAGTCTCCAACAGCCTGCACCCGAACCTCATGCCGTAAGTTCTAAAGTAGGCGCTTGCACTCCTTGTGGATAACATCTGCCGCCTCCTCCTCGTATCCCTCCTCACCGGCATTACCCGCTCAATCCATATGAGCCGTAATATAGACATCAGGAACATCTAAATGGGTGCTTTGGTTGATTTCAACTAGCCCTATATGTTCATGAGTCCTTCTAGTCTCCTTCAGCTGAAACCAATAACATTTGAAGACTAAGACATTCGGTGGGTTTTCACCATAGAACAGAAGTTCATAAATTGCTTCAACTCTCCCATAATACTCGGTACCTCCTTCGCCGATAGAAGATACACAACAATTTGTAGACTTTCGGTCGACCATAGATAGCTCTTTGCCATACGTACGAAAGCGATACCCGTTGATGTCGTACTTGTCAAATGAACGGACCTTATAGTCAAAACCATTAGCGACTTGTCTCAATTCGGCGTCCATAGACTCTGAATTAGCCTACAAGTTTAATATGAAACGATTGGTGCATTACGCACAAATTAGCGAATGAAATGAAATTGTCTAATAGAAATTACCGTTTGTTTTAACCAAGAGATGAAACCGGGATAGCCGCCTCCTTGCTTTGCGAGAATCTCATACTCTTCGACGAAATCCTTTTGGATCTCCGCTCCATACGAGAATATGGCGACGTATCGACTGTATGACATATCCAGGAATAAGAGCAGTTCAAAGGAAATAGAAGTTGAGAAACAATGTACCGAGAACTTACTCGATGTACGGCCGCACTTCTATTAGGTTGTTGAAGATATACAACGAAATGGTCCGCCATTCTTCGTTATCCAAAGATACTGGATGTGAAACACTAGCTGGTGCGAGATTCCCTTTGAATAGGCTGAGGTTGGATCCACCCTTTTTAGGGTTGTCAGCATTGTACCGAGGCTTCGGATTATGCAAGTGACGATTTTTGGCTTCGTAGTGTGCTGTTACGAAGTTTGCTACCTCCTCTGTGATGAATGCCTCAGCCATCGATGCTTCAATTCTACGTTTATTTTTACATTTTTCTCGAAGCGTCTTCAGCATCCTCTCAGTTGGGTAGCACCAACGATTTTGCACGCCCCCCCCCCCAATCTTGCCTCAGTTAGGAGATGCAAAGTCAAATGCTGCATTGGATTAAAGAAGCCCGGTGGAAAGATCTTCTCTAACTTGCAGATCAACTCCGGCGCCAACTCTTCCATTTCTTCTAGCACGCCAGGCGATAGTTCTTTCGCACAAAGAACACGGAAGAAATAGCTGAGTTCTGCCAGTACTAGCCATTCATCCTCAGGGATGAAGCCATGCAACATCACCGGCATTACCCGCTCAATCCATATGTGCCAATCATGACTCTTGAGACCAAATATCTTCAGTTTATCAAGATTTGCTCCCCTCTTTAGGTTCGCTGCATACCCATCGGGGAACATCAACTGTTGTTGCACCCACAAGATAATTTCCCTCATAGCTGGCCTTCCAAGATTGAACCATGCCTTTGGCTTCGTCCAGTTCTGCTTTCCTTTCGGTTCTTTCATGTTTTGTAATGGCCTATCACATAGCGCCTCCAGATCGACTCTAGCCTTAGTATTATCCTTTGACTTCCCATCTATGCCGAACAATGTACCAAAAAGTGCCTCGGCGATATTCTTCTCAGTGTGCATCACGTCGATGTTGTGTGGGCAAAGGAGGTCTTTGAAGTAAGGCAGATCCCATAAGCATGTTTTGTGAGTCCACGCGTCCTTAGTATTATACCCCTTGAAGTACCCTGGACGCTGTGGATCTGGCTCGAGAGCATTTAACTGATCCAGGGTCTGTTGGCCTGTCAATGCAGGTGGTGCAGAGTTTTTGACAACTCTACCCCTGATGAAGTTCTTCTTGTCTTTCTTGAACTTATGGCGAGGATCCAGGAACTGTCTATGCATGTCGAAGCAAGAAAACTTGCGACCGTCCTGAAGCCAACGAAACTCAAGAGCTCCCTTGCATGTGGGGCACGGGAACCTTCCATGCACACACCAGCCAACGAATAGCGCATACGCCGGCAAGTCATGCGTCGAGTACATATACCAGACACGCATTATGAAGTTCCGTTTTCTATAGGCGTCGTATGTCTTGAACCCATTATCCCAGGCTTCTTGCAATTCGTCCTTAAGCGGCTGCATGTACACATTCATATTTTTCCCCGGATAGTTGGGCCCTGGAATTATCAATGTCAGGAAAATGTTCTTTCTTTGCATAATTTGTTTGGGGGGGGGGAGATTGAGTGGAAAGACAAATACGGGCCAACAACCGTATTGGGCTGCCGCCATACCAAACACACTGAACCCATCCGTGCTGATGCCGACTCGAGGATGCCTCGGATCTGCCGCTTTGTCAGCAAGTATTTTATCAAACTTTTTCCACGCAACACCATCATCAGATTCCCATCTGCATCTAGTTCGGTTCTTTTGCCTGTTTTGTGCCATGTCATCGGTTTGGCCGTCCCTTCGACCATGAAAAGACATTGAAGTCTTGGTACGATTGGCATATACCGAAGAACACTAACGGGGATTTTGGTCTATGTCTTCTCACCCATACCGTTGTCTACCACAATATACCTGGAAGACATGCAAATGGGACAATAGTTCAAGTCCGCATAGTCAAGCCTAAATAAGGCACATCCTTTCTCACAGGCATGTATCTTCTCATAGGGCATCTTCAGTGCACGGAGGATTTTGTCCGACTGGTACAGGTTTGCAGGCATTACATGGCCTTTGGGTAGAAAGCGTCCCAATACTGTCATAATTGCGTCATAGCATTCTCTGCCCAAGTTGAACTGAGCCTTCAGAGCCATTACTTGTGAGATGGCATCCAACTGACAAAGCTCAGTGTGCTCGTGGAGCGGACATTTTGAAGACTCCAACATTTCATTGAAGGCCTTTGCAGATTCCTCCATCTCCTCTTCCGAATCCCGAGCGTCGTCATAGTCTTGCACCATGTTTTCCATCCCGGTACCATGCTCGTCGGTGCGACGACGATCCACCTTAGCTCGGTCACGTTGGGCAGACTCACCATGAAATGTCCACACCGTATAATCGGGCGTAAAACCACTCTTCGGGCGTAAAACCACCATGAAATGTCCACTCTTCTTCTTCTTCTTCTTCTTCTTCTTCTTCTTCTTCTTCTTCTTCTTCTTCTTCTTCTTCTTCTTCTTCTTCTTCTTCTTCTTCTTCTTCTTCTTCTTCTTCTTCTTCTTCTTCTTCTTCTTCTTCTTCTTCTTCTTCTTCTTCTTCTTCTTCTTCTTCTTCTTCTTCTTCTTCTTCTTCTTCGTCTTCTTCTTCTTCGTCTTCTTCTTCTTCTTCTTCTTCTTCTTCTTCTTCTTCTTCTT